>OZ021693.1:16057713-16657713 GCA_963978525.1 Ornithomya fringillina
CCACAAACCATATATATTCTTAATCAGCATGAAAAGAGAAATCGTTTGAGACATGTCCGTCCGTGTGTCCGTGTGTCCGTCTGTTGTTGGCACTCTCACGGTCGTAATTTTTGAGATATCAAATTGAAACTTTGCATACGTATTCTTAGTTCAATTTCGCTGTTCCGTATTGAAATTGGGCAAAATCGGTTAACAGATACGCCCACAATAAACGAAAATCTCAACATACCTCGAAAAAATTGTATCTTTAAAAAATTATATATCGCACAATACTATGCCTATCAAGTTGAAATTTGGTATATATATAAAGGGTACCGTTATCCAAAAATGGGCGTGATTGAATAACACAAACGCCTATAATTTAAAAAAAACACTATTTGCGTAAGTACATGAAATACATAAATATGGCAATAGGAGCTTATTTTTTAGAGAATTACAAAAGGTGGAGGGTATTTAAGCTTCGGTCTTAACCGAACTTTTCTATCTTGTTTTTTGTATCACTTTTAATTTTTTTCTTTGAAAAATAAAAAATTTTATTTTTCTATACCTACTTGTATTTTCAAAAATTTCAAAATGATACATACGTCACATTTTTAATAAATTCGCAGAAACCTTTTCCTAATAGGCTCACAGATGCCCCGCTATCAAGTAATCCTGCCATTGGCATTTCTTCAATTTCTATGTCTGCATAGTCCCGCAGATCATTTGTGTATAACATATGTTTAATTGTTTCGCACATTGCTTTGTATTCACGCTTTTTCTGCTAAAATTTGCTTCTGACTTTCAGGATTTGATCTGAAAACCTTTCATTACTTTTATGTTTACCAAATATATTTTGTCTGGCTTCTTCATATGCTCTACCATGTCTCTCATTATTTGAAAACTTGAACAGCTGGATCTATATTGTGTAAGTAAAGCGGATTTTAGACCATTCCACCTATACGGTGTGCGTTCGCAAATATAACCAGTACCAGTCTCTTGCTGTACCCGTCACCAACATGTGGAAATCGCGTAAAACTTCAGCCCATGCATGGTATATCATAATTACTACGCAAATTTTCCAGTCTAAAAATGAAATCTTCTACAGATACATTACCGTTGTTGCCATCAAATTTCAATCCCCATTTTGCTACTCTAATTATACCCTCCACCTTAGGGAAGAGGGTATATTCATTTGATCATCCGTTTACAACACATCGAAGGAAGTGTCGGAGACCCCACAAACCATATATATTCTTAATCAGCATGAAAAGAGAAATCGTTAGACATGTCCGTCCGTGTGTCCGTCTGTTGTTGGCACTCTCACGGTCGTAATTTTTGAGATATCAAATTGAAACTTTGCATACGTATTCTTAGTTCAATTTCGCTGTTCCGTATTGAAATTGGGCAAAATCGGGTAAGAGACACGCCCACAATAAACGAAAATCTTATCATACCTCGAAAAAATTGTATTTTTAAAAAATTATATATCGCACAATACTATGCCTATCGAGTTGAAATTTGGTGTATATATAAGGGGTACCGTTATCCAACACTGTGCCATAAATGGGCGTGATTTAATAACGCAAACGCCTATAATTATAAAAAAACACTATATCAGCAATAAATCGGGTTGGCTAGTGATGAACAACAGTTAAGCAAAAACTCTTAATGCTATAATATCACTATTAGCGAAAATATATCAGTATAAAATTTAACACACACTTACAGAAAAGAATAAATCGTTGCAGCTAGGCTCGAAATATTGGGTGTATATATTTAAATATGAACAAGCTGCAGAGGTTGACTATTTTGAAATAATTTAAATAGTACCGCGCTGTAGCGTAAAAGTTTGGGCGGTTAAGGAGAATAGTTATGTCTTATTTGGATGTATTTTAGTTACAACTTACTGCACTTTCGTACATATGTATTGTAATACTTGCATTTGTAGTTAAATTGACAGGTTTTTATTTAACTTAATTTTCGCAAATTGCTAGTATGGCTAGTAAGTCGTCTTCATTTTTTTTTCTATTTGAAAAAATCTACAACTCTATAAATGCGTATGTTAAACAATACTTGCTCAAGAGTTCTAAGTAAATCGGCAAACGCTAAAGGTTTTTTTGCATTAAATATTTACATATCACGTGTACTACTAAAAGCAGTATTCGGCAGTGTTTTAAAATAAAATGGTTAGTGTAAAATGTCTTTCTTTAAGAAAGGACACAAGGCTGCAAGCGTTATATGTAATATTCAGAATTTATAACAATGTAAATGTTTTGGTGTTAATAATTTAAGCAAATGATAGTGTTGACAAGTAAAAACTATTTGGTTTACGCAAAAATCTTAAAATCCGTCCACATCTATATACAAAGAATGGATGCGGCATAAACGTGGTTACGTTCTTTGTAGTTTATACTATTTATGGATATTATCAACTAAGAAATCAGAATTTTTGCATCAAATTTTAAGTTTTGTGGCTTGTGAGCGTGGTACTTGACTTGTTTCACCTAATTAACATTTGCAACATTCAAATGGAAAAGTCGTATACCACACAAAGTAAATATGTACAGTAGCAATATCTTTATTAACAATTTTTAATTTATGCGAAATCACTTTGTCTACAAAGGGAGTTTCATTTAACAATATCAGTTGCGTCCCCAAAAAAATCAAAAATCTCTAACGTCTATAAAACAAATATTCAAAGTTGAAATAGAGTGTATGTACATAAATGTCATACACTTCATAGTTTTTATAAGATGGGGGTATACTAATATCCTTATTCTGGTTACTGAGCCTCAGTAATCATAAATGAAAATTCATTTGTTTTTTGTCAGAATTCTTGTGCCAAACCTGACTATTTCGTATTCTAATTTTAACTATAACAAGAAACATCACAAGAAATTTACCACACAAAACCTCAGAATAAATACCAAAGGATGTTCCAAGAACAGTTGGAGCATTATATATATTTTATAAAGGGCATCCTGAGATGTTAGAAAATAAAAATACACCAAAAGATCCCACATTAATGAAGTCATTGTGGGAAGGGTTGGCAAATGGGCTTAATAGTTTAAGTGGACCATGTAGGAGTAAGTGGAAAGATGTAAGTTAAATGATTCAATAAAACGTAAATAATAAAAATGCTTAGGTTAATAATTTTATCCCGTTTCAGACATTATCTCATTGAAAGCATCAATTAAGAAAACGTTTTAAAAGGACTTAGAGAGAACATGAGTAAATTAACGGACGCGATTATAAAATTAACAGAAAGGCGCTAAATTGTTGGCCAAGCCGAGTTTTTTTTAAATTTTGTTTGTGCATTATTATTAATTATTATTAGTAAAAACATTAATCTATTGTTTATTTCAAAAAATTTACATTTACAACGAGTTTATATAATTTTTCCGGATTCGCCTGCCTTCTCTGTAAAAGTCAGCCATTTGGCTGTCTATGATCACATCGCTGGAGACATTTTCATCATCTAACACCTCTTCCTCACATGTAACCTTGTTTTTTTGTAATGTGTTGTGCAGAATAACACAATCGTATATTATGACTCCTACTTTTTAATGGCTATAGTAAGTTCTCGATGCCTCAGTAAACACCTAAATCTTGATTTAAGAACACCAAAGGATCTTCATAATTTATTTTTCTATTGATTTAAAAAATTTCTTTTGTAATTTGTGTGATATTTGTCAATTATTATTGCTTATGATCTGCTCCGTAGTACATCACTACTACTGAGACCCTTCTGAGTAGTTTAAAAGTCATAAGGCGTCCGAGAATACGAAAAACCTTATAACGATTCACAAGAAAAAGTACAACTCTACTTGTGAGCATTTATGATTACTGATGTTCTTATGATTGAGGCCAGAATAAGGGTGTAAGTTTGTCGTCTGGATGTTATTTATAGCACCTAGAAGAAGGCGTCAGGGACCCCATATACATATCTATGTATAAATATTCTTGATGAACATAAAACTCTCTTCAACATACTTCTCCCAGATGAATATCCACCACCCAGCTAGGTGATTTGTTGTTATTATAAAAAAAAACTATTGGCTGACTGGAATGTATGGTGTAACGTTTTAATCAAGTTAAGGCAAATGTTACCATAAAATTATTTGAATATGAATTTGTTTTGATACAGAGATCCTACAAAGTATATATATTCTTGATTAGCATCAAAAACTGAGTCGATTTAGCCATGTATGTGCGTGAGTCTGTCTGTTGTTGGCATTCTCACGGGCGCAAATTTTGAGATATTGAGCTGAGGTTTTGTACATACACTTTAGTATTTAAAATAGGCCAAAATTCAGACATTCAGACAATGGACAAAAATCTATATATCTGCCACAAAAATTGAGCTATGAACTTGAAATTACGTACATTGTAAAGAATCTGAAGGGTGCTGGTGTAGACCCAGTGCCAGCCAGAGTTCAATTCAAAGAAAATTTATATTTTCAAAATAAAAAGGTGACGATTTTTCTTTGCTAACCCTCAACTGAAGTCCTTTTTCCATAGGAGTATCACAAGCATTGCATTCCTCCATTCCAAACTTTTTCAATATTTTTTCTATATTAGCAGTCTGACTAAGTGAGAGAACTCCTTTTTCATATGTTATTTTCATTCCAAGGTAATGTGATAAAGTTCCACAGTCAGACATTTCAAAGTTTGAAAATAATTGTGATTTAACTTCCTCAATCACTTTAATATTTTTTCCCGCTAAGAGAACATCATCAACATAAATTATTAATAACAAAATATTCTCTTCAACACCTTTTACATACAAACAATTATCATGAGCTGATCTTCGAAATCACAAGCTTATTAAAGATGAGTTAAATTTATCATTCCAACAACGAGGACTTTGTTTTAATATAATGATTTTATAAGCTTTAGAGCCATATTTGGTTTCGTGTGATAGTCTTCGGGTACTTCCATAAATATTTCTTCTTTAAGTTCACCATAAAGAAAAGCTGTTTTTACATCCATTTGATAAAAAATTAAGCCCTTTGCAACTCCAACCGCAAGAGCAGTCCTAATTGTACTTAGCTTTGCTACAGGAGAATAATTATCTTCATAATCATCTCCATATCTTTGTAAGAAGCCTTTTGCTACAAGTCTTGCTTTATATCGAAGAGGATTACCATTTGCGTCGTTTTTTTATTACAAATACCCACTTCGACTTTAGTATCTTCTTATTTTCCGGTTTTGGAACCACTTCCCATACCTTGTTTTTTATCATGGAGTCCAATTCACTTTTAACAGCTTTTAACCAATCATCACGGTTTCTTAAACTATAAATTTCTTCAAACTTTGTTGGTAATTCAGTACCAAGTGCTTCAAATAATGAAACATATAAATCTGAAAATTTAGGATTTGGTTTTTTCTGTCGATCACTCTTTCGTATTGTAGTTTGAATTTGTTTAGTAGTAGCATTAGTATTTTCATTTTCATCATTAATATCTTTATTAATAACATCTTCTTTTTCTTCTGATTCTATTTCTATCGAATTTTCTGTTTCTTTAGTAGTAGAAACGACAAAATCTTCTACGTCCCCCTCTTGCTCGTTTCGGTATATAATAGGTACATCGTGTTTTAAATTTGTTTCTTTTTTAAACGGAAAATCATATTCATTGAATATACAATCACGAGCAAGATTTATTTTACGATTTTCACGATGCCACAATCTGTAACCATTAGGGCAATATCCAACCATGACATACTGCAAACTTTTAGGATCCAATTTTTTACGTTTCTGATTAGGTACCCATGCATATACAGAGCAACCAAAAATTCTTAAATTTGATACATTTGGTTTTGAACCGTACCATAATTCAGCAGGTGTGCAACTAACAGATATAGCTTTAGTTGGACTTCGATTTATAATATATGCTCCTACGCGAATTGCCTCACACCATAAAAATTTAGGAACCCCTCCTTCAAATAATAATGCACGAGCTTTTTCAACAACAGTTCTATTGAATCGTTCAGCAACTCCATTTTGCTGAGGACTATATGCCATTGTTTCGGTAATTTGAATTCCCTTATTTTTGCAATAAGCCAAACATTCAGACGACTTATATTCTCGCCCATGGTTTGTTCTTTAGTTAAGTTTGCCGAATGTTTCAGTACTTGGAGTTTAACTTCAAATAAGTTACCAACTCTTTTAGCTGCTTCAATGATTTGACCATTCTTTTGAATAATTGCTTTTGATTTTTGAAATTCTACTTTAATACCAGCTTCAACTATTTTACTCACAGAAAGTAAATTTTCCCGAAAACTGGGGCTGTACAGAACATTTTTAAGTGTTATATTCACTCCATAACTTGTTACACATTGAATTTGTCCAATTTTGGTTACAATAACGTTTTCACCATTTTTCGCTATGCAGATATGTTTTGGTTCAGGTAAATTTTCTATATTATAAAATAACGAAGAATCATTTACAAAATGATCAGTTGCTCCTGAATCTAGAGCAAACAACACTTCATTATTGTTACATTTCGCTGAACATATTGAGTTTGAATCTGCCATAAAGCTTATACTTGCAACCATTAGCTCTTTTTACCTCTTTGACTCGACATTCAGCCTTTTTATGTCCATATTTGCCACATTTATGGCATTTGCCATTAAAACGATTTAATTTCTTTCTTGAATTGAAAGCAGCATTTTTCTCAAAAGAATTTTCGCTGTTACGCTGTTTCTTTTTGGCCTCTTCAGCTAGCAATCGTACTTTTACCAGCGATAAAGTTAAATTTTCTACCGGTAAATTTTCCAGAGCAGTAACTACCGCATCGTATGACTCTGGAAGTCTTAAGAAAAGTTGAGAAATTTTGTCTGCTTCTTCTGGTTTGGCTCCAGCAGATTTTAACTGCCTAATTAATCCCTCAAACTTGAGTAAATGTGCAGTTAAATCTTCTTCGCGTAAGCGTAATACTGCCAACTCTTTCGTAATTAGTGTTTGAGTTTGCGCTGACTTTCGGTCGAATGATACCGACAACATCTCCCATATTTCTTTTGCTGACCGAGCATCTCTTATGTATTCAATATAATCATCATGAATATAAGATGTGATAATGTCTTGAGCTTTTACATCTATCTTCTTAAATTCTGATCTTGTGGTGCTGACATATCAACAGCTTTTAAACACCCACAAGCATTGAGATGCTTTTGTACACGAAATTTCCATATTTGGAAATTTGACCCAGCAAACTGCATAATTCCCGTTTTATCCATTTTGTTATCGCCCATAACCTCTTATTTGATAATGAATAAATAGCGAGAATTATAAATTAATATTTATTATTTTATTTAACAAACACAAAAAAGGTTTTCACAGAATGAGATGTTTTTGACTAGTAAAGAAAAAATTTTGTCAAACCAGTAACTTAAAAAACAAATGTATTATAAATAATACAATAAACAGAAACTTAAGTATTTAATACAAATACATATACAAATACAAAATAACAACAAAACCTTTTGTCGAACCTTCAGATCTGGTGTTGAAAGATATCGTAGGAATACGTTTGATGCATTATTTTAATACTGATAATACATATGCAAAGCTAGCAGATCATCAATATAATAAACACGGCAATAGAGTAACCAGCAACATAAATGTGAAATCAAAACTACCTTAAGTGAAAAAATATGGACATTGTGAAAGTTAAGAAAACTTATTAAAATATTTTTATACAAATTTACATTTTACACATTTTCCATTTATATTTTTTATTTATTTTTCATAAGCAAACATTTTCCAAAGTAAATTATTTACAAATGTAATGCAATTAGGTTCCGGAACTTTAATAATGTTAGTGCTCATAGTGTTTTGAGTGATGTTCCTGGTGATGATGAGTAGATTTTGCCGAGCCAGAGTGTGATTGATGCGAGTGACCGTGAGTGTTATAATGATGCTTCGGAGTCGAATATATGTGATGATCGAGATGTTGCTCATTATGATGATGATGATCATGATGATGATCATTCAACAAGTGGCTAACGTCGGCCGCAGCTAAAACCACACAAGCGAACAAAACAAGAGTTAAGAATTTCTGCAATTAAACATTGAAAAAAATTTATATAGATGTTGTCATTAAAGTAAAACTTATAATTGTGGGCGGGCCCTTAATGATATTTTGCACATGGGCGGAGAGAAATCGGTTTGTAATTTGATGGAGAACAAGAATCTCTGCAGGTCTCTGATTCTTCTTTCCAGGTTTATAAAAGTAAAGACAAAGAGAACTTCCGGTGAAGGGTAGAAAAAGGATTATTAAATAATGAATGGGTTCTTCTGATGAATAAAGGAAAATACTGTATTTTTTAAATGCTATTTATTGACTAACCATTTTTTCGTATTAACAGACAATTGCACTAATAACACTAACTTCATTAGCAAATTTGTTCAATATTTATACGTTAAATACTCATTCTACCAAATAATTATATAAAGAGAAATACTCGAATATCCGGTGCATCAATTAGTAAACATAACTTGTTTCTATTTGCATCCATTATAAAGTAAGTTGATTTTGAAATATGCATGAGTTAAATTTTTGGTTTTTAAAGTGGTTTATTATTATATGTATATATTCAGTATATATATTAAGATTATGTTAATTATTTTTTATTATTATTATTGTTATACCCTCAACATAAGATGAGGGGTATATTACCTTAGTCATCAAGTTTGCAACTAACAGAAAGAAGCGATAGAGAATCTTAATGTAATTTCTTGATCAGCATCAAAAACGGTCACGATCATAAAAGTTGAGATATTCAGCTGATATTTGGCACTGATATTCGTAGTTTATATAGTTATTGTACCCTCCACATAAGACACATAAGTACATTAAGTTCGTCATTCCATTTGCAAGACCGTGCATTAGGAGTCAGAACCTTATAAAGTATATATAATGCTGATAAGCATCAAAAACTAAGTTGATATAGACATGTGTCCCTATATGTCCCAATGTTTGTCTGTTATTGGCATTCTCACCGTCATAAATTATGAGATATTGAGCTGAATTTTTATACATATTTATAGTTCCTGTACACGGATCTCTATTTAAAATGGGCAAAATTAGTCAAGAGGCATGCCCACAATCAATAATCTTCCCCAAAAATTGAGCAATGAAGCATTGATGAGCCAAGAATGGGCGTGCTAGGACAATAGACACACGCTTATATATTATACAAATACTATTACAACTCGAAATCAATCACCTACCACGTCCAATGTTTCTATTTCTATATAAAGGGTATTTAAGATTTGGCTAAGTTAAATAAAAATTTTTTACTTGTTTTTTTATTTATTAATGAAAAAATCTCCCAGACACAGGAATTCATAAATTTTTTTAAAAATATTTTGTTGAATACACCAATTTACAAAAAACCTTACATTGTACGGTAAACGCGACTTACATATCTATATAGAAAATAATGTTACGCCTTTTAATAATTTTGCACAAAAAGCTTTTGTACAATGTAAGCGTGTTTGTTATACGACCACACCCATAAATGGATGAGCTTAACTTATACCAGAGCAGAGACTTGTAAATATAAAGACGGAGTGTCATGCTCTTAAAATTTGGTGGCAGAATATTTTTATTATTTTCGAGGCCCAAATAAATGTATAGAAGCAAAGTTGTCGTAAAAAAGCAATATTGTTGCTCTGACTTGTGTCAACAAATGTGGCTCGTTTTAATTTTTGAATACTAGAGACTTATTGTTTATATCAAATGTGGCTTACATATACTGGTTTTATACATATTTTAAAGAAATTTATATATTTGTTAACACTCCTCGACACCATATTACAATTTAAAAAGTTGATAAAAAGCAACTTTATAAAATATCAAATAAAAAGAGGACACAAATCAAACCAGCAATATACTGTTTACAAACCGATCGCTCTACCACCAAACCACACGCTATTTTCCAAACCTACCGCTTAATACTGCAGCAATATAATTGCACGTAGAACAAATTCGTTGTGTATATTGAACATATACATCATAATATTATTGTCAGAGATCATTATTGTGCATAAAATTTTTCATACACATATCATATACTCTATACTCTACATAAATATGTACATATGTATGAATAGTCGAAAAGTGAAAAGGTCAAACGCAGCAAAATCAAATAACACCTTATTTGCATTTATTAATTTTTCATTTATTCATTTATTGAAGTCCTAATATATTAAATTACATACACATCATAACAAATTAATTTACATAAGTACAAGTGTTTGCGCCAAAAGTAGGCTCAATGACGAATATTCGTTTGTTTTGTATGTGTAATATGCGGTACTCCCTTTTGCTTTACGTATCAGAAAAAAATAACAATAGTAACATATGTACGTAAAAAGCCACTGTCCAAAAGTCTCTAAGTCGCATGCGCCATAATGACAAACATTCGTTTGCATTGTATGTGTAATCTATGGTATTCCCTTTGCTTTGCTTATAAGAACAAAAAAAAAAAAAACAACAATAGTAACACATGCGCAAAAAACCGAAAATCAACAAAAAACTAATTCTTTACTGTTTTCGGTCCGGAAAAAATGCAGAGTAAATTGGTTATGTGTTAGTATATTCACACGGACACAAAACCCCTTGCTCCGCGCAACTCTTTACCCATACATTTGTGAAATTTTGCAACATCGCCGCGCAGTGGTTGAAAAATATATATTTTAACAAATCTTCAACTCAGCTTTGCTATGTGCGCTATCGAAACAAAGCATATTAAATTCGTCATGTGCATGTGTGGTTTTATGGTTATATGCGCATGCAACTCATACACCACCACACTATTTATGATAGAATAGACAGATAAATCATTCCTTCCTAACATTTGCATATGTCATCTAAGAGCCATCCACGTATAGAATAAAATAAGTCGACTTTACCCACTACACGTAATTATAATAAGAACAAAAAAGCTGTTGGCTTCTCAATGTTTGTTTTTGTGGCGCACGCATAAAGTCGACTTATTTGCGCACGTCCCTACAATTATACGTGGATGGCTCTTAGATGACATATATATTTACAAGTCTCTGCTTATACTCTATATGTGTACTAACTTACGTATTTTGTGTGGTTGATAGATAGATTTTCTTTCATTGTTGGTGTGCATAGATAGATAAAGAGAAACCTGCGCGCAGAAGCTATGTACATATGTAACTACAAAATATATGAGAGTGAACGTTCCTAGTAGCTGAGTAATATGGTGCCTTACCGTTACAAAATGGATATTAAAAGTGTGAATATTTTTTAGGTATTCAAATAAAGTTTACCTTGAAGATGAACATTTCTATAAATATTTATTGTTTGTAATCTAAATTCAATATCCAAAGAGTTTTCATATTTTTTATCAATTTTATACAAAAACTGATCCATTTTGTTATTATTAGTCAACTTTACCGCATCTGCGTGTGTATCAGAACATTTAGTGATGCTGATATTGACAACATGAAACCTTGACTCGGAGACACTGATTTTTTAGTTTTTAACAAACACTATAATAATATAAATACGAATTTAATGCTATAAATTCTTAGTAATCAATAGATAGCTTTTTTCTTCGAGAATACACATAAATATTATTATAAAAATTTTATTATTCCAGAAGGGATGTATGTAATTAAGTATGATAAGTTCTGTTATATCTAAATATGTTTTTACTTGTACACATAACCACCATTGGCACCATATATATATAGAGCCAGAATTTGAAGAGTATATGCCAGAATTAGTATAACTACCTGCGGAATAATAACCACTAAAAACTGGGCCGCTGCAGTCATTGTGCGACGAATAAACGCTACTATAAATTGTTCTAATATCATGTATCTCATAAGTAGATTCTGAATTTGATTTGTAAACGGCATGTGGTTTACTGAAAGAAGAATACGATGATGAACCAGAATATCCGAAACTACTAAATTCCATGAGATGCTACAGCAGAAGTCGAGAGACTCAGGATTATATGTGGAACCTAGATTACAATTTACCGAAGAAGTCGAGTACAATTGGTTCCATCTTGGACCGAATAATAGGAACATGTTGAAGCCATATATTTTGGTAATGACGCATAACTCTTAGCAGGGGGAGTAAATAATGATTCTTAGATTCTGTTCCTAAAACTAATTGTATATATGAAGTAGTGTGGTGATCATGACTGAATGGCAAGTATTCCATACCAAGAATGTCGTAGCAATTACAAGTTACTAAAGCGAATATAGGAAGATGTACATTTTACTAAAAAATAATAAAAGCTTAAATTTTACTAAAAATAAATAAAGTTTTAGTTAGAGGACATTTTCGTCAGTTATTATATCAAAGGTAATTTTGCTTGCTTATTATATTTAAGCCATTTTAAAATTTTGATGTTAAATCAATTGATCAAAATCAACTAAACGATTTTGACCAATTCGACATGGATGGCTGCCTTTTGTTACCGAAACAGAAATATATGCTCGTTAACATTACGTATTATTAAAAAAAAAACATTAGAGACTATCAGCTGCACACGTGCGTTCTTAAAATTAATTTTGTTCAACTTTTTTTACTTTTTGAAATCTAAATAAATGAATTAAAGTTTTGTAAAATCGTGTCGGCCATTTTCTTTCAAATTTAAGAAATTTGCTATAACTGTTTCATTCATGAGATATTAGAATATTAGATATTATATAAATTAAAATTCTTTATTTTGGTTTTATTTTTTAAAAAATATTTTTTTTATTTATTATTATGCTTATTCTACGACTTAACACTAAAGAATGATCGTACCATTCTTTTTGCTTCTATTTATAACAACGTCTAAAGTTCAGTCAAATTTTGGACACCTGCAACCTGCGTGGGAAACACATGAAATAGCAGTTTGCACGGTCATTTGATATCGGACACCTAAACTTTACCTCAAGCGTTGTTTAAACTATCCCACGACCAGCGCTAATAAAACCGTTTCATAACTCCTCCCCCTCCAGGTGCGATCGTCCTCGATCGTATTTAAAAATATGGAATATTATTCAAATTGAGACCGGAAGAGGATGGCTGAATATTTGGGTTAGGTAATGTAGGAAATGGTTCCCCACGATTTTCAACAACTAATTTTCTGGGTCTTAGCTTGACCAAAATGAATGCAAAAGTCACGATCGCAATGAATCCTCCCACAGACATTCCGATTATATGGGTTTCTTTTTGTAAAGAGTTCAAGTACTTAGTGTTATTAATGTGAAGTTCGTTCAAAGACTCCAGTGAAAGTACTTTAGAAACAGACAACTCTTTAGGTGTAGGTTGAAGAGCGGCCGGCATTGCCTCTAGAGGCAAAGATTCTAGATTTTCGTATCTGTCATTATTTAGATAAATGGTCATATTATGGAAACGGATAAGGTAGGTTCCGTGAACAAGGTTATTGTCGGACGGAGTTCTGATAGTACCATTGAAGTTATTTAGAAAGATCATACCTGGGTGGATCAATTCCACACCCGTACTGCTCTGATCGCTGTTATAATTACATGAGGAATTTAATCCTTTTAGTATTCTTAAAATACAAGTATCATTTCTTAAATCTATTAGATTATCTCTATTACAAATTTTTATTTCGTTTAGTTCAATACATTTCTTTTTTAAACCAAATATTTTTTTTTTATTTTTTATTATTTATTTATTTACTTTTGATCCAACAACCAAGCTTAAAGCTTAAATTTCTTTTTCATTTTTATACCCTCCACCTTAGGGAAGAGGGTATATTCATTTTGATCATCCGTTTACAACACATCGAAGGAAGCGTCGGAGACCCTACAAACCATTCTTAATCAGCATGAAAAGAGAAATCGTTTGAGACATGTCCGTCCGTGTGTCCGTGTGTCCGTCTGTTGTTGGCACTCTCACGGTCGTAATTTTTGAGATATCAAATTTAAACTTTGCATACGTATTCTTAGTTCAATTTCGCTACTCCGTATTGAAATTGGGCAAAATAGGTTAAGAGACACGCCCACAATAAACGAAAATCTTATCATACCTCGAAAAAATTGTATCTTTAAAATATTATATATCGCACAATACTATGCCTATCAAGTTGAAATTTGGTATAAATATAAGTGGTACCGTTATCCAACACTGTGCCAAAAATGGGCGTGATTGAATAACGCAAACGCCTATAATTAAAAAAAAACACTATTTGCGTAAGTACATGAAATACATAAATATGGCATTAGGAGCTTATTTTTTAGAGAATTACAAAATGTGGAGGGTATTTAAGCTTCGGTCTTAACCGAACTTTTCTATCTTGTTTTATAACTCTGAAAATGTATCGGATAAATCTGTTGAACTTTTCCCATGATTGTTTCGGTGGTGTGAAATCTATTCACAAGGTTTGGGTCTAGTACTTTTTTCAAGATAGAAGGTAGATTTGTCTCGTCGTTGCACTATGTGCCTATGGTAAGTAGGAAATGGTAATTCGAATCTATCTTCTGAGGCACTCAACTGTTGGAATTAAGTTGTGACCCCAGCTACTGTCGCTATGGATTGTGGGTGTTAGTGAATTAATTTGATTCCTAGACAGTGCATCTGCCACTACATTACATTTCCCTGATTTGTAAATCAGTTGATAGTCATATTCTTCTAGTATAGATTTCCATCTCTTCATTTTGGTATTGGTGTTCTTATTACTTAGGGCATAAGTTAAAGGCTGATGATCAGTAAAAATCTTAATTCTTGCCCTGCCGTACAAATAATTTCTAAAGGAATTCAAAGCCCAAGTAATTGCCAGAAGTTCTTTTTCGTTTGTTGCAAAATTTTCTTCCGATTTTGAAAGGGTACGAGATATAAAAGAAATTGGCCTGCCTTCCTGCTCCAATACAGCCCCAATTGCAAAATCCGATGCGTCCGTTGTTAAGTGGAAGTCTTTAGAATAGTCGGGATATGTCAAAAGAATGTCCTGAGATGCTAAGGTAGTTTTGAGCTCATTAAAGGCATCCAGTTCCCGTTTGCCTAGCTCAATGGCCTTCAATGCAGAAATTTTAGAGGACGAATGTCCATCACCCCCTCTCAAAAGATTTGTAAGGGGTTTTGCTAGTTTAGCATAATCCCGAACGAATCGCCTGTAGTAACCTGTAAGTCCCAGAAAAGATCTTAATTCCTTCAGCGTTCTTGGTACAGGGAAATTCACCACAGCTTCTATTTTCTTTGGATTGGTTTTTAAGCTGTGACACTATAAAGCCTAAAAATTCTATTTCTGTCTTTAGAAACTCAGTTTTATCGAGTTGGACTTTCATGTTTGCTAATTGCTGTGTATTAAAAACTGCATTTATGTTTTCTAAGTGTGTTTCTTCGTCCTTCCCGAAAATTATTATGTCGTCAACATAGACATTACACCTTTTCCCTATATGGTCGCGAAGTATGTCGTCGTATGTCGGCTCTTTGAAATATAGCCGGAGCATTTTTCAACCCAAACGGCAGTCTCGTAAACTCGTATTTGCCGTTGTTCACAGAGAACGCTGTTTTCTCGATATCATCCTCTTTATTTATTATTTCCTAAATTGGCCAAAACCTCTCCTATTTCCGGAATTGGGTACTTGTCTGCGATGGTGATCGAATTCAGTTTCCTGTAATCCACAACGACCCTAAATTTCTTTATCCCTGATGCGTCCTCTTTCTTTGGAACGACCCAAATGGGTGAGTTATAAGGCGACTTTGATGGTCTTATTATGCCATCCTCTAATAATTTCCCAATTTGTTGGTCTACTTCGTCCTTAAGGGACATTGGGTAAGGATAACTTCTAGAATAAACAGGTTCGTCAGTCGTTGTACATATTTCCCCTTTAATCCCAGTTGTATAAGTCAATTTTTCGTTGGGCTCAGAAAAAAGAGACGGATGTTTCTGCGCGATCTCATAGATTCTTTTTCTTTGGTCATCAGTCAAATGGTCTGCTCGGATATTAATAGCGTTCACTGATTGTACCTGCCAATGTTTGATTTTTATTCTTTTTACCACGTCTGGGATCTTGTCTAAGTCCTCTAACCTATTTCTGTGTTCAGGTCTTATAACTTGATCGGCCATTGCCCCAAAGTCAGTCACGGGATTCATTATACCCCTAATCATCTGTCTTCCCTGCTCACTCAAAATTCTAGTGACAATATCTATCACCATAGGTTCCAACTGAGCATTTATGGGTGCTGCAGCAGAAACTGATGCAGATGCTGAAGTAGAAGGAGCAGAAGCACCGTTCAATACGGGCGCTCTTAAAATATTTTGTGGGTTTGACATTTTTCTATGCTTCAATGCTTCTTTCAAAAATAAAAAAATTATTGTTCAAATCTTCAAAGAAGTTAAATCAATTTAAAAGTTAATTTTCGTTGAAATTACTTTGCGATTGGAAAGAATTAACTTAAATTTTTTGTAATTAGATTTTGAGAATATTTTAATCACTTATTTTCTAATTTTTTCTAAAAGTTTCTTCTATCCCTTTTGTATTATTTTCTCTTTAATAACCTCTGTAGGAAAGATATTATATTCAATCTTAATTCTTAAATGCCCTTTTTTTATAATAATCTTTAATAATAATAGGAAAAAATTTATAACATTTCTTCTTCTTTTTTTTTAATTTAAATAGATACTTTTCCTTTTTCAAGAATTTTCATAACATTATTTTTTATTTAAATAGATATTTCCCTTTTTTAAGAATTTTTCATAACATTATTTCTTTATTTAAATATATACTTTTTTCTTCTTTTTTTTCAAAAATTTTCATAATATTTTTTCTTTTAAATTCAGATAAATACTTTTTCTTTTTTCAAAAAAATTTTAATAACATATTTTGATAATTTAAATAGGTACCTTTTCTTTTTATAATATTCTTTTAAATGTTCACTTTTCTTCTTTCATAATAATATAAATTTTCCTAAATTTTTTGATTATTTCTACTCACATGGTGACACCTTTCGGCAGCAACAGCAGTTGTTGTAGTTTCATAATTATTGTCAGTTAACGCTGCAAAAGATTGTTGAACCGCAAACGACTATGAGCCAACAAGATATTGATTTCCCTTAGATTTCAATGTTTTTGGTACACGTTTCACAGCATTCAACAACAGTTTAGGTGACAAATTTCAAGTTCACTTAAGATAAAACTGCCTTTTTTTTTTTTTTTTTTTTTTTTTTATAAACATAATAATAATAATAATCATTTATTTCAAGTTTCAAGTGTATACATACAAAAATATATATAATTTACATGGGTGCCTCCTACCTCTCCAGCTCGAAGCTTATATGAGATAGGAGTATGCACCAATTGCCATTTATAACTATGAACTACTTATCAACTAATTAGGGCTAAATAGAATTAAAAGTCGTTCGCATTGCCTTGTGCGAAGTGCAGCAAAATGTCTCTCTTAAAACGAGTAGAATTCCGTGTAGTCTGTAGACGGACGGGGATGGAATTCCACCATCGGATTGCAAAAATGACGTTCAGACATAAGGTAAGTATGACGAATGGGTTTGATATTGTGGTTACGGTTAGACAATGAAAATTCGAGTCTGTTAAACAGGTAACCGGGGTCCTGTTGGGTGACAATTTTATGCAGTAAATAAAGAGATCTGCATTTGAGCAGGTCCTCCAGGTTAACCGATAACAGAGATATCGTGTAACTCGAGACGCGGTCATACCTCCTCAACCCAAAAACGTATCGTATAATGGAGTTGTTAGCCTTTTGAAGTTTCAGTTTAGAAATGGAATCACAATTGGCAAACAGCTCACATCCATAGAGGAGTTTGGGATAAAGATAAGCTTTGGCCAATAATTTTCTAATATGTATTGGTGTGAACCACTGTAAGTGCCAGAGTGATCTTAGCATTCCGTATACCTGTCCCACGTTTTTGTTAATGTGTTTCTCCCAGGTGAGCGTTCTACTAAATGTCACTCCGAGGTTTTTAACAGTATCTACTAGCTCAACGTCCGTCCCTAATAAGCGGATTTTAACGTTCCTCAGGTCTGCCCTCCTGCAAAAAGCTATGCACTTAGTTTTTGAAGGATTTAGGGCCAGACCATTGGAAGAGGCCCAGTTTGCAATATTAGTCAGATCCTCATTGATTTTGGTGGCTGTGTTGATAATGTGATCTGGGGGTCCACTGGTCCAGATCTGAACATCATCCGCGTACATATGTACTTGGCACCATCTGAGACAGTTAGGCAAGTCATTTACATACAATGAAAAGAGCAGTGGACCCAGAACGGGCCCCTGAGGGACCCCTCGCCGAATCGGGAGTGGGTCGGAGAAAATGTTGTTAGCAAATACACGTTGATACCTGTTAATGATATATGTTTCCACTAACTGAGCGGATGTGAAATCAAAGTTAAACAACTTCCTTAGCTTAATGCTTAGTAAGGCATGGTCAACTGAATCAAAAGCCTTTGTATGGTCGAGTAACACAAGGAATGACATGTTATTATTGTCCAATTTGCCCCTAATGCTTTCTGCCACATCTATTAATGTGGTAGTGCACGATCTATTTTTCCGAAAACCAGACTGAGAATCAACCATTAGTGAGTTGATACGGACATAATCACATAACTGTTTTTTATGATTTTTTCAAACACTTTGGAGAGGAACGGAAGGATTGCTATTGGTCTAAGATCCCCATTGCTTTTCGGTATAGGTATGATTTTTGCTAATTTCCAACAGTTCGGAAAGGTCGAACGCATAATTATATCATTAAAAATCGATGTAATACAACGTAACACCGTTGGGAGAATCAATTTTATAAATCTAGGGTCAACGTCATCCAGACCAATAGCATTCGACTTCGTGTCTAGTATGCACGCTAGCACTTCGGCATCACTCACGCAATCAAACTTAAGTGAGCTAAAACCAAAGGCAGTTTCCATTTCTAAATACTGGGAGACATCGGGGGTATTCATTGGTATGCTTACAAATTTTTTATTTATTTCGTTAACGTCAAGGTTAACTGGAGTTTGGATAGTGTTCCTGTTGATACCGATCTCCCTAATCATGGACCATTTCTTCGCGGTGCTAGTAGCAGAGGCAAACTTTGATCCATAATACGCTATTTTAGCACGCCTAATAGCATAGGAAACCTTTCTGCGTAGGTGCTTAAATAATTCATGGTGCTCAGGTGCACGCGTACGCTTCCATGCGCTATAGGCCTCGTCCCTGGCTAACATCAATCGTTGAATGTAGTTGTTAAACCATGGACATTCAAGCGAATTCGCCCTAGCAATTTTTTTAGGGACGTAGGCATCATACAGTAACCGAACATTGTTATTGAACCAAAGTATTTTTGCCTCACTGTCCGGTAAAAACATAACCTCACTCCAGTTAACTTAGTTTGCTGCACATTCTAGTTCGTTAATAACCACACCCTTAAAATCTCTATAGGCATGGTTAATGTGAGCATTATGAAGTTGAAAATTATACGTCATGAAAATCAGGTCATGGTGCGAGAAATTTGAAGCGTTTAGCTGATCGTAAAGGAGGACCTTATTTATGTTATTGACTAAGAATAGGTCAATGACGGTAGATGTATGAGCGGTGTAATGAGTCGGGTTTGACGTATTAACGGAGACAAGACCAAGCGCATGCATCTCGTCAATAAAGTTGTTTTCTAACAGAAGATTGCTATTGAAATCTCCGCTAATGATCACATCGGGATATCCGATAGTAACATCCCCGATTGTCGTTACGAGCTCAGTAAAATCAGTACTACGGTGAGGTCGGTATACGCAACCCACCAAAAGTTTGTTGTGTCCCCTACTTATATTAATAAAAATGTATTCAATAGGACTGTCTGGACTAGACTTGCACACCAATGAACAGTGTATGTGGCTTTTTATGTATACGGCAACACCGCCTGCATGACTATAGCGGTCGGCTCGAAAGAGTGTATAACCATTTAAATCAAAGAGGGAGCTAAGTTCGACAGGCATGAACCACGTCTCAGACACGCATATGACGTGTATGGCAGAATTTTCAAAAATGTGTCTAAGTTCGTCAGTCTTATTTCGTAAACTTTGAGCATTTAAATGGCAAATATGTAATCCCATATGTTTTTTTTCAAGGACTCTTAACATGGTGTGTGTGACGTCTCTAGCTGTCATACCCATATTGGAACAAGCAGAGCAAAAATATATGTGGCAGTTGATTTTAAGAGAGATATTACGCTTATAATAATATTAATAATAAGCTTACGACTAGGCGAAAGATCAAGAAGTATTGATAAAGAGTTACTTAAAAAAGTTCCACTGGTTTTGGTTGATAGGTGGCAGATCATGGTCTGCTATTCATCATCATCTGTAGCATAGTGGTCTGGTTCCTAAGCATTTCTTGCATCATGTTTTGCATATTTGTCATGAACGTTTGCATATGCTGGACCAGCGTTGAGATAGTGTTTTCTAAGTTCGAGCCAGTGTGTGGGTGCTGTATGGTTGACTGAGTTTCTGTTCTGTTATTTTGAGCAATACGTAGAGTGTCGGCATATGTGACATTTGGATTGACTCTGGAGTTTTTGGTGGTTGTATGCTTAGGAGCCAGGTGTGGAGTGGTAGGCGCATTATGTTGGCTGGAAATTGGTGCAGAAGAGTTAGTTGGCCTGGACTTAAGTTTTTGGAATATGGGGCATCCTCGATAGTTAGCCGAGTGGTTCCCACCACAGTTTCCACATTTTCGAGAGCTAGGATCATTGCATTCCGCAGATTTGTGCAGTCCACCACAGATAACACAGACAGAAGGTAATCTACAATACGACCTCGTGTGCCCGTATTCCTGACAGTTATAACACTGCGGAGGGTTTGTTCGTTTATGCGGTGTTTCCACTGTTATTTTGCGGTGGAGTAGGTACCTTAAATTGTAGATCGGGTGCTGAGTGGTTTTCTTGTTATCATATTGTAATTCAACTTTGAACAGTGGTTGTGGTATTTTCTCCCTATTGAATATGTTCATGACAGCCTTTACCCCATATCCTTCATGTTCCAGGGCTTCCTTGATATCCTCGGCTGGTACTGCGCTCTCAATTCCTCTAATGACTACTATAAGTCCTCCTTCACTTTTGAGTTGGTGGGTGTAATAACTCTTATTCGATTTTTCAAAGTGTTGGATGCCAAGCTTGAAGTTTTTTTCAGTATAGAATTGAACTCTCACTTCCGCGATTGCCCCTCTACGAATTCCAGTTACATGAAATTGATTTTTACCCACTAACTGGGCGAGCGCGTTTACAAGGTTATTTGTCATAGTTTCCCGCTGATATATAGGTGGAGGCCTGTGTTCAATCACTGCTACTGCATTTTCATCGTCACCTTTATCATCATCTTTATCAGTGAGTAGTGCAAATCTGTTAGAAGTTGAAGCCTGCTGTTGATTAGATGTAGGGTGCTGCTTTTCGTTCGTTTTAGAGATTTTTGGTGAGTTTTCTATCGGTGAGGAAGTTTTCCTTTTAATGTTGATATAACGATCGATGCCAGTTTGAATAGGTGTTTTTTGCTGTTGTCTTTTTTCAAGGCAGTAGAAGTACAGCTGCTGATGGATTTTGTGGTGATTCCTTTTGCCTGGGCACGAACACTCATCTCTTTTGTCACTGTTGTAGCATCATTCAATTTGTTGGATATGGAGGCACATAGTTCAGGATTACTGGACGCTCTCTCTATATTGCTGCTACTCCCATTGTACAATTTGGCCGCAAGGGTATTTTTCTTCTCTGCCTGCTTTGAGGGAGATCTTAGTAATTTGGATGACTTTTTGAAGGGATCTGCATTACTCTCCATGACAATCTGATTTGAAAAAAAATTGACTGAATTGAAAAAAATCAGACGGCACCGAGGTTTGAACCTTCTACAAAGCAAAGTTAGTAGTCAGAGGCACGACACACTGAGCCACCGAAGTGGCAGTGTTTGTTTGAGTGTATATATAAGTTATACTAAGGAGAGACCTTTTTGCGTAAATTGTTGAGAGAGGCGATATGAGAAATGTACAGTTAATTTAGACAGCAGATATGTGCCGATTATATACTCTAGGTATATAACGAGAAATAACAGTTCACTTTCGCTGTTTTATTAAAATTCTTTTTAATTTTTAACACTCTCTTTGTATAGAACACACCTTAAAGGTTATAAAATATTTAGTTTTATAGTTTAATGTGATTTTTATATATATTTTTGACGATTTATTAAAGTTTTGTTCTAATTGCAATATTATTGCGTATAAATTATCCCAAAAACTCTGAAAACACGTCTGTACACTTGTACGTACAATATTTTTTTACCTTTTTTTAACTTTAATATAGTTTGTTTCAATTTTAATTTTCTTTATGTTGTCCTTCTTTAATTTAATTTAATTTATTTTAGTTTAATTTTAATATAATTTGATTCAATTCAATTGTCTTTTTTTAATTTAAGTTAATTTAATTTTGTTTCGCTCCATTTTATTTTCTTTATTTTTAATTATAAGTAACATTTTCCTTCTTTTGATTTAATTTTAATTTTTTTTACTTTCAATTATTAGCAACATTGTTTGTTTAATTTAGTTTAATTTTGTTTTGTTCAGGTTTTTTTGTTTAATATTTTTAAATATTGATTTTTAATTTCAGAAATTGTTATTATTGCCAGCCGCCCCACGTTGGGCGCCAATTAAAATTCTTTATTTTGGTTTTATTTCTTAAAAAATATTTTTTTATTTATTATTACGCTTATTCTACGACTTAACACTAAAGAATGATCGTACCATTCTTTTTGCTTCTATTTATAACAACGTCTAAAGTTCAGTCAAAGTGCCGAGCTTGCATTTTGGACACCTGCAACCTGCGTGGGAAACACATGAAATAGCAGTTTGCACGGTCATTTGATATCGGACACCTAAATTTTACCTCAAGCGTTGTTTAAACTATCCCACGACCAGCGCTAATAAAACTGTTTCATAACTTATAAAAACGAAAATAGTACAACACAAAAATTTATTTTATTGATATTTTTTTATTAGAGCATAACTTTAGGATGACGTTTTCTTCCTTGTAAAATTATTGTTGTATATATTATATATTAATGTTTTTGTATTTATGTAAAGCTATCTTCTTTAATTAGCACCACTGACCATTTCCTTCTGTTTATTACAACTCAATTTGGGCGAAACGATTTAATAAAACTAATACAATAATGAAAATACCACCTATTTATGTGCTAATCATTGGCCATGCTTTATGGTAATGAAATTTGGATCCGATATTCAAATTTGCAAACGTTGTGTGCTCTTTTCTTCTGATTAAACATATACATTTATATGAGTATGCATATTGTGTAACTGAAAACATGTTTGTTGTTTGCTATTGTTTTTGCGCTTTTAAATGGTTCAATAGTTTTATTTATAATTTCATGCCTCATTACAAACTTTAACAAAATGAAGTGTGTTAATGTATATTAATTAATCTCTATTGAATGTCAAATGTTCCCAACAAACGTCAATGCAAAATTATGTGTAAAAATAATTTAATCTGCTCAAAGGGCCATGTACCATGTTACGACTATTGTTTGCATGAACATGTGGAGAGTATGTAAGATTTGGCCTAAATCAAATTTAGTTTTCTTCCTTGTTTTTAATAATATTAAATGTCGCATAAAACTCAATATAACTTATATAAATATATACTCCTATATATTTATTAATTATATAATACATTTTTGCAGTTCCCTCCCTTTTAAAATAACTTTTATACATTTACTCAACAGAAACAACAAAAAAATCAAGAAAAGAAAAAACCAAAACAAAAAGAATTTATAGATAAAGTATAAAAATTAGAAATTAACAAAGTATGAACAACTTAAATTAAATAAGCTATTAAAGTTAAGAGCAATATTTTAATACAATATAGAAAATATATTAAATGAACCATGGAAAGCACAATGGTATATGGTAATATACACTGTTATAGAGGTGGACTTTGTGTGTGTGAATGTGTGTGTGATCTGTAACATTATATGTCGCGCAACGCGCAACGTATGAATCCAGCTGAAAAGCTCGGTATTTTAATGTTACTGATAGTAAGACTTTTACAAGACGAAGCTATGTTTTAGTCTATCTTTATTTTTCAATTTTGTTTCCTTATATAATAATTTACAATACTACCTTACACTAACAATGAAAATTATACTGCTTACCTAGCTTAATTTTAATTTGGGTTAATATTGAAAAAAGAGAAGAAAGTTATTGACATAGTAATTATTAAAGTTAAGGTCAGTAGAAGAATGAAAATAAAGAATACAATTACAGTATGTTACAATTTTTATTAAAGTTAAGGTCAGTAGTAAATGATAAATTGGGGTGCATTATTTTATATGCACACTACAACACATTCAAAAACATGCACACACATATTGTGTATGCACATGAATGAGTATCTGCTTACAAAAAAATAAATGCAGCCAATCTGGGATTAATTGCGTAAAACTATTGTTTTTATATTGCTAATTGAATCGGACGAATCAAAGAGGACATAGCATTTTATACATTTAGCATTTTATACATAACGCGAAATTGATTATAAAGCTGATAGTACATAGTGCCTCGAGAAACGAGTTGAAATATTAAAAGAAATTTGAGTTAACAAGGAGTCAACTTCACTTTTAATTAGTTTTACTAAGAAAGACACACCTAACACCTCCCGTCTTTTCTCAAGAGTTGATGACCCAATAAGCAATAATCTATCCTTATACGGTGGTAAGGCTAAATCAGGATTCCAACCCAAGCCACGGAGGGCAAACAGTAAAATTTTTTTCTGAACCGACTCAACAAGGTCAACGTAAACCCTGTAACTCGGAAGCCACATCACAGCTTCAAGTATAGGTCTGACGAGGGAAATGAGCAGGCATTTAGTAATGATTTAGTAATTACCCTTGTTAAGTCAATTGAATTCCTGTGACCACCTCTTTATAAAGCCAAGCATAGATTTAGCTCTATTAACTGATGATTCAATATAGATATTATATCTAAGTTTTGAATCTAAATAACACCTAAGTCATAAAAACCAGAAACATTAGGTATTGTTATTAAGAATGTACGACGTAAGTAGAAGGTTAACCTAAGTAAACGAAAGCTTTTTGCATTTTTTCAAATTTAGAGACATTTCAGAAGTCACAGACAATAAAAGACTAAACCGCTTAAAAGGAACAAAACACACAAAACTTTAAATTGCGTCTTTACTAATATGAAAGAAAAAAACAAGTAAGAAAACTAAATTTGGCATTGGCCAAATCTTAAATACCCTCCACATCCGTAACGGTGGGCGTGGCAAATATATATATATTGCGCCCTCTAATATTGTATATCTTATGTATCAGCTTGGTAGTCTAGTTTTATTGTGAATATGGTTTTTTGTAAATTGTACGCGTGTCTGTTATCCGACCATGCTTATTTTTGACACATCGATGGATGGAATAAATAAATAAATATGTGCAGTAAATTTCAAGTTCATAGGTCAATTTTTGAGACAGATGTAAATATATCTATTGATTGTGAGCGTGTCTGTTATCCTACTACGTCCATTTTTGGCACATCGATGAAGCTTATATTAAGAGAGGTACGTAGGGTCTCTGACGCCTCCTTCTGCATTATGCATACTAATAAGATTCCTCTGCATCAGGCTATGATGGCTGCGACTATTCGGATCAACAAGAAAGAGAAAACTTATTTACATCCATTGATATGGATAATGGCAAAAATCGCGATTGGAATTTAGTAAAAGATAAATCGAAGAACATTTCAAATGAAAGGTCTCCAGAAGGAAGTGCCCACATATCCAAGTAGATTCGTCAGGCCTTAATGCACATTGTAAAAATCCCTGCAGTAAAAATAGATTTGCAATTCAGGGAGAATTCGAATTTGAACAGAATGCTGCTAGTGTTAACGATCTATCTCAAACGCCAAATCATGGGGTCATTTCTCTCGTAACTGGAATCCTCGTAATCGAGGATTCGCTTGTGTAAAATGTGATAAAAGCTATGTCCCGGGCGAATGTCAACTTTTAAATGAAGAAAAAACAAGCGTTTATTGTGTTAATTGTAAATTACATGGACATCCTGCAAGTTGGAGGAGTTGTCCGGCTTTTAAAAGGTATTTATTTATTAGACAATCGAAAAATTTAACAGGAAGTAAGATTTTAAAACATGAAAAACCCCTTGGCTGGGATATATTAAATTTAAAAATATTTAAGTTATTTTTGTTTAGCTCAGGTAATTTATGTAGAATATTAGCAACCATGTCAATTGTAGTATCTACAATCAAACGCGACACAAATAGAGCTTTGCGAGCAGGCACTGCAATCAGAATTTCAACCGGTATACTTTCAATATTGTTAGATGTATTAGAACAATCAGCATTAATAGGGGGCTCTTGTGTTTTTCTAGTTATGAATGTTTTTCATAAAAACGGCCTTAGGTAGAATTTTGAAATACAGAGATGATTGACTTTATGTTATAGAAGGGATAAAAGTTCCATTTCCAGAAAGTAGGAGTGTCCACTTTATGATTTGAATGAAATGTTCGCTTGCACCAACAGAACAACGCTGAATAATGAAATATTCACAGGACTTTTTGAATGGTAGATAACAACTACAAAAAGATTTCACCGCTTCTAGTTCTAGGGTCACCTCAGCATTTTAACACATTTTCTTTGTAACCAACCTTTTTCATAGAATGGGGTTATAAAATGTATGATTATTGTTCTGTTCTGGCTGAAGCTGTTGGTATTCATCGTGCAATTATTTTTACCTCGACGCGTAGAGGTAATTTCTAAATTCTTAATGCAATATTGCTCCTAATAACGACACTAATCCAATGGTTCAAATTAGAGACAAGTAATTTCGTTATCCCAATAAACTAATGTGGGTACCTTCTTATGTTGGCATTCTGGGAAATGAATGTGTCGACATCACTGCCAAAGATGTTTGAAAGTCTCCATTAGTGGTATTTCCTACGTATGATAAAAAAGATCTTTTTAATATTGTACAAAAGCACTTGCCTGGCGAGCAGTTACCCGATACTTATTCTTATGCAGAACATTACCCCAACTTACCCCAAAGATATAAACTAAAAATTTAAAGCTTTTTATAAGATTATGATTGGGACATACTGAACTTACACACAATTATCTATTGGATAACAATAGTGTTCGGCAATGCCGTCTCTGTGGCATATCAAATTAAAGTGTAAGCCACTTATTAGATAACTGTGATGTTTTGCTGTTAAGAAAAAATGCCATCTGTGGACAAAAACCAGTCACACAAATTCTTAAGTCGCCCAGCAAGAACAATATAATTAATATATAATTTTTTGTATGATTGCAATATACTATATAAATATTAACGTTGCCATAAATTTTATTTATATTTATATATACACGTATTGTAAATTGAAGTCACACATTCATACACATTTATATTGTGTAAGGCGCAAAGTCACTACTGTTCGTTTTGCGCCACACATTATGTCCCAACACATATGTCTCACCGAACAGACCAAATATTTCCTTCACTTTTTTACAATTAAAAGGGAAAAAGACCTATTGTCAAATACATACTCTGTGTCATTTACTTAAAATTGAATGCGTAGTTATAATACCGTTGATCACTTAGTAAGCATATACGAATTCTAGCACTGATGTTATTATTTATGTACTCTTGCTTTATTATTGTTGATACCTAGTAAGCATATACTTGTACGAATCTTTGCATTGTTGTTATTTCTAAGTACCGTTGATATCCAGTGAGCATATATAAATTCTTGCATTCTCGAAGCATAAGAACCGTTGATACCTAGTAAGCATATACACGTATGAATTCATGCATTGTTGTTATTTCTAAGTACCGTTGATATCCAGTGAACATATATGAAATCTTACATTGTTGTTATTTCAAATTCTCGAAGCATAAGCATATATGAATTCTTACATTGTAGTTATTTCAAATTCTCGAAGCATAAGCATATATGAATTCTTGCATTGTTGTTATTTCTATTTTTAAAAGCATAATACCGTTGATCTTGTTATTTAGTAAGTATATATAAATTCCTGCGTTATTGTTGTTAGTTCTATACCGTTGATCTTTTGTAAATATTGGTAAAATTTGATATAATTGTGAGCCCTGCCACACTATAAAAGGCGAAGCAAATTTTATGAAAGGAGGCAGTGTGGCTGGAGCCGTCAAGCTAGTAAGCGTTGGTCAGGTTCTCGCACCTAGATATCCTGCAATATTTTTATATTGTATGCGCCTAGGTCGCGACATCGTCGCTTAGTTAATCTCTCAGTCCCCGCGCCTAGATATCCTGCAATATTTTCCTATATTGCATGCGCCTAGGCCGCGCCATCGTCGTTACGTCACAGTCTCTCAGTCGTCGCGCCTAGATATCCTGCAATATATTTATATATTGTATGCGCCTAGGCCGCGCCATCGTTGTTACTACGCAGTTTCTCTGTCACCGCGCCTAGATATCCTGCAATATTCCTATATTGCATGCGCCTAGGCCGCGCCATCGTCGTTACGTCACAGTCTCTCAGCCCTCGCGCCTAGATATCCTGCAATATATTTATATATTGTATGCGCCTAGGCCGCGCCATCGTTGTCACTACGTCGCAGTCTCTCAGTCCTCGCGCCTAGATATCCTACAATATTTATATATTGTATGCGCCTAGGCCGCGCCATCGCCGACACGTCATAGTTTCCGCGCCTAGATATCCTACAATATTTACATATTGTATGCGCCTAGGCCGCGCCATCGTTGTCACGTCGCAGTCTTGGTATCGCGCCTAGATATCCTACAATATTTGTGTATTGTATGCGCCTAGGCCGCGCCGTCGTAATACAACGTCGCAGTTCCTTTGTTCCCCGCGCCTAGATATCCTGCAATATTTATATTGCAAGCGCCTAGGTCGCGCCGCCGTCGTGGTCACAATAACCACTGCCGTATCCTGCAGCGCTCACCGCTCCGCATCTACCGCTTGCTATTCGAACTCAGCAACACTCTCGTATCCTGCAGCGCTCACCGCTCCGCATCTACCGCTTGCTGTTCGAACTCAGCAACACTCTCGTATCCTACAGCACACACCGCTCCGCATCTTGCACCACTCATCGATTTGCGACGCTCACCGCTCTGTACCGTATACCGCTTTGCAGCCCCGTCATTTGTATCCTGTAACCGCTTGCCGTTTAAACCCAGAACGCTCTCGTATCCTACAGCGCACACCGCTCTGTATCTTGTACCGCTCATCAATTTGCGACGCTTATCGCTCTGTATCGTACGCCGCTCTGCAGCTCTCGTCATTTGTATCCTGTACCGCTTGCCGTTTAAACCCAGAACGCTCTCGTATCCTACAGCGCACACCGCTCCGCATCTTGTACCGCTCGTCGATCTGCAACGCTCGTCGCTCTGTATCGTACGCCGCTCTGCAGCTCTCGCCGCTTGTATCCTGTACTGCTTGCCGTTTAAACCCAGTAACGTTTTTGTGTCCTGCAGCGCTCACCGCTCTGTATCCAACCGCTCATCGACCAGTACCGCACGTCACTTTTTGTACCGCTCACCACTCTGTATCACTCACCACACAAAACCCGCTCACACACCGATTTGCAGTAACGCCGTGCCCCGCACCACAAGCCGTTACCGCGTTAAAAAACGTCGAATAGAGAAGGCGAATCTAAGAATAAGAGACAAGAAACAGCTCGTCATACAAATTTCTTTGTAAAGGAACCTTGGACTCGCTGAGTCATACCCCAGCTACTACAAAACTTCTTTACAAAGTGGCGCCCGAGCAGGGACTTTTTAAGTCTCTGAAATAAAATTACATACGATTTGCCATCCAAAATATTTGACAACCGCACGTTTATTATAATATACATTAATCAAGATGTCTCAAATTCGTACATCCTGGATCCGCTCCTTACGAAAAGAGGAGTTAATGGCATTGATGAACGAACTTGGCCTCGAAACCACAGGCACAGTGGATGAACTGAGGCGCTCCTGCGCACAATACTTGTCATTAGAACATACCGAAGAAGAGATATACCAGATCCTACAGTTACAAGAAAAATACGAATCAAGAATACAAACATTGTTACCAAGTAATGATCCAACCAGTAGGGGTCATTCACCTTTCCCGCAACCTAAAGCTCTGAGTAAAGAAGACCTAGAAAGACTAGTGGAAGAAATTCAAAAGAAGCTATTGATGTCACAAAACACAGCCGAGAATAAACAAAGATCTCAATCATCAAGTCCCGAACCGGCAAAATCCAGCATAAATAAAAGGACAATGATGCAGGTAATCCGCGATTGGAAAATACTCTATGATGGGGTCACAGACACCTTTCAGTTTATTGAAAGTGTCGAAGAGATGGCCCATACCTACGGTATACCATGTGATGAATTGCCAAAAGCCATGCCTGAACTTCTCAGGGGGAGAGCACTCACATGGTATCGTAACAATAATCAACACTGGACAACATGGAGTTCCTTCAAAAAGGACTTCTTCAAATTTTTCCTGCCGCCTCGTTTCTTTGAAAAATTGGGTGACGATATACGCGGTCGTAAACAACGCCAAGGTGAAAGTTTTCACGACTACCTGCTTGCTCTACAAGATCTAATGAGGCACTCAGAATTGACACATGAAGAACAATTAACGAGAATTTTCCACAATGCCCTCCCAGAATATCAGTGGTATATCCGAAGGAGAGATTTCAAGTCATTAGCCAAATTACTAGAATTAGCCGGAGATCTAGAAACTATTAAAACAACCGACACCCCGCAACTAGCTCCATATCAGCCAGGAAGAAGCGCCCCACCAACAAGAATCACAAATCCCAGAACGGCTTGCCACAGGTGTGGTGAGCAAGGACACATTGGTGCAACATGTCAAAACAGGTTGCGTATATTTTGTTGGCAGTGTGGTAAAGTAGGGGTAAGGACGCGTGATTGCTGCAACAACCAGCCGACCACTTCACAAGAGGCACGCCATCCGAACGAACGACATCCACAAGAAAGAGGATGTGGTGTATCGATGCCCCTGCACACCAAAACCCTGAAAATTGATAGCAACAAAATAACGGCCATTATTTGCATCAACGAACAACATATAACAGCATTGATAGACACCGGCTCCACGAGCTGCATTATAAGCTCAGCCATGGCACAACAACTCGGCGAGTGTGCACGATACCAAACTATCAATACGCCTATCCTATTGACCGATGGTTCGACAGTACAAATTACTAAAATAGTACATTACACGGTACACTTTGGAAAGCAAAAGAAAGAGTTACAATTCTTCGTAATGGACAACACCGTCGAGGACATAATCCTAGGTTTAACATTTTTATCAACATTTGGTACCACCCTGACTTGCGCAGGCATCTCACTGAATTGTAAGCTACAATGTTCACAAGAGGAAGAAAGCACAAGAGATAACACGTCAAAAGTTCAACACATGTCTTCGGTAAGGAAAATTACTAACAAATCTCACAACAGATTGCACCTCTCAATCATAGTACCAAATCAACGAACCATGAAACCCAATCTGAATAACAACAAGACATGCCGCTGGTTAGAGAAACGAAAGTCAGAAGTGATAAAGTACCCGGAAAAATATGCGGACTACACCATAGCCAATGACCAACTCTACCGCCACTTCCCGACGCAATACAGGGATATTGAAGGACAGAATTGGAAGCTATGTGTACCCACTCACAACCGAAGGAGAGTAATAATCGAAAACCACAACAACCCAACCTCAGGTCATTTAGGAATTCGCAAAACAACCTCTCGCATCACAGGTAGATACTACTGGCCAGGCATGTTTAGAGATATACGAAAGTATGTTCTTAGATGCAAAATCTGCCAGCAGTACAAGGTGAACCAACAACGCCCTGCCGGCGAAATGTTTACCCAGATACGAACCCGCCAAAAACCGCTCACCAGGGAAGTCAGCACACAAACCTGCAATATAGAAATGGTCAAAGAAAGACCGAGCACCTCAAAGGGTATAAAAACGAACGAAGCACAAGCACCCCAACAAAGTAGTGGCCATAGTCCATTGTTTTCCGAAACCGATAGTGATCCAGTAGGGGTATTGCCAAGTCCATGGAGTACCAGTAGTAGCAGTTCTTCAAGGTCATGCGTACCAAAGAGGGCCAAACCAAATACCAGCCATATGATCCCTCACAACGCACATGTCGATATTCAACATTATAAGGGGTACAGCATGGGGTTCCCAATACTATACCGGATGTCCACTCAACCCACAGCGTCCACCCGGACAATAGCGGATCTGTGCCATCAACCCCCACAGCACACACAAAGTATTCCACAAGTGCACGCGAACAAACCGACCTACATCTATGATTCGAGGGTGACTTCAATTGATAGAGAGAAGCTAGAAGCATACCTCAGCAAACGCTCGGACATGCATAACACAGAAACACGCCGGCGACACCGTTGCCAACACTTCATTGGAAATCGTCGTTTTGTGATAACTCGGAAGACAAACGGCGAAATCTTCATCCGCGAGGGGAGGGAGTAGTGTAAGGCGCAAAGTCACTACTGTTCGTTTTGCGCCACACATTATGTCCCAACACATATGTCTCACCGAACAGACCAAATATTTCCTTCACTTTTTTACAATTAAAAGGGAAAAAGACCTATTGTCAAATACATACTCTGTGTCATTTACTTAAAATTGAATGCGTAGTTATAATACCGTTGATCACTTAGTAAGCATATACGAATTCTAGCACTGATGTTATTATTTATGTACTCTTGCTTTATTATTGTTGATACCTAGTAAGCATATACTTGTACGAATCTTTGCATTGTTGTTATTTCTAAGTACCGTTGATATCCAGTGAGCATATATAAATTCTTGCATTCTCGAAGCATAAGAACCGTTGATACCTAGTAAGCATATACACGTATGAATTCATGCATTGTTGTTATTTCTAAGTACCGTTGATATCCAGTGAACATATATGAAATCTTACATTGTTGTTATTTCAAATTCTCGAAGCATAAGCATATATGAATTCTTACATTGTAGTTATTTCAAATTCTCGAAGCATAAGCATATATGAATTCTTGCATTGTTGTTATTTCTATTTTTAAAAGCATAATACCGTTGATCTTGTTATTTAGTAAGTATATATAAATTCCTGCGTTATTGTTGTTAGTTCTATACCGTTGATCTTTTGTAAATATTGGTAAAATTTGATATAATTGTGAGCCCTGCCACACTATAAAAGGCGAAGCAAATTTTATGAAAGGAGGCAGTGTGGCTGGAGCCGTCAAGCTAGTAAGCGTTGGTCAGGTTCTCGCACCTAGATATCCTGCAATATTTTTATATTGTATGCGCCTAGGTCGCGACATCGTCGCTTAGTTAATCTCTCAGTCCCCGCGCCTAGATATCCTGCAATATTTTCCTATATTGCATGCGCCTAGGCCGCGCCATCGTCGTTACGTCACAGTCTCTCAGTCGTCGCGCCTAGATATCCTGCAATATATTTATATATTGTATGCGCCTAGGCCGCGCCATCGTTGTTACTACGCAGTTTCTCTGTCACCGCGCCTAGATATCCTGCAATATTCCTATATTGCATGCGCCTAGGCCGCGCCATCGTCGTTACGTCACAGTCTCTCAGCCCTCGCGCCTAGATATCCTGCAATATATTTATATATTGTATGCGCCTAGGCCGCGCCATCGTTGTCACTACGTCGCAGTCTCTCAGTCCTCGCGCCTAGATATCCTACAATATTTATATATTGTATGCGCCTAGGCCGCGCCATCGCCGACACGTCATAGTTTCCGCGCCTAGATATCCTACAATATTTACATATTGTATGCGCCTAGGCCGCGCCATCGTTGTCACGTCGCAGTCTTGGTATCGCGCCTAGATATCCTACAATATTTGTGTATTGTATGCGCCTAGGCCGCGCCGTCGTAATACAACGTCGCAGTTCCTTTGTTCCCCGCGCCTAGATATCCTGCAATATTTATATTGCAAGCGCCTAGGTCGCGCCGCCGTCGTGGTCACAATAACCACTGCCGTATCCTGCAGCGCTCACCGCTCCGCATCTACCGCTTGCTATTCGAACTCAGCAACACTCTCGTATCCTGCAGCGCTCACCGCTCCGCATCTACCGCTTGCTGTACGAACTCAGCAACACTCTCGTATCCTACAGCACACACCGCTCCGCATCTTGCACCACTCATCGATTTGCGACGCTCACCGCTCTGTACCGTATACCGCTTTGCAGCCCCGTCATTTGTATCCTGTAACCGCTTGCCGTTTAAACCCAGAACGCTCTCGTATCCTACAGCGCACACCGCTCTGTATCTTGTACCGCTCATCAATTTGCGACGCTTATCGCTCTGTATCGTACGCCGCTCTGCAGCTCTCGTCATTTGTATCCTGTACCGCTTGCCGTTTAAACCCAGAACGCTCTCGTATCCTACAGCGCACACCGCTCCGCATCTTGTACCGCTCGTCGATCTGCAACGCTCGTCGCTCTGTATCGTACGCCGCTCTGCAGCTCTCGCCGCTTGTATCCTGTACTGCTTGCCGTTTAAACCCAGTAACGTTTTTGTGTCCTGCAGCGCTCACCGCTCTGTATCCAACCGCTCATCGACCAGTACCGCACGTCACTTTTTGTACCGCTCACCACTCTGTATCACTCACCACACAAAACCCGCTCACACACCGATTTGCAGTAACGCCGTGCCCCGCACCACAAGCCGTTACCGCGTTAAAAAACGTCGAATAGAGAAGGCGAATCTAAGAATAAGAGACAAGAAACAGCTCGTCATACAAATTTCTTTGTAAAGGAACCTTGGACTCGCTGAGTCATACCCCAGCTACTACAAAACTTCTTTACAATTGTAATGTTTAATACGTTTGTTATATAGATAGTTAACACATATATTTTCATAGGCGAGGCTTATATTGCTAGTGCTCCTTTAAAAAAAATCAATTTTTCTACAATTTAAGAAAAAGTTTTTGTACAATAATTTTTTTATTTTATTAATAAATATATAAATGAAAGAAAACTTTCGGCAATGCCGAATGCACGTCCATTTCCAAATCCTCAAATTGGGACTATAAAACATTCAGGAACGACTACTTCGCAGAAGAAGAAGTGGCCACTTCTTAAAAACATAAGTATTTTTTTTACTTTTTAGTGCATTTTATTTTTAAAAGTTATTTACTTCATTTATTTAAGTTTTTTTTACTATATTTTATGGTTGTTTAAAAAAATAAACGCCCCAATTTTAAGCAATCATAATAGCAGGTAATTAATACAGATTTTTTATTGAAATTTTTTCCCTAAGAATAAATTTTTCGTACAATTCATATACAAAACGTACTTGTTTTTCGACTTAGACATTTATTGAAATCATTACTTTCTGTAAACGTAACCACCATTGGACGAATATTGAGTACCAACAGCATCATTACTACCAAAAGTACCAGCAGGACCAGAGAAACCGAAGGATGTAGCCGCTTGTACAGCAGGAGCAGTAAATGTTGTCTGTACAGTAGGCACTGAATATGTTTGCTGAACCGGTGGCAAGTAGTCCGTGGATGGCGAGCTGTAAGTTTGTTGTAAAGCGTGACTAGGATAAGACACGAACGAAGGTCCCGATAATGCTGGTGCACTATAAGTTGTATCTACTGCACCAGAGCCAGATTGAGTAAATGTAGTGGTATAACTCGGGCGATTTACTGGTGGCAAGTATTCATTAACTGGTTGAACTTGTGAACTTGAATAAGTAATAGGAGAGCCTGAAAAACTTTGTTGAACGGGTGGCAAGTACTTCTTGGTCAAATGACTCACATCCGCTCTGGTTAAAGCTAAGATGGCAAAAGCAATCACAGCTATTGACATTTTCTAAATAAAGTATAACAGTGGTGTTTATTTTATTTAAAATTTGCATATACTATTTATATATAGAAAAATAAATTTTGTTATTACAGCGAGAGAGATTTTTTTATTTTTGTTTTTTGCTATTGAATTTTAGAAGCACAATTTTTTAATATATATATTACAGTTCATTAATATTGAACTCAAAACTAACCATATTTTTAAATTGAAATTCTGGAGGTAAACCACTACTGCGTCGTTGACGAAGTAAATATCGGAACTGATACTCTTGGTCAACGACAACGGCCATTTATACAAAATTATTATGCTTAGAAGAAGAAGTCTCTTATTACGTAGAAGCTGAGGAGCAAGCGCGCACGCGCAATGTGGTAAATATTAGGGCTAAAACAAGTTTTAATATATTATGTTTTTTCATAAAATTTTTACAAGCGAACCAAAATACAATGTAATGAAGTAAAACAAAATAACAAGTACATAAACTATAACTAGAGTTGATTGGCATAGTCCAGCCAAAGTAAGTAAAATAAACTGCTGTACAATATACATGTAGGTATAATAATTATTACTTTTCAACTCAAACTTTTACTCTCCGTACATTGTAAATAATAAGTAAATTAATTGTTAATTGAATATGTTGGGATCCCTCGAATCATCAAAGGCATTCGTTACTTATTTTTGTGTTGTCAATATTATTCTAATTATTATGATGTATTAAGTCCAAGTCACCTGTTCAGTTTGTATGGTGCAGGTGACTAAAAATACGTATTTGAAGAAATAGAAAATAAGTATCTTTTTAATTGTTAATGCAATTTTATTAGTCATTGTACTTTGAGTGGTTTCTCACATTACGTTTGCTTCTAGAACTTGAAAAGGTTTACAACACCATTGGTAAATTGCTCATAGAGCGTATAAAAATATAATAGATAAATAAATATTCATAAATATTATAATACCCAATTCAATTAAGCGTTAAATTTATTACTTAAGTTAATGTCTTGTGCAGTATATAAAGACCACTTTTATATAAATCTGAATTGGTGACGATGAAAATTAACAATTGCCCCAATTGAAATGTTTCAAGTATATGGAAGCATCGAAGGTGTACATTCAATAAGTAAATGATTGTATATTTAGGTTTGTCACTTTGTTTTTCTTTTTTTGTTATCGCGCCATAATCAATTAAAAAACACTAACTTTTACTTTTTAGAGAAAAATCTGGCATGTAAACCACGAATGCACTGAAGCTCTCTAAGTACTGTCAATGTTCGATTCCTTTTCTTTTATAGTTTTTTGATTAATGCGAAAAAATCTTAAAAAAAGGACTACTTTTTCAAATGTGGGTACTGAACTATGGTGGTGGACATTGACAAATTTTGTACAATTTCCGCTACTGCGAGAAAGTTTACTTCAGGAAAACTTCACGACTAGAACGAACATGTCTAAATCGACTCTTTATTCGACTTGTCACTTACATGTGCTTATTTTTTTAGCTTTCTGAAGTTGGTTTAATGTGGGCAATATACCCATCAAACTCAAGAAATAAAATACATTGAAGTTTGCGGAAAAAAAGTGCATCAAGGCAATATGGAAACCTTAGACTTTTTCAGTGGTTTATACATTTGGAAATGAATTTGATTGGAAGATTAAAAATACTTATTGTATCTGTTAACTTAATATTTTGGATATAACCAATAAAATGTAAATTCAGATAGCAAAAAATTATGCATTGCTAAATTTTTAAAAATATATTAGCTGAGTTGATTAGGAAATAGAATAATGCAGAGTTTTTCGTATATGGAATAAAGTGCTTAAATTAGTTAAAAGCGGCTGGTTTTTATTAAAAACAACAATTCGCTTATATGAACGAATGAACCTCAACCTAATCTTAGTCGTTTTTAGTTAGTCGAAAAAAATTAACCAAGATTTTTATAGATCTCGATCTAAATGCAGCTATTATTGATAAACATTTACAATTCCACTTAACCCTTTCGCTCCGACGGGCGCATATAAATATAAGACGAAGCTCTGGAAAAGTGGGCTAGTGGGTATTAAGGGCGTAAATATACGTTCATACTATTTATAATTTTATTACATACATTACAAAATATCATTAATTAATTAATAAATATCATTGTAAAATTTAGAGGAGAAGAAACGACTTCTAATAACTTTGTAGCATTCCGTACTTCAGTGTCAATTACTCAGAAATGCGCTCCGTTCACAGCGATCACATTTTGACGCAAGCGCTCAGTAACGAAAGGGTTAAATGTAAAAACGTCAATTGTTTTGTTCTCTAGTCAAATATCCATGACTATATATTATTGTCTTTATAATTATCTAAATAATGAATTTCTCGGGTAATCTGTTATAATCTGAATAACAATAGACTATTTCCATTGAATTGCCTAAAGTTTAAATAATTATTATTAAAATAGAATTGGAGTGAAATGCAAAGCACATTATATGTGAAGTACAAAGGCCTATTTCTGAAATTAATTTGTTGATGGTAAATATATATGTAAGCCGTAACCTCTCCGGGAATTAATATGAAATTTCTGATTCCTGGAGTATTGCTTTAACAATTTACTTATACTTAATTTATAATTAGACGCACTATACAATAGCATCAAAGACGGTCTAGGTTCTACTGGTATTTAAACAAAATAAACATTCTTTTCCAAATAAATATCGTACTCTATGAAACTTAATATCTAAATAAAATATATTAAAATAAATAACTTTTATAAAAAATGAACAAGTAAAAAATGCTTATAAAGGAGTAGGCTTTTACAGTCTGTCTAAAATCCGTAGTTCAAATCAAGTCATTTTTTTGAAAATGTACAATAAACATGTTTAAAAATACTCATGAGGATTTGGAACATATATTAAGGAATTGTCCAAATTTTTTTATAACTCCTCTTTACTACGAAAATTTTACGGACGTGTAAGGTGTGCGGACGCTTTTTTCAAATCCCCGAGGGAATGTAATTTCTTTCATCTTTCTATCTTGGTGCATATATAGAACATGATAATAGTAATAATCTCTGCAAATTTTTATGTTGCTAATTTCGATGAGAAAAGTTAATCATCTCTTCTAATTGCAAAATTCTACCCACTAAACCTTATTCTCTTGAGTAAGGGTTATTTAATAATATTTATATTTGTAAGTACGTTTAAGTTTATAACTGTACATGAAGCTAAATTCCTAATACGTGTTGCTTCATTTTTACTTGGCAAACTTAGTGTACATAAATTAGTGTCAAATTGGTGTGTGAATTTTTTATACGACCTCTTAATAACATTAAATTACATAATTTTCTTAAACCTTGTATTAAATGGTCTGCGTAACACGTACATATGTATATATTATATGATTCACGTTATTGCGATGGTATTGATAATGTTGCTCATCGTGAACGTGAACTTGTTTATTGGTATAGTAATGTATGTTAATAATGAGTAATAAGTACGCAAAGCCGTATATGAATGCTTGGTAAGTGTTAAACAAACATATAAAATTTTTACTGTATATAATACACCACTGAACTTGCTCACGATAAAAAAGAGTTTTTTAAAGACTTTAAAAACTTTATTCAAAGCGGTTTTATTACATCTTCTGTGTGATGATCAAACACTGATATTATTGCTTATAAGACACAAAAAAATAAGACATTATTCCATTTATAATTTTTTTACTGAATGTTGAATTTTATGTAACTGCGTTAATATATTCATGTTTTTATTTGTGCTGTATTCTTCTTTTTGAAGCAGAATACCTCAATTATAAGCTTTGGTGTAAAGGAGGGGTGTGTATCCAAAAACTGGTTAAAGGTGAATGTCTGCATTAAACGCATCAATCTGCAAATTGAGGGCACCTGGCAACATCGAAGTCATAACAATACAGGATAAATCTATATGAAAGAAAGAAACCTAGAAACCTAGCGACATGGACTAAGAGTGTCTGTATTTTTAAAATTTAAATTTAAAATCAATATCTCAATTTTTCTGATTTTTACATATTAAACGTTGACACACGGACATCGATAAATTTACTCCATTTTGATACTGATGAAGAATATATACACTTTGTCAGATTCCTGCAGTCTCCTTCTGTATACGGAAAGACAAACTTAGTAAACCACCTATATTATGTGCAGGGCATAATAAAAGCTACATTCTTATATAAAATGTCAAGCAGATTAAATAGAAAAGTTGATGTCAAGGACACAGCAACTGTCTGTTGCAACGCAACATATGTGAAGAGACAAGGCAACGATAACAGACCGCAAAAAACATTCACTTGAAATTTGTAATATATTATATAATGTAGTTGTGTAACACACAAAATCAATGAAGAAAAATAAGTGATGATTATGTTAAAATGTTTTGAAAGACAATGTTATATGTGAAAAAATTTGGTGCGAAATAACATATATACGTAACAGTTCAATTAAAAAGGAATTTGCAACCTTGAGTTTGGGAGTATATTTACTTTGTCAAACCGTTTGTACATCTAGAAGACGGTTTCAAAAAGCCCACAAATTATATAATTTCCTTATTTCCATTATCTGCGTGCCTGCCCTTGATAAACAAAACTCTGGTGACATTTACCACATTCTTAAAAAATGTATTTGGACAAAACGGCGTAAGAATCCATTTGGAAAGAAGCATTACATCGACAAGTGTTCCGAAACGAGATGTATAAATGATAAAGGAGTGAAAACGTTAAATTAAAATTTTGAATAAATCGACCCTACGACCAATCTTGTTCAATTTCAATAAGTACCTGCAGGAACTATCAATATTTCTGTCAAGTTTAATCTCAATTTTTACTATAAGGAGATTGTTTATCACAAACGGTCGTACTAACATTTACAAATCAATTTAGAATTTCACGTTCATTAATATAGGTACAGGTTTATACCTTGTGTTACTTGTATAATGAGAAACACATTACTATGTGTACCTACATATTAGATACAACAGATAATAAAACTCACTAGTACTTTTTTAAAACCAACATATGTCATCAATTGTTATTGATTGTTAAATAGCTGGTGTATATGGGTGTATCCAAAAGAGATAACAATTAAAAAATCAATTTGGCTTACGTCAAATATTAAGTACCCCCATATCTGCATACAAGCGTGACAGGTGTATTATTGCGCCCTCTAATGATGATCAACTAGCAATTCGGAGTCTATGCCAAATAGGTTTTTGTGTAAATTAAATAAATTGTGTAATTTGTCATCAAAATTTATCAAAATTTACGATCGAGAGCATTTCTGCAATAGACGTATGTTAGATTGACCCAGTTTTTTATGCTGATCAAGAATATATATATACTTTTTAGAGCCTCTGACTCTTTTTTTCTGGTTATAGCAAACGGAATAGCAAACTTAATACACCGTTATAACTAATGTGGAGGGTATGTATAATAAGTAAAAACGCTATATTTGGTTTAGCCTTAATCTGAGATATCCTCTACGTGTGGGTGTCGCTTGTGCCCTTTTTTAGCGACTATTCAGGTGTGCTCTAAATTTCACCTCAATGCTCGCATTATGTACCAAAGAGAGTTTTTTGTAGAGTATGGGCTTGCCACTCAAATAACCGTACTTGTAACTATAACCCTTTGTGGTCGCGAGAGATTTTTTCAGTTCTTCCATAAATAGCAATCTAATATTAAAAATTAGATATTCAGTTGAGTATCTTAATTTTCTTGCCTAGGAACGCAGAGAAACATTCACTTGGACATCGCCTCAGATTTAGATACTGACCAAAATATATACATGCCTTAAAGCATTCTTCTGGTAGTTGTAAGTAGAATGGCAAACTTGGTATACCACCATAACGTGGAGGGTACAAAAAAATGAAAATTAAACAAATTAGTGGGCTTGTCTATACTTAATGTGCTAGTGTCACAATATTTATTTGGAAAACCACAAAACGGAATTTGTTAGTATTACATATGAAAACGGCGTCAAAAATAGATTAAGTTAAAACAAGAATAAACGTTATGTGTGGCTTATGCTACATCTTGGGGCACACATATACATCCGTTAGTTATATATAAACTATTTAATATAAATATCCATTATTTCATATATAAAAGTTTGTAAATTTAACACTATTCAAAATTTAATGAAACTTATTAATAACACGTAACAGAATTATACCCATTTTGTTGGCCTTAATAACTACATCCTATGAATTATTATACCCTCCACCTTAGGGAAGAGGGTATATTCATTTTGATCATCCGTTTACAACACATCGAAGGAAGTGTCGGAGACCCCACAAACCATATATATTCTTAATCAGCATGAAAAGAGAAATCGTTTGAGACATGTCCGTCCGTGTGTCCGTGTGTCCGTCTGTTGTTGGCACTCTCACGGTCGTAATTTTTGAGATATCAAATTGAAACATTGCATACGTATTCTTAGTTCAATTTCGCTGTTCCGTATTGAAATTGGGCAAAATAGGTTAAGAGACACGCCCACAATAAACGAAAATCTCATCATACCTCGAAAAAATTGCATCTTTAAAAAATTATATATCGCACAATACTATGCCTATCAAGTTGAAATTTGGTATATATATAAAGGGTACCGTTATCCAACACTGTGCCAAAAATGGGCGTGATTGAATAACGCAAACGCCTATAATTTAAAAAAAACACTATTTGCGTAAGTACATGAAATTGTCATATACATAAATATGGCAATAGGATCTTATTTTTTAGAGGACTATTAAAGGTGGAGGGTATTTAAGCTTCGGTCTTAACCGAACTTCTCTATCTTGTTATACCCTCCACCTTAGGGAAGAGGGTATATTCATTTTGATCATCCGTTTACAACACATCGAAGGAAGCGTCTGAGACCCCACAAACCATATATATTCTTAATCAGCATGAAAAGAGAAATCGTTTGAGACATGTCCGTCCGTGTGTCCGTGTGTCCGTCTGTTGTTGGCACTCTCACGGCCGTAATTTTTGAGATATCAAATTGAAACATTGTATACGTATTCTTAGTTCAATTTCGCTGTTTCGTATTGAAATTGGGCAAAATCGGTTAAGAGACACGCCCACAATAAACGAAAATCTCATCATACCTCGAAAAAATTGTATCTTTAAAAAATTATATATCGCACAATACTATGCCTATCAAGTTGAAATTTGATATATGTATAAAGGGTACCGTTATCCAACACTGTGCTAAAAATGGGCGTGATTGAATAACGCAAACGCCTATAATTAAAAAAAAACACTATTTGCGTAAGTACATGAAATACATAAATATGGCAATAGGATCTTATTTTTTAGAGAATTACAAAAGGTGGAGGGTATTTAAGCTTCGGTCTTTACTGAACTTTTTTATCTTGTTTTTATTAAATTTAGTTTTTCCCCAGAGCCGCATGCAATAGATGTTAAACACTTTCCGAGGCGGAATACAATAAATAGTATATAAAAAGGCTAATTTTGTGTCGTTTTTTTTTTTTTTTATAGATTAGTTCTATATATTGTTTTTTTTTTCACCAGTATAATGAAAACGGTACATCAACAAAAAAAAGTCTATACAACGTAGTACAAAATTTAATACTCACACAAATATATAAGTCATCTGTAATCTGTATCTATCCATGACCATCTGTGTCGTCTTCAAAAAAAGGGAGTGGCACTTTCAATCAATTAGTTACTCGTTTTTAACTTTGTCTACAAATGGTACATTATTTACCATATATGCCTCCCGTAGACAATAAATATTTTTTAAGCTATATTTGGCTTATGTCAAATTTTGAATATCCACCACCGATGCACCAAAGCTCCTTAAGGAGTGTATGTATTCTAATGTATGAGTAATATAAGTAAAAATCAAATTTTTTTTCAAAAATTGCTTGTTTTTCAGATTTTAATGCACTGTGTGTCGCTTAAACGCTTTTGCCCAATTTCTACAATATAATAACACTTCTTCCAAGTTCGGGATCAATATCTTAATTTGTGGGGGAGTGAATTCCACAAACATGCCCAAACACGGGCAGCTAGATCAACTCTGTTTTCAATACTGATTATATACAATTATATACTATCCGCGACGCCTCCTTTTGCACCTTACATAAGTGACATAAACATGATGGAGCAGAATGATTATATTAAGAAAAGGATACGCGACAGAGACAAAGAGAAGAGGAAGAAGTAATAGCAACCGTTGCATAGACAATTTGTAAAGTCATATAGCGGACATACGTATTGTTGATCCCATTTGGATAATTTTACCTCTTTTATTCTCATTTTATATTCATCTTGCTATTGTAGCTAACTCAATTAAAATACAAAAACTAATCATACTTATGACAGTGGCTATAACAAAGATCAGAAAGTTAATAAAATAAACTAATTAAAGAACTTTCAAAAGTGGATAAAATGTAAGTATTGTAATCAGCGTTGAAAATTTTAACTGTTAAAAATTTAATTTAATTTTTAACGAAACCTCCGTTTATAATATATATTTAAATTCAAATGCAATAGTCTGGCATCTCTGTTGCTAAGTATATTGTATTAATATCCTTTTGGTGAATTTTTGCTAAATAATCATGATTTTAAAATCACTTCATTTCATAAATTAATTGGTGAACACAAATGCTGACTTTTATTTCTTTTTTTATTAGTAATAATTAAACTTGGTTCCTCTTTTACACGGTTTTTAAAATCAAAATTTAACAAGATAGAAAAGTTCGGTTAAGACCGAAGCTCCACCTTTTGTAATTCTCTAAAAAATAAGCTCCTATTGCCATATTTATGTATTTCATGTACTTACGCAAATAGTGTTTTTTTTAAATTATAGGCGTTTGCGTTATTCAATCACGCCTATTTTAGGCACAGTGTTGGATAACGGTACCACTTATATATACACCAAATTTTAACTTGATAGGCATAGTATTGTGCGATATATAATTTTTTAAAGATACAATTTTTTCGAGGTATGATGAGATTTTCGTTTATTGTGGGCGTGTCTCTTAACCTATTTTGCCCAATTTCAATACGGAACAGCGAAATTGAACTAAGAATACGTATGCAAACTTTCAATTTGATATCTCAAAAATTACGACTGTGAGAGTGCCAACAACAGCCGGACACACGGACACTCGGACGGACATGTCTCAAACGATTTCTATTTTCATGCTGATTAAGAATATATATGGTTTGTGGGGTCTCCGACGCTTCCTTCGATGTGTTGTAAACGGATGATCAAAATGAATATACCCTCTTTCCTAAGGTGGAGGGTATAAAAAGAATTATGTAGAAAATAACTAAATTTGACTGCACGCGAATTTATTTCTACTTAGTTATAAACCTGGTAACATTTCAGAACACTTTTTTTTTTCATTTTACAAAACATTTGACTATTTTTATGTTTTCTATGATTTTAATGATATTATTATATTTTATTAAATGTATTAGTTACATTTTGTGTGCCATAAATGTTTAAAAAAAAAAGATTATCGTGTGAGCTGTCAAGCAGTGCAGATGTGCTGCTTGGAATGAAAAAAAAAAATAAAATCATATTTTCAGAAAAGCTAACGGTGCACAAGTGTTTTTAGTAACGGAGCAGAAGTTTTTTTTTTTAGCATCTTTAGCTAACTGTATTTTATTTTATTATATTACTTAGCTTAACATATTAATTAATTATTGTATTTTTATATTATTGTATTATTATACTTTTATATTATTATATTTTCATACTTATATATTATCATATTGCTATCTTATTTATTATATTATTATTTTATTATATTATTATACTATTATATTATTATATATATATATATTTTTATACTCTCCACCTTAGGGAAAAGGGTATATTCACTTTGATCATCCGTTTACAACACATCGAAGGAAGCGTCGGAGACCCCACAAACCATATATATTCTTAATCAGCATGAAAAGAGAAATCGTTTGAGACATGTCCGTCCGTGTGTCCGTGTGTTCGTCTGTTGTTGGCACTCTCACGGTCGTAATTTTTGAGATATCAAATTGAAACTTTGCATACGTATTCTTAGTTCAATTTCGCTGTTCCGTATTGAAATTGGGCAAAATAGGTTAAGAGACACGCCCACAATAAACGAAAATCTCATCATACCTCGAAAAAATTGTATCTTTAAAAAATTATATATCGCACAATACTATGCCTATCAAGTTGAAATTTGGTGTATATATAAGTGGTACCGTTATCCAACACTGTGCCAAAAATGGGCGTGATTGAATAACGCAAACGCCTATAATTTTAAAAAAACCCTATTTGCCTAAGTACATGATATAGTCATATACATAAATATGGCAATAGGAACTTATTTTTTAGAGGACCATTAAAGGTGGAGGGTATTTAAGCTTCGGTCCTAACCGAACTTTTCTAGCTTGTTATTTATTATTTTATTTTCTTTAAATCTATTGTACGATTTTATTACTGTTAAGGTGTATAGTTTAACACGCTGTATAGGATGGGTATAGGGCGCACACCACCCCGTGAAGCTGGGGATAAACAAGCGTCCGACTCGCCGAATCCATCGGCGGGAACGGTTAAACAAAAGGATAATAAAGAGCCTTTCAAAAAGAGTGAGCGCAGAGCGTGTTCTCCTGTTAAGTTAGGAGTCGACCGTGAACAGGCAAGTCCACAGTCCTCTCCCCCATGTCTTAGCGTGACACAAGAAGAACGCGATACTACCACCAAAGACCCCTTTGTGCTTTTGGGTCAAAAAATCAAGGAGCTCGTGGAAATGATGGGTGGGGGCAGACGATCCATTCACCCATGCGGGACTTAGTGTACTCTCTAGTCTCATTACACGGCTAAGCAACACAAATCAAGAAGTATAAGATACCACTACCCAAACCTCACTTCTGTTTTAAAAAGCCCGAGGTGAAAAAAGAAGCAGGATCGAAAAGTCCGTTCCGGAACCCCAGCAAAATAAAAAAAGCAAACAAAATAGTGTGGACTCGACCAAACAAGAACATGTGGGTAAAAAGGTGAACCCAGAACCAGACTCAAGGGTTAAAGTAGTCGGCAAACAAAATAAAAAGGCGCCAAAATCTATCAAAAAAAGGCCAGACGCAATAGTAATAGAGTCAAAGGGCCAAATAACGTATGCCGAAATCCTACGGAAAGTCAAGTCCGATCCGAAGTTGACAGATGTAAGCCAAAGCGTCATAAAAATTAAGAGCTACCCTTAGAGTTCCTACAGATACGGCTAAAAAGCTGCTGGATCTGCGGAAAATAAGGATTGGGTGGGCTATTAGCCGCATAAAGGCACAAAAAACATTAAGAAAATGCTTTAAGTGTCTCGAGTTTGGACATACTGCCAGATCCTGCATAAATAACAGTGATCGGTCGAAGTTATGTCGCCGTTGTGGCAATGAAGGACACATTGCGAAAAACTGTGACAAGGACCCCCTTTGCATGTTTTGCAAAGACAACTCTAACGTAGATGCTAAACTTGTCGCAGGGAGTGGACGGTGTCCGGTTTTTAAGAAAGCACTACCAACTTAGAAATGCTAAAGGTAATGCGGATATTACAGACTAATCTAAACCACTGTGAAGCGGTACAGGATCTGCTGGCACAATCAGTAAGTGAGTTAGATGCGGATGTAGTCCTTATTAGCGAACTATGTAGGAGGCCTATGTCTGCAAATACTCAGTAGCTATTTGGATAACCCGAAATTTGCCGGTGCAATGTACGGACGTCATTGCAGATGGTATCATCTGTGTAAAGGTAGCTAATGTTTTACTCTATAGTTGTTACTTGCCCCCTGGGCTTACTATAGACGAATTTACTACTAACTTAGGTCGGTTGGTCCATCATGCAAGGGGAAAAAATCGCATAATCATCGCTGGTGACTTCAATGCATGGACGCTCGAATGGGGCTCTGTTAGAACAAATGATCGGGGAAGAGTCCTCCTTGAATCATTTGCACAATTAAATTTGACCCTGCTTAATGTTGGAAATCAGGCTACCTTCGAACGGAACGGGCGTTGTTCCGTTATTGATATTTCGTTTTCAAGCAGCGACATAGCTCCGTTAATGCATTGGCAATTATCCGATAAATTTACTTTTAGCGATCATAAAACTATAATTATTGACGTGCTGGCCCGTCCTTCGGACATTACTCCATCACCTGGTCGCATTGGACCTGCATGGAAGTACCTTAAACGTTGACTCATTCAAAGTCTGCCGTATTGATGTCGTTGTGAGCGGAAACGCAGAGAAAATGGCAGGGCAACTTATTCGTCACCTAACTGTGTGTCTATGTGCAGGAAACGTTTAAACTACACTAGTAGGTATAGACCAGTATACTGGTGGAACAACGAAATTTCCTGTCTAAGGGCTGAGTGCATTCGGATGAGACGGTTATTTACTCGAACTAGAGGGCTCGACATTAATGAACAATATAGGTTAAACCTTAACAGGAGCAAGAAGTTGTTGAAACATGCTATACAAAAAAGTAAGCGGAAGTGTTTTAGCAAGTTGCTTGAGGACCTAAATCAGAATCCGTGGGGTACAGGATACAAATTGGTTCTAAAAAGGCTAAAATGTTTCTCAGAGCCCCCGCCTTCTGATCCGATAATCATTAAGGCAATAGTTGAAACTCTCTTTCCTCAGCAAAATGCAAGGATCGGGGCACAGACATATACCCCAGCTGTGCTGATCTCTAATGTGATCACCGAAAATGAAATTCTGGCTTCGGTAGAATCCTTTGGTTCAGCAAAAGCCCCTGGAATCTCCAATATGATCCTAAAAATAGCCGTCCAAAGTGTACCACACGTTTTCGCACAGGTTTTTAACACTTGCTTTCAAACAGGGGTCTTTCCTTCGATATGGAAAGTGCTTCCGAAGAGGGCCAACCCTGGTTCAGATCCAACGGCTCATAGGCCTATTTGTATGATTGATGCAGCTGGGAAGCTTCTAGAAGAAATAATAAATAAAACTAGGCTTGAATCTGAGATTGAACTTTTAGGTGGTATGCCAAACAACCAATTTGGCTTCAGGAAGCTAGATGCAATCGACTGTGTCATCAGTGTGGCGGCTAAAGCTATTAAAGACGGCAAATGGAAAAATGGCACTAAGAAATACTGCCTCGTAGTCACGCTGGATGTCAAAAATGCATTTAACACGGCAAAATGGCTTGCAATTCAGGACGTCCTCCGTAGGCTCAATGTATCCCCTTACTTGCTTGCCTTAGTGGATAGTTACCTGAGTCATAGGCTTTTAATCTATGATACATGTGAGGGAAGCGCGTTGTATCAAGTAACTGGTGGCGTGCCGCAAGGATCCGTTCTGGGACCTATTCTTTGGAACGTCATGTATGACGGTATAATGCAACTCCGTTTTCCTGGTAATGTAAAAATCATTGGCTTTGCGGATGATGTTGCCCTCGTATTAGTAGGTAAGCACATCAGCGAGATTGAAAGCGTTGCTAACGAGTCCGTTAGGATAGTCCAGCAATGGCTCGAGTCGGTTGGTCCAAATCTAGCCAATTATAAGACTGAGGCAGTGTTAATCTCCATATCGCCGAAAAAAAGTAGAAACTGCTACTATATGGGTAGGAAACCAGAGAATCGAGTCCGTTAAGCATATACGCTACCTCCGGGTGATGATTGATGACAGATTGTCATTTAAAAATCACCTAAAGTATGTGCAAGAAAAGGCAGGCAAAGTTTTTACGTCGTTAGCAAGAATTATGCCCAATACGAAGGGCCCTAGACAGCTTAAAAGGAGGGTCCTGACGGAGGTGGTAAAGGGCATTGTGCTATATGCAGCAAGCGTATGGGCTTGTGCCATGAAATTTAAAGCGTACAGAAGGCTGATTGAACCAGTCTATAGGCTGGCGTGCCTGAGAGTATATTGCGCCTTCCGCCCGGTGTCTGATGACGCGGCATGCGTTATTGCAGGTATGATTCCGATAACTCTGCTCATTAAAGAGAATAAGCAAATACGGCACTTCTCCCGCGCTGGTCATAGATCAGCTTTGGGCTCGGCTAGACAGGTTACCATTATGGAATGGCAAATCAAATGGTCAGCGTCTGTTAAAGGGCGTTGGACATATAGGCTAATACCGCAGCTTGGGCCTTGGCTGAATAGGAGCCACGGCGAGATAGATTTCTACCTTACGCAATTATTGAGTGGGAATGGGGGTTTTAAGGCATATCTGCATCGCTTCAGACATGCGGATGACGCTTTTTGTTCTTATTGTGGAAATGATGGCATAGAAGACGCTGAGCATGTGTTTTTTATTTGCCCAAGATTTGCCAGAGGACGATCCGAAGTTGAGAGGATGGTAGGCAAAAATTTTTTGCCTTCTAACATTATTAGTATAATGTTACAATCTCCTCAAAACTGGGACATTATTAGCAATTTTGCTGGTCATCATCAATTCCCTTAGAACAACAGAAAGGGAGGGAGGCGTACCTGGGCCCTAATAAGGGGACCGGGCTGTGTCTTATTTGTTTATTTATGTATTTCATGTACTTACGCAAATAGTGTTTTTTTTTTGGATAACGGTACCAATTATATTTATACCAAATTTCAACTTGATAGGCATAGTATTGTGCGATGTATAATTTTTTAAAGATAAATTTTTTTCGAGGTATGATGAGATTTTCGTTTATTGTGGGCGTGTTGTAAAGACGACTTTCTGTCCTCTTAGCTGGGGTAGGCCAGCGGCTCAAGGTTCGCCCAACAGTAGAATTTATTTTGTTGGGACCACGACGTTTACTTTGATACTCTGTGTGACTAAGGGCTGGCAAATGCGGCACCTTCGTCAAACACAGATCTTGGGCAGTGAATCTACTCAGCAAGCGTCCCTACGGACGTTCCTATCGGATATCTTGCGTCGTAGAGAGTCAGAGAGTCTCAAACTGGGTTTCTCTTTGTTAAGGGGGCAAAGTATAAAAAAAAAATTGTTGTGACTCACCTCGTTTGGGTACCCGGATTTTTATATAAAAATATTATATATTTTTTTTAATTACGGCAGTAATAAATTAGAATATTTACTTAAATAATCTTTCACAATATTTCTTCACTACGCAATTGGTTTTGATTTTTCTTGATTTTTATTTAAAAGGAATAGGAACAATTTGTACAATGGTTGTATAGCAACTGACTTCAATATCTTCTTTTCACTACCATCCAACCCTCAATTCTCCTCGGCTCTCTCCTCGTTCCCTCTCTCGTCAGAGAGAAGAAAGAAAAGAAAAGAGAAAGAGAAATGTTGACAGAGAAGAAGGGGCTGTCATACAAGAAAACATATAGTAGGCACGGTGGAGGGCGAAAGTATGTAGACAGTTTCGCCCTCACACTCCATCCCCTCCTCGGGAAGGCACATGTTTCAGCACGAAACACCCTTTCCGTGTTAGCGTTAGCCGGTAGCGCCGATCCTGGAAAAACACCAGGCGTTCGCAACGTGGCTTAATATGACGGCGTTCCCACATTGCACGTGCGATTGGCAGCGCGGTTTCGATCACCTCGTCAGGTAACCCAGGTGCGTAGATACGGTCGGCGATGTCGTCCCGCACCTCATTGTAAACAGGCACTTCCCGTTCCCTTATAAGTCTTGGATTCATTCGGCTGGTCGACGGCTGCGGTTTCTCGTCCTCCTCATCTTCCATGCTATATGGCTGTGTCTCGACATCAGCCCTGTCGGCCCCGTTCGGCGCGCTTCGACGATCGTCAGAAATTGGTTCGGGGCTTTGCGGCCTCGGTTCACTGATATCCTCGATCGTTACGCCGTAGTTCTGTTCGGTCGGTGTTTCATCATCTGGTGTGGTGACTATTGGTTTATCCGGGCGCCTCAAGATGTCATATTCATCTGGTATGACTAACATTAATTTGATAGTCCTCTGGTATATGGTAGCGTTTGGGGTCTTATCAATCTGCACCGGGTCACCAGTAATGCGAATGTACGGCCTGTCGTCGGCTCGTGCACTGCCTCCAGCTGGTCCATCACTTGTGTTTTCGGTGGGGATTTCATCCTCACTAGCATCCTCCATACGCGGATCTCGTGACTGTGCTCCGTTAGAATCATCAGGTGGTGATTCAGGGGTCCTGTAATTCCAGTAAAATGGGTTCCGCCTGCGCGGATCGTTGGGCGGCCAAAAGAATCCGGCTCGTCCACGTCCTGTCATATTGTGCTGCGAAGATACGAAGAATAAGACATTAGTTAATTATATTAGGTGGTCAATAGAGTCTAAGAAGACAAAACTACATTCATTCGAAACGTTTTAAATCACTAACATGAGAAGTTTTGACGCTGTTATTACAGCGATCTTTGATGACGTAAATGACTTTGGACTTAGCTTCAACGACCTCAAAAGGACCTATATATTTCGGTGCTAGCTTGGCGGCATACTGGTCGGTAGCCTTCGACAACGTATGATTCCGCATTAGGACTAACTCTCCAATTCTAGGCTCCCAAGCGCGTCGACGTAAGTTGTAATGCCTACGTTGATCCTGTGATGCCTTTTCTAGGTTTTGACGTACGATTTTAAATATTCCCTGTAGTTCCTGGGCCCTTTGAGTCGGCGTGTTATGAGAATGGGGTATTCCAACGATATTGACCTCGTCATACAGTGACTTCGGTAATCTTGGTTCACGACCTTGTGTTAGATAGGCAGGTGAAAATCCTGTTGTGTCGGATTGTGCCGTGTTGATTGCTAATGAAATTTCTGGGAGTAAGTCATCCCAGCGATTGTGCTGATTTCGGCAAGTCTGGGCAATGATCGTTTTAATTGTTCGGTTGACACGTTCCGTTGGATTCTCCTGAGGTGTATATGGCGCTGTGAATTGATGAAGAACGCCTAATTCGTCAAGAAACTTTCGAAAGTTCCGACTGGCGAACTGCGTTCCGTTGTCGCTTAGAAGCACTTTCGGCATTCCAAAACGAGCAAGTATTCGTTCTCGGAAAGCCTTGATTAACCCATCGCTAGTAGCATTTCTCATGGGTATAAGTTCGACCCATTTTGAGAAATGGTCAAAGAAAACGAGTAACATAATGTTTCCGTGCTTTGAGCGAGGAAGTGGACCTATAAAATCGGCGCACAGCGTTGACCATGGCTCCTTCGGAATATGCGTGAGCATTTCTCCGGCAGGGCGTTGTTGGACTGCTTTATACTGCTGGCATGATTCGCACTTGCGGACATAGCGGCTAACATCGCGAAACATTCCAGGCCAGTAGTATCTTTGGCAAAGTCTGCGGATGGTCTTTCGTATACCTAAATGTCCAGCGGTTGGAGCGTCATGGTTTTCTTTGAGCACGCGTTCCCTCAGCGGTGAAGCGACACAAAGTTTCCACGCTTGTGAATCCTCATCCTCTAGTGATCGTGGGAGATGTCGGTATAATTGTTCTCCGATGAGTTGGTATTCGGGGTATTTAGCTGGATTCGCTAGAACCTCTTCCTTCTTTCGTTTTAGCCAGGCGCATTCCGTATCTGGTCTTTCGTCACAGATAGCCCTCTGACATGTTTCGACCGGTTGTCTAGAGAGTGCATCTGCGACGACGTTGAATTTTCCTTTGCGATACTGGACGTTGAAATTATACTGCTGCAGCTCCAAAGCCCAGCGCGCTAATCGACCCGTAGGATTATCTAGAGCATTTAGCCATTTATGTGACAAATGATCCGTTAATACGGTGAAGTGATACCCCTCTAAGTAGTGACGCATCTTTCGGATGCCCCATACTACGGCTAGGCATTCCTTTTCCGTAGTTGAATAGTTTCTTTCTGCTGATATCAGGTGACGGCTGGCGTAAGCAATTACTCTTTCCTGGTTATCTTGAACTTGGGTGAGAACTACTCCTAAACCATTTTCGCTAGCGTCGGTCTGTAAAATAAACTCGGTACTGAAATCTGGACAGGCTAGTATGGGAGACTCTGTGAGTCGGTGCTTGAGTAACTCAAATGCTGTCTGCTGTTCTTCGGTCCACTTGAAGTGTTTACCTTTCTTCAACAGTGCAGTTAGAGGTGACGATATCTCGGCGAACTCAGGGACGAAACGTTGGTACCATGATGCCATTCCCAAAAAGCGTCTCACTTCTTTCACGTTTTGAGGTGGTTTCAGATCCGAAATCGCTCGCGTTTTATCCGGATCTGTGCATATACCTTCCTCACAAATGACATGTCCAAGATATTTTATTGTTTTCTTAAAGAATTCACATTTCTCTGGATTCAAACGTAGATTAGCAGCTGTTAGGCGATTAAAAACTTCTTCGAGATGGTGTAGATGTTCATCAAGTGTTTTGCTAATCACGATGATATCGTCGAGGTAAGCGAATGCATGTGGCTCCATTTCGGGCCCAATGACAGTGTCGAGTAACCTCTGAAATGTAGCTGGGGCAGAGTGCAGGCCGAACGGCATGACTCGCCATTGATATAGTCCTCGTCCCGGTACGGCGAAAGCCGTGTATTGTTTGCTAGATTCGGCAAGTGGCACTTGCCAATAGCCATCACGTAGATCCAATTTCGCTTCTCGTAACCTGTCCAGAATAGCTGATATTTTCGGCAATGGGTATGCGTCTGGGCTTGACCTACTGTTTAGGTGTCTGAAGTCCATGCACAATCTCCATTTTCCGTTTTTCTTCCGTGCCAGGGTGATCGGTGAATTGTATGGGCTGTGGGAAAGCTCTATGCAACCATTAGTAATAAGTTTGTTGATCTCCGTATCGATGATGGCTTGCATAGCCGGGTTCCTGGTGGCTTAACGGAATTTAAACGGTCTATCATCTTTAACGCGAATTGTGTGCTCTAAACGGGCGGTGGTGCCATGTACGTCATTAAATTTCTGCAGCTGGTTTTCGAGGAAAACATAAACTCGTGGTGCATCTAGGGCTGAAATGTCATGTAGGTCGATCTTTGGTTTAATTATATCTTGTTCGACAGGTGCTATGCTGTCGTTCACGTCAGTATCGCTCGGCGGATTATATTGTTGTGGTACTTGATTGGGTTCTGTTGGTTTTTCTTGAGCTTTAGTTGATGCATCGTTGTGCTCTTGGGGTCGTTCTATTTCATGAATCGATGTATCTTGAGTTTGGACGATTGCGATTTTGTGAGATTCCGTGGCAGGGGAATCATACCACGCGGAATGTCCTGCACAATGCAAAAGCGCTCCAAACTCTCGTAAAAAACTGTATCCAAGGACCACGTCTTCGGTAGTCCCTGGCATTACGTCGAATCTCATCATGCGAGTTTTGAGTCCGAAACGTGTTGAACAGTTTAGTGACTGCGTTGCGTTTCTCCGGGACCCATCGGCTAAAATTATATTTGCCCTACGTGGAATAATTTTGCAACGATGTTTCAGCGAATCAGCGAATCTTTCGGACACGAAGCACTGAGTTGCACCCGTGTCTACCGTGGCAGTGACGGTGCGATCTTCAATAATTACCCGTGCAGCTAAGCGGTTGTCTTCAAACATTAGATCGGTATCGGTTGACGATTCTGGGATCTCCGTGTTGTTGTTGGGTTGTATTTCCATGTTTCTTATTTCTGGCTGTGTCGGTGAGTTTTGTTTCATTGCCGCTTGTTGATTTGTTGCTGTTGTTACTGGGGAGGGGCTCGCTGCTGCGTCGAGTTCACTTGCCCTCCGGACCGGTGAACTCTCTGCTCGTTTCCCGGTCTCCTGTTCCTGTCGCAACACTCGATGGTTTTAATGCCTCTACGACCGCAGCGCCAACAAAAAAGATAGGCAGCGTTTTGGCATTCCGAGCGTCTATGTCCATCTTGACCACATTTTCGACATGCCGTAGAGACGTTGATCGGGTTTGTATTAATCGTGTTTATAGGTGGACGAAGTTGTTCTTGGGACGATCTTGAACTACTGCATTCGTGCGGTGAATTCAAACCACTGTTTCTTACATCAATCCCTCGTGCGGTGCGGTAATGTTCTCGTTGAGGCGGTGGGCGACTTTGTTCAGCTATTACTCGGTGATAGTCACGATGTGGTGCGGTTGGTCTAGATATCCCTTCAAAATCATCCGCTAGTTCCAGTAATTCGTCAAGGTTAATGAAATCCCTCCGTTTGACGTTATATAAATATTCGGGCTGTGCATTCGTATAGATCCTTTCCAATTTCTGCCTTTCGGTCATACTTGTTGGTTTCATTAGTGCTTGTAGACTTAACACATAGTCTTTAAAACTTTCACGCGGTCGCTGTGTTCGTTTCCGGATCTCGTCGTCCAAGCGTTCGAAATACTTATGGGGCAGGAAAAACTTAAGGAAGTCCTGACGGAACTCCGCCCAAGTTGTCCATCGTCGATTATTGTTGCAATACCATGTGAGAGCCTTATCACGCAACATTTCGACCATAGTATTTGGTAATTTATTTACGTCGACACCGTATGCCTCCGCTAAAGTTTCCACCCGTTCGATAAAATTTAGTGGTTCCTTTTGTCCAGTGTAATTGAGACCCCATTTACGCACAGTCTCAATAACTGGTTTCGACTCGCATGTGACGGTCGGTACATTCGGTCGGTATGCGCCAATTGGTTCGGCACTCGGCAAAACTGTCGTTTGCACTGGGCCTACGTTTTCACGTCCGTGAGTATGACTACTATAAATGTCGATGTTATCTTGGCGTGCTTCCAGTAATGTATACTGAGTAGTTTGGCTTTGGGTAGTTCGGACTGGAAAAGTGACAGGTATTTCTACGCTTTTCTGTGAAACTTTGTCTTCATTTTCCTCTTGTACGCGTATATCCGGTATAGACGGCGGAGGTATTGGCGAAACGTTTGTGCTTGTCCTTTCGTATGTGATTCGGATTACCATTAGGCGTTCTTGCTCCTCTGGCTCATGACCTTCTTGAAGATAAAATATAATGAACCTTTTGCGTAACTCTTGTACCGTTCCCGTTGGATCTAGACCGAATTCGATTAAATATTCGATTAAATCCTCCTTATGGATGTGGTATATCCACGAAGTTCTACGATCCATGTTTTCTTTGTTTTTTTTTTTTTTAATTAGAATTTTAGTTATAATGTTCTAGTTTAAGTTAAATTATTCTAGTTGTTTTGTTGTTTCTCTCTTTTTTTTTTTTTTGTTTGTAAAAAAAAACCTTTCTCCCTTACGATATAGAATGAGCGTTATGTTAATTCTCTCTGTTGTCTCCCTTACGATATTAAATATCCCGTACGCTTGCTCAAATGAGTTTCTTTTATGTTATTGTTCGTTGATATTTCTTATATGTATTCAACGTTTTTTTTTTTTTGTTCTCTCTTGTTTTACATATGTTTGTTTGATATCGTGAGAGCGAAAGAAGGTTTCGTCACTTGGGCATATGCGCAGTTACATCGAAATATGTGCGTAGACAATTAGCAGAGGAATGTGTGTATAATGGTTCAGTGGTATGCTTACGCTGTTGTTGTTTTCTTTTTTTTCTTAAAACTTAAGCATAACGGTACCCAAAAGAATGTGTATACACTTGTTTGCGTATATATATAAAATTTTTGTCTTTTTCGATTTTGTGATGTCCCGTTAGGACTCGTTTGCCTTTTGTATGCTTTTTTGTCGTTCAAGGTTATTATCACGTTTTGTAATTTGCCCGTTTAAATAATTTTACATATTTTCCAGAACATTGTTGGGTGTGTACGAATTTGTAACAATACTGAGACTGTGGTATTGATCGTGGTCCCTGCTCGGGCGCCAACTGTAAAGACGACTTTCTGTCCTCTTAGCTGGGGTAGGCCAGCGGCTCAAGGTTCGCCCAACAGTAGAATTTATTTTGTTGGGACCACGACGTTTACTTTGATACTCTGTGTGACTAAGGGCTGGCAAATGCGGCACCTTCGTCAAACACAGATCTTGGGCAGTGAATCTACTCAGCAAGCGTCCCTACGGACGTTCCTATCGGATATCTTGCGTCGTAGAGAGTCAGAGAGTCTCAAACTGGGTTTCTCTTTGTTAAGGGGGCAAAGTATAAAAAAAAAATTGTTGTGACTCACCTCGTTTGGGTACCCGGATTTTTATATAAAAATATTATATATTTTTTTTAATTACGGCAGTAATAAATTAGAATATTTACTTAAATAATCTTTCACAATATTTCTTCACTACGCAATTGGTTTTGATTTTTCTTGATTTTTATTTAAAAGGAATAGGAACAATTTGTACAATGGTTGTATAGCAACTGACTTCAATATCTTCTTTTCACTACCATCCAACCATCAATTCTCCTCGGCTCTCTCCTCGTTCCCTCTCTCGTCAGAGAGAAGAAAGAAAAGAAAAGAGAAAGAGAAATGTTGACAGAGAAGAAGAGGATGTCATACAAGAAAACATATAGTAGGTACAGTGTCTCTTAACCGATTTTGCCCAATTTCAATTGAAATTCAGCGAAATTGAACTAAGAATACGTATGCAAACTTTCAATTTGATATCTCAAAAATTACGACTGTGAGAGTGCCAACAACAGCCGGACACACGGACACTCGGACGAACATGTCTCAAACGATTTCTCTTTTCATGCTGATTAAGAATATATATGGTTTGTGGGGTCTCCGACGCTTCCTTCGATGTGTTGTAAACGGATGATCAAAATGAATATACCCTCTTCCCTAAGGTGGAGGGTAAAAGTTTATTTATAGTCATTTTTGTTTTACACGGTTTTTTCATATAAAAAATATTTTTTCGAAATACACGGCTTTGTCAGGAACGTATCCCCTGTGTAAAACGAGGGATGGGTATACTATATACAGAGCAACTTTTCAGGCATAAATCGATATTATGAAAATGTTTAAAATTATCTCAAATGAGTGCGTCTGTCCACCGTGTGTTTATAGCGAATTATGTGAGTGAACAAATTGCCATGTTCAAAATCTAATTATAATCTAGATATATTTCTTCAAATCCCTTTACCCATACACTTACGAAATCTTGCAACATCGCCCTGAAGGGGTTATAAAATCTAAATTTTATCAGTTCTTCAACTCAGCTTTGCCATGTGCCCTTTAAAAAGAAACATACTAAATTCTTCCTAGCATTTGTGGATCTATGGTTATATGCGCATGCAACTCATACACCACCACACTATATATGAAAGAATAGACAAATAAATCATTCCTCCCTAACATTTATATAAGTTATCTAAGAGCCATCCGCGTGTAATTGTAGTGACATAAAGCGTGTAAATAATGAATAAATAAATATATTTGAATATAATTGTATAGTTTTTACAAATATATAACCACATATAGTGTACGAATCCACACATGCAAGGACGAATTTAGTATGCTTTGTTTCGATAGCGCACATAGCAAAGCTGAGTTGAAGATTTGTTAAAATTTATATTTTTCAACCACTTCAGTTGATGTTGCAAAATTTCGCAAGTGTATGGGTAAAGAGATGCGCGAAGCAGGGGGTTTTGTGTCCGTGTGAATATACAAAAACATAACCAATTTATTGATAATTTCTTCCGGGCCGAAAACAGTGAAGAATTAGTTTTTTGTTGATTTTTGGTTTTTTACGCATGTGTTACTGTTGTTGTTTTTTTTTTTGTTCTTACAAGCAAAGCACAGATTACACATACAATGCAAACGAATGTTTTCATTATGGCGCATGCGACTTAGAGACTTTTGGACAGTGGTTTTTTACGCGCATGTGTACTGTTGTTGCTTTTTCTGTTCTTATAAGCAAAGCAAAGGGAATACCATTGATTGCAAACATTTGTACGTATATTATTTTATATTTTATGAATGAATGAATAAATAAATGTTGTAATTAATATGTGAAAATAAGGCTTTCTTCTATCTTTCTTCATGCGACCTTTCCACTTTTCGACTATTTATACATGTTTTATTGATGTTTTGTAAAGTTGTTTTTTTCAAGTTTTTTCTATTGTGTTATTGGGTAGAAAAGTATTGAAAAATCCTTTAAAAAATATATAAAAGTAGTAAACACAAGCCATATTTGATAACACAAGTCAGCCTAACAAAACAAGAAACATATTTGTGTATACGAACATTTGATATTTGTGTATCCATTGGCTTGTATGCATTGTATACAACGTAATACGTATGTTGGTTTCGGTATTTAGAGGTTTCTGCTGGTAACACTACATTACAAAAAACACTTTTATTATGGCAACACCAAATGAAACCATACAAAATCTTCACTTAAGTGCTGCTACTACGAAATTAATTTAAAGTTTAGACAACAATCAATTGCCGATACTGCCAAAGTTAATGATAATATTTTCATTATTATTGCCCGTAATTTCAGTGGTTTTATTATTCCATTTTTACAAATTTAGCTCTGACGCGTCGCATACGTCCAACTGCAATTAAAAGCTAATACATCATAAAATTAGAAATTCAAATAAATATGTAAAGGATCATGAAATTAAATTTTGTATAATTTTTTATGTAAATGATAATAATAGGTAAAAATCGATGTGTTTGGGCTTTTTTATTGAAACAACATAAGCCATAAAAAACAAACATATTAAGAAACAAACAAGTGAAAGTATTATAGTCGGTCAAGCCCGCCCATGAAATACCCTACACCACTTGATATATTATTCAATTTAATTTTTTTCTTTGATAAATGAAAACTTTTATCTTTTGTACTACTTCTAATTTTTTTCTTTGAAAAATGAAAATTTTATTATACCCTGCTTTTTCTATACCTACTTGTATTTTCAAAAATATCAAAATGATACATACATATGTCAGAATTTTTTTTTTATTTTTGTTTGTTTATGAAATCAAAAATTTTTTTATATGGATATTGGTTCTAAAAACGGTAGGATCCGGTCCATTTTCAAAAGGGTTTTCCCTTGGGCTAATACATGTTCTTGCAAATTTCATTGAAATATCTTAAAAAATTATAGGACCTTATATGGGAAGGGGTTCTAACAATGGTCCAATCTGGTCAATTTTCAATAGGGTTCCCCTTTGTGCCAGTACATGTCATTGTATTAAATTTCATCAAAATATCTCAAAAAATGCGACTTTTAGCTTACGCACACATTTACATGGACAGACGGACAGACGGACATGGTTAAATCGATTCAGATTTTGATTCTGAATCAATCGGTATAATTGAAGGTGGGTGTGGAATTTGCCGTTTAGAAGTTACATACATAAACATATACATCCGCACAAACTTAATATACCCTTTTGCACAGGGTGGAGCAGAGTATAAAAAGTAAAATTCGTATAGTCGACTAAGCCCGACCATTTAATACCTTACATCATTTACTTACAATATTTATATTGCACTACAATTTGTTTACTTGTATCAGTAATCACTAATCAATCCATCACATAACTTTGTTGTCCCCTGCAACGCCCAGAAGAAGGCGTCGAAGATCTCATAGTGTGTATATATTTCATCTATCTAGCCATGTCAGTCCATATGTCCGTATATTGGAAGGGTCATGGTCGTACATTTTGAGATATTGAACTGAAATTTTGTTCCTTTATATCATGTAGTTTTTGAACCCAAGTAATTATTAAGAATTACGAATTTTCGCCATATAATGCGTCCTTTATGTTTAAACGTTATGTAGGGAGGGAATCGTAAATGGCTTTGGCCCGATTGGGCCCAAAGCTATGTATGGTACGTTATTAGCGTACTTAACAATGCTTCACGAGGTTTTTGGACGCCCTTGTACTAAATTTCATTGAAATATCTTAAAAAATTTTCGAACTAAATATACAGACACTAGACGGACAGACGGACGTAGTTAAATTGATTCAGATTTTGAGCCGTACCGTATAATTGAAGTTTAGGGTTTCAAACATCCGCACAAACTTAATGTACCATCCTATGTGGGGTAGAGTATAAAAGCAAGGAAAAAAACTCGCTTTAAGCTATTGTGTATTAAGTATTTTTGTATTCTCTACATTAATGATAAGGGTTTATTAAGTTTGGTATCCCGTTTGCAACACTCAAAACGAAGCCTCGATATTCTACAAAGTATATAAATTCTTGATCAGTATAAAAATTTGAGTCTATCTTCTATTGGATAAAATCGACCAAGCGCCACGAATTAACTACGAATTGGTGTGGTTGGATAAAACACACACCGACATAATTTACAAAAGACGCAGAATTTGACTAGTTACTAATTGATACACAATACAAAAACTGTAGAGGACGTAATCAGGTACATGCCACACCCACTATTAGTATATGGAGGTGGAGGGAATTAAGATTTAAAAATTTAGTATATTTACATATTTTAATTAAGTTCCCTAAAATAATTAACGTATTTAACTCTCTTTTAAAGCATTGGAAGTAAAAAGAGTGAAAAATGTGTGATTGCGGTGGTGTTTTTGACCATGATTTTATGCTGCTACTGCTGTTAACAATAATTGATCTTTATAAGTAGTTTGTTAATACTGTTGTTATTATTGTTGCTATTGACGTTGTCTAAATGCTGTGCATTAACATTAACATATTATTTAAAATTCATATAAAATATGTGTTTGTTTTTCTGATGCTTTCCACAAAAGCCATGATCACTATTGTTTGGCACATGTTGGCCTCCCCAAAGCGGCCTTACATTATGTGCAAGTAGGAATATGCTTTTGCCATATATATCGTATATTGAAGCGTATACATACCCAAGCTTCTCTTTCGATCAAAACTAAAAGTAATTCTTTACTTATATTATTTGAACAATGAATTCTCTCTCTTTTTATAACCTCCACACGAGATGGAGTGATCCTACAAAGTATGTAGGAGGAACTGAGTCGATCTGTCTATCTGTTGGTAGTATTCTCATAAATTTTGATATATTAAGCTGACACTTCTAGTTCTATACGCAGATCTCTATTTGATTTGGGCAAAATCTATCTATGGTCATAATCGACAAAAATCTATTTATTTGTCACAAAAATTAACCGGTGAAGTTGTTAATGTTAATATTACATCTGACAGTTATTGTGAAGGAACGAAAGACAATGACCGATTTAAAACCTTTCTTTTTCTAAATAATTATCGGTACGAGTAAGCGTAGAGTAGTGCTATTATATTTAAACAATGATAAGTGAAGAAAAAGGTCTATATTATGGGCGTGGCAGGTATATACATAAATATATCGTACCCTCTATTACGCATCAGCTTGAAGACGAGTTTTACACCAAAAATGTTTTTTTGTAAATTGTGGGCGTGTCTGTAATTTGACCACGCCTATTTTTGGGATATAGATGGATAGGTAATTTTAAATAAGTATATCAAATTTCCTTTTCAGCTCAATTTTTGTGGCCAATATATATATTTTTGTTCATTGTGGGCTTAGCTCGTGATAAATTTTTCCCATTTTAAATAGCAAAAACTAAAGTCCCCCAAATATCTTAAAATTTACTCCCGTGAGAACAACAACAGATAGAAACATGGACATACTTGTCTATACCAGTTGCAGTTTTTGGTGCTGATCAAAAATATAATACTTCTACAAACACGACAAACTTACCTCCATCGAAATTAAAGTTTACCTAATTATCTCAACCATTGTGGTATCAAAAAAGGGCGTGATCGAATAACAGACACTCCTACAATTAACAAAAAACTTTTTTAGTGTAAAACTCGACTTCAAGCTGATGCGCTAGTGGCTCCAAACTGGTAACTAGACGAAACTGAGCTGGTATATTTGGCCCCGGATTTCAAAGAGCAGTTCCAATGGGGCTCCTTCCAATCATTGCCGGAATGTCTGAGAAGACGCCTAAAGAAGACGCATATAAATATATATTCTGATAGTCAAGCGGGACACAAAGCTCTAAGTAGCTTTGTAGTAAAATCCAAACATCAGAATGTATGGATCTACTAAATGAGTTAGGCAAACATAATGAAGTTTCTCTCGTGTGGGTGCCTGGTCATATAGGCAAAGAACGGGATGACCGCCATCAAATAGGTGGTCCAAAACCATCTGCGGTGTGGCAAAATACCACGTCAAGGAAGTGGTGGGACAATTGATTCTAGAAAAGGTTGCCTCCCATTGGGAAATCTGCAAAGGTAAAGGCAAGCCAAAACATTCACTAAATCCTCTACATAGAACAATGTACCCTCATATACCACTTACATAAAATTGGGGTATCTGAAAATGATATATGCAGGCTATGTGACGCGGCTCCTGAGCCGTCGGAACACATACTCTTCAATTGTCCTGCTTCAAGTAAGAAGACAGGAAGTAGACATCACATATTCGGAAAATGTGTGATAGCACCAGAATATTTTTTTTGGTTTTTTTGCCCATTGTAAGGAAAAAATTGGCTGCTGCCAAGCTAAAGCACATAGATGGACTTTCACTTAAAATGAAACTGTTCCCTCTGATAATGATAAATAACCAAGCTGTAGTGTATTTACAATTCTACTCAACTGGCAAATGAAGACTTATATATATAAGAGTAAGCTTTGTGAATGATATACATTTTGTTTGTTTAGCATGATTTGCATGTTGTTGCATATTAAATCAAGCATTTCATCATTATGCTTGTACCATATTTATGTCGAGGACAGCTTCGACTACTGCCAGTGCTACCAGCTATTGCTATTGTGTTACCCAAAGGATATACATCACTTGGTAAAGTTTACCAATTCATAGAGCATTTATTTTCCTGTTGGCATTGTTACTACAACATATTTATTACTGTAGAAACATTAACCGTCGCTAAGTAAAATTAAAATATTGAAAAAATGCTAAAAAACCTTTAACATATTAATTTTTTAAAACATTTGCAGCACCTAGAAAAAATGTGCAAATTATGAGAGATTCTTTAAAGTCTGTCCACCTGAGTGTGTCTTATTAAAAACATTGAAATTTTTATTTATGATCTAATTAGTATAATAAATAGCGAGTCTGGCATTTGACGTTTAGGACTTTTAAACTTCTGCAGAAATAAAATATATACTTTTAGCACTTAGAGAGGTAAAGTGTAACAAGTATATAATAAAAAAATAGTAATGTCGGACAATACGGGTCACCCTCATGCCCAAAGCGGTGTAGGTACGCTTTAAAGCAACCATGTCCGCTAAGCCTGTTTAGCCAGGGTTCGAGTCGTGGAATAAGGGTATGTGTCCATCGACCTTTCGATGACGACGTCCACCGTTGTTGCCATTCCAAAAAGCTTATCTGTCTGGCCATGGTTCGGGGAAGCGGAGTCAACCAGCTTTTCTTCCTTCACTAGCAGGTCAATTGGGATCATCCCAGCAATGACACATGTTGATTCGTCAAATACTGTCTGGAAGCCACAGCATACCCGAAGTGTCGCTAGTTTATAAATTGACTCAAGCATCTTCCGGTACATTTTGAACATCATAGCACCATCCCATACATAAGGACACGCCTTTGGTGTTGCTTGGGCCCTTTGGTGTTGGATACGTAGGTAGGATACGAGCTAGAGAAGCACATACATTTCCTGCTTTACTCTATATATAATGTACCTATGTATCGGCTTGATATCTCAAAATTTACGACTGTCAGCGTTCCAACAATGGACAGACATATCTAGATCGACACAGATTTTAATTCTGCTCAAGAATATATGTACTTTGCGGGGTCTCCGAAAGTTTCTTCTGAGTTTTGCAAACAAAATAATGAACTTAGTATAATATCTTCGTTAAGGTGAAAAAAATTTAAAAAAAAATTGTGAATATTGAAGAATAGTGCAAATATGTATTAGTTTAGCCTCTTATTTATTATTCTTTTAAGTTTATAAATTTATTTACATTTTAATCGTGTGTTCGTTTAGTTTTCATTTTCTCAGGTTATACCATACATAACGGAGACCTTTGCTAAGGTTTTACTAAGTAGCTTAGTATTATAATATCGATCATAATTGAAATCCAGATATTTCGTTTACCACAATCAAATTTTATTGATTGCGATTATTAGTTTTAAACGCAAGATTTTTTTCAAAACTCAATTTCTTTTCTGATCATTATTATTTGTGGTAAAGATATTTCATACATATGTTCACAATTTCACACAATTTATTTTATGTTATTATTAATAAAAACAATTTACGCATATACTCATATGAGTATGAGTACGAGTATAAGATACACGAACATTAATAGAGGATGAAATAATTTTCGCTAACCGCATACTTAACCTTTTTCTTCCATTCCTTGCTGCCCTCTAATAATTATGTAGGTACATACTCGTATACATGTTGCATGTTGCGGGTGTTAATGCCATCTAGTCAGATAGCTGGTCAGAGAGTCAGTCAGTGTGTGAATGGGTAAGTGTTTAACTATTACGAGTTGGCATAAACTGCACAACACACGACTACATGCATAAATCGCTCACGATCGATATCAACTAAAATAGATAATAAGCCGTATAAGCCGCTTACCCTAGCATTTTGGCAACATAATAAAAAGAAAAAGAAAGGCAAGAAATCTTTTGTTAGATTTTTGGTATGAGCTCAGGTACAGCTATGTATATATATTATTATGTGTATGTGCGCCAGGAAGTGTGGTATAAGTGAATTTGTGTACTCGTGATTTTAGTGCAATCAGACTCCATAGTTTAACAATATATATGAGCCAATAAAGCAATAAAGTATTGGCTATGTGCACCAACTCATATGTATATTGCTGCGTAGTACATATGTATGCACTATATAGATTTAAAAGGTTTCAAATTCGTATATGTGCTTAGTAAACATTACTCACAGGTTAGCTTGTACACATCGTATATATATTAATGTAAGGAGTGCAGTACGGTATGTGCATGTGTGCGTTCATTTTCAACCTTATAATCTTATCTAAAGTGCGTTGTTGTTATTATTATTTTTGTTGTAAAATATAATGATGAGGGGGGATATTTGCTGCAATCATATATATACATTCTTACACGTGCACACATACAAAAAACAGTAAAGTAAATTCCAATGTTTTACCTTAGCCTTACACACATATGTACAAATGTACATGTATGTGTGTATAGAAGAGAAAAATGAAAACCAATTTTAGGCTTTATTATCGCTTTACACATAAAATCAGTTTCCTGACGATATTGTTGGTCCGCTTGAGCAGGTAACACACAGCACTAATAGTAACAATAAATGGAGCGTTCGTTACTAAGTTTGAAGTAGCGCGCATTCGCAAGACTGGCAGGTCTGGCCGTGGTAATCATGTCAAGATAATGTTTCATATTTCGATGTGTGAGAAATTTCTATACCTTCTCGTTTTTTCATTTTAGTTAACTTTTTAACTTTATTCCTTCCACCAATCTCTTAGTACAAGTAGAAGTAGCACCAGTAAAAAGTTGTGTTGGAAAATTGTGTTGACGTGTTAAATGACTGGTTTGTGAGGCCGGTTACATGATACCAGAATTGAAAACCTTTTAAAGTTTTTATATATCTCTATGATTACTCCCCCCTAATACCTTAAATCCCTTGCACCCACATACATACCGTTTAAGAAATTATTGGTTTGTTTGTATGTTGTTGAGTGATGGTGCAAGAGGTGGCATAAATTTGATGGCAACCTGTGGTTAAATGTTATTTTTCCATTGTCGTGCTTATATAGCGATGTAAGAAAGGTGTTAAACTTTTCCGTTTAGTTGTATGCTATTTCAGTTTTTTCCTTATGAATATATCCCTCCATATTCCTAGCGAATTCTCCGATGTTTATGAGACATTATGATTTCTTGTTTAGAGTGGTAAAGCGCAGTTCTTGCTGTACTGCGATCGTGCTGAACGAATTATCTCTCACACACAATACAAGTGCGGGTGTGATTCCCATTCCCATTTGAAGCAATTCAATTATCGTGTTACGCTGTACAAATTGCTGCTTTGCCTATTAGCTATTTACAATACTGTGCGATATTACATTGTAGTACCGCTGTGTGTTTGGCGCTAACAGCCGGTTATTGTCAAATTGCTGTGCTGACCCACAAACTATTGCCAATTTATGGGCAATTTGAATATTGATTAAAACAAAATATCAATTCCTTATAAATTATTATAAGTTGAATATAAGAAAACGCGTGGCGTTCCTTTTTGCAAGAGTCCAAAGTCATATACATAAGTTGTAATCGGCCAGTAATGATGATGATGATGAACAATAATATTGTAGCACATTAATTTTGCATACGCACACAATATTATAGACAAGTAAAAAAACTATATTTGGCTGAGGTAAAATCTTGAGTACCCACCGATGCACGAAAGTTTCAATATATATTCTAAACTTTATAACCAATACGGAAAATTCACTTAAAATGGTTCTTATTCAGGGTTTGTTGCACCAATTTTGCTGTACCAATTTCAACACCAACCAGCGTATGAATTGTACGATCATTTCTGCCAAGAAATCGATATCTCAATTTTTATGAGAAAGAAGGAGAATACAGAATACACTCACTCGATAGCTTTGAGCGTTGCAAACCTTTTGACAAAGTGATATATACCCACCACTACATACATATATATATGAATCAAAAGTAAAATTAGAGGCATTTTCTTAGTAACGCATATTTTATATACATATTATTGTATCCACCACCTTAGCGATGAGGATTTACAAAGTTTGTTCTTCCGTATTAAACACCCAGAAGGAGGTGTCAGAGCAGCAATTAAAACAGAGTCGATTTAGACATGTATGTCCATGTATCCGTGTGTCTGCCTTTTGTTGGCATTCTCATGGTCGTAAATTTTCAGATATTGAGGTGAAATTTTGTACAAGTACTTCTAGTTTCTGCACGTAGATCGCTATTTAACATATACAAAATCGCTCAAGAGCAACACAATCAACAAAAATTTATACATCTGCCACAAAAGCTGACCTTTAAACCAAAATATACGTGCTCGAATAATAGACGCGCCCCCAATTTACAAAAAACCTTACTCCTCGTAAAACTCGTAATACGTGATACGTAATGAATACATAATCCTGTCATGCCCACTACTATTTAAGCTTTGGTCTAAGCAAAATTCAGTTTTCTGTTAAATTTTATTATGTCTTACCCGAAATATGTTTTATTGTAATGTGAATTCCAAGTAAGGTTTCTTACCGGAATGCTCCTTTCGTTTGGGAGTGACATGGTTTTAAAATTCCAAAAATGGCCCAAATATAAATATTTTCTAAAAATCCAATCTTAATATTCTACTGTACATAGGGAATAAGTAGAAATTATTATGGATCCCAAGAGGTAGAATAAATGAATGAACGAATGTAGAATGCTCGGTTATAAAAATTGAACGACAGCAGTTTTCACTAAAATCACTTGTTACTTAGAGTCCGCATATATTCCACATATATATAACACATATATTGTCAAAATTGGGCATATAAAGTAGAAGAAAATCAGTTTCGGTAAGAAAAAATGGAACATTTGTCTAATAGGGAACCTCTTGCAACAAATAAAAATATTTAATATTAAAATAAAGAAAACTTTAAAGCAATGAAATATTTTAGCACCCGCGTAAATTGCAGTTTCTCAGATTTGCTCGTTATCAACGTTCTTTCTTTCAAATCTTTAATAGTTTGAAATCCTGTTTCCCCAATGGTAAATTATAAGTCTATTATGCAACGCTTACGCCTATACGATCTTCAGTATTGAAGGAGATTAATTATTTAGAACAAATTCAAGTTCACGTACAAGTTCAACGTATGTAAACTGACCTCACTCAAGCCATTTTATTTTATAACCATTAACACAGACACACGAAATTTACATAGTCATTTTTACGGTAGTTGACTTTTTAGGGTTACAGAAGTAAGAACACAAGTAGAGCCCATCACGCATCCCCTAGTAACAATATTTTAAAATGTCTATTAGTCAACCACTATGTCGTTTTTCTTGTTATATTAATTGAAGCTAGCAAGTATTAAGAGACACTAAAGCATATAATTAGAGTACACTTGGAATATTGAAATAAAATATATGCATATATAAGTGAAATTAAACAAGATAGAGAAGTTCGGTTAAGACCGAAGCTTAAATACCCTCCACCTTTTATAATCCCCTAAAAATAAGTTCCTATTGCCATATTTATGTATTTCATGTACTTAAGCAAATAGTGTTTTTTTTAATTATAGCCTTTTGTGTTATTCAATCACGCCCATTTTTGGCACAGTGTTGGATAACAGTACCACTTATATATATACCAAATTTCAACTTGATAGACATAGTATTGTGCGATATATAATTTTTTAAAGATACAATTTTTTCGAGGTATGTTGAGATTTTCGTTTATGGTGGGCGTGTCTCTTAACCGATTTTGCCCAATTTCAATACGAAACAGCGAAATTGAACTAAGAATATTTGAATTTGATATCTCAAAAATTACGACCGTGAGAATGCCAACAACAGATGGACATACGGACGGACAAGTCTCAAACGATTTCTATTTTCATGCTGATTAAGATTATATATGGTTTGTGGGGTCTCCAAAGCTTCCTTCGATGTGTTGTAAACGGATAATGAAAGTGAATATACCCTCTTCCCTTAGGTGGAGGGTATAAAAAACTATAGATAGTTGTTGAACTAAATAATTGCTTTTCTGACTATATTGATACGCTGTGCCACGTGTAGAGGTAGAGAATAAAATGCTACATCAACCCTTAATTAGACCGATCGACTCAGGATCTCAATTTGAACCGATTTAACCATTTCCTTCTTAATATTTGAACACATTTTTTTTCTAATATTATATAATATGTTATATGTGCATACATTATTGCTTTAAAATATAAATATAGTCAAATTTACGCTTGTTCGGTTTTAGTTTTTTTAAGTGCACATTATTTAACCAATAATATTAAAAAAGAATTACAAATTGTATACACGGGTAGTGTATTACTTATGTGTTACTATGTAAGGGACCAATTTCAGCGTGATTGTTAAGTTTGTTTTATTTAATGTAAAACGCTCGCAGCTACTAACTACGTAGATTATCCGTACAGGTTGTTAGTAGAACTTGCTTTTGTTATACCCTACACATAAGATGGGGGGTATCGTAACTTTGTCATTCCATTTAGAACACCCAGAAGGAGATGTCAGAGACCCTACAAGTGAATACAAATATACTTGATTAGCATTAAAAAATGAGTTGATCGTGTGTCTGTTGGCATTCTCACGGTCGTGCGTAAATTGTGAGACATTGAGCTAAAATTTTGTACAGATGCAAACAGATCTCAATTTAAAATAGCCACAAAAATTGAGTTGTAATATTGGAATTTGGAGCATATATATATGATTAACCCATTAATCGATACATCAAAAATTAGCGCATATGTCTACAAGTGACAAAAATTTAACTATCTTCCACAAAAAAACAACGAAGGTGGAGTTGGTACTCTTATTAATAATTAATCCTTTTATCGATATGCCAAAAATGTTATCCGACACATCCACAATTTCCAAAAAACGCTACTCAGCATAAAACTAAACTTGTAAGCTGATACATAACACATACAGAGTCATGTACCTGCCACGCCCACAATCAATAAAATTCTATATATCTGTCACAAAAATTGAACTATAAAGTTAAAGTTTAATATACATATGTACAATTAACTTATCCATCTATGTACCAAAAATGGGCGCGGCCGGATAACACACATGACATGTGCCAAAATGGTCGGATAATAGACATGCCCAAAAAACCAAATGTACAAAAAACCATATTCGACTCGCAAACTGATACATAATACATACACTATTAGAGGCATAATCAAATACCTGCCATTTTGCAAAAATCACATAGTACTTTAAGGACAAGTTTTAACTTTAAAGTAGTGTTTTGATACCTTTGTAAATCTAGTCATAAGCTTAGGACCAATACGCCTGTAATATCAGATTTTAACATTGCATGAATGCATTCTTAAAAGATCTCCTTTGCAACACGTGAAACCGTCAGAATTGATAACATTGACATTTCAAAAGAAATTGTAGAAGCTGTGAATTAAATCGAACCTTACAATGTAAGTGTAATAAAAATAATGAACGAAAAAATAATTAAAATTTAGTAAAAGAAAGGAATATAAAAAAACCAAGAATATATATACGTAAGAAATACGCGTTGTGGTGTACCTCTTCAATAGTTAAGTTCCAATGAAAATTCGTTTTCTAATCAAACCTAGCAAATCAAAGAACAATGAGCACAACAAATCGGGCATGACTAGAAGCAATCAGTACAAATTCTTTGAAACACAGCAACAGAAAAAATCTCAGTTGGTATTGCATAATAACCAAACAAACGGTAGGCAATAATCCTTAAATGAGTTAAAACAAGTAAGAAAACTAAATTTGGCTTAGAGCAAATCTTAAATACCCTCCACTTCTACAATCGTGGGTGTGGCAGCTCTAATGTATGTATATGAAAGGTATTAGCTTGCAAGTCGAGTTTTACGTGGAGTAAGGTTTTTTGTACATTGTGGGCGCGTCTGTTATTCGACTACATATATTGGCACATTGGTAGGTGGGGTAATTATAAATGTATGTACCAAATTTCAACTTAATAGCTCAATTTTTGTGGGAGATATATAGATTTTTGTTAAATGTGGGCGTGGACCTTGACCAATTTTGCCCATTTTAAATATAGATATGCGTTCAGAAACTGGAAGTGTCTATACAAAATTTCATCTCAATATCTCAAAATTTACGTTCATGAGAATGCCAACAATAGATGGACACACGAACACACGGACATTCATGTCTAGATCGAGTCAGCTTTCTATAATGATCAAGAATATATGTACCTTTTTGTGTCTCTGACGCCTCCTTCTGGTTGATGCAATAGGAATAACTAACTTAATATATATGTGGAGGGTATAAAAACAAAAACAAGTGAAAATGTTTTAATCGGTTTAGCTCAATCACATAACACACTACACCACTTAGGCTCTTTCGAGTTTAAAACATTTAAGTAAGTTCTCCATTCTGTTTTGGGAATAACTTTCTCACAAGTACGATAATGTTTTAAACCTTTAAAGCATATATAAAGGGTGCTTCGGAAAGTATTTTAGAAATTTTTCTATTTTAGATAAATCTCTCACAATTTAGTACTTATCAAAAATATACTCTTGAGTGTTACACATCATGTGACAAAGAGAGTATACGTATAACAGGAGTAACAAGTAAAAAAGTATATATGGCTTGGATCTACTCTTTACACCCTTCAAATTTATATATAAGCTGTAGATGTGGCATGTATGTACATGGCAACTCGAAGGTCGAAATTTAAAAAATAAACACACACAGAGATAGACAAATTTATTTTTTATTTAGATTTCGATGATGATCAAGAATAGATTTACTTTGGTCTCCTTCTACGTGTTGCAAACGAATTGACAAATTTAATACCACTTCTACTATGATATATGTATATATAGAAAGAGAGAGAGAGAGAGAGAGAGAGATAGAGAGAGACAGAAAGACAGAACGACAGAGAGAATACACAATCAAATGAAAGATCGATTGCTGTTGGTTGAAGCCAAATGAATTGGAATTTACAAGAAGAAATTTAAAGATGTATAGTAAAAAAATAACAAACTCCTCTGACTCTCTCCTTCTTAGTTAAGCACGTTAAACATCAGTGGGGTCAACCACAAAAGTCAAATGCGCTTAAAACTAACGTAATATAATAGCTTCCAATGAATTAAATATAAGAAGAAAAGATCTTTTTAACAAGCTCTCAGTGTATAATGCAGCTTCAGAACACTAAGCAGTTATGCAGTATGTTTAAAATATTTGGTTAGTTTTTAACTAAATGAATGAGATGATATCTTGCACTACCAAGGAGCCTTATGCTGAGAGTACCATAGATTTAAGACAAGGCCTATGTTTCTGTTATAAAAAAGCTTTAATCTGCTCCATATCGAAATTGCTTATTAAATGTGTTGCATGTGAAATTTCATCGCAAAAAGGCTTCCGCAAATCTCATACAAATATAAGAGGAAAAAAGTTTTACATTTTCCATGGTTTTATTGGAGTGGTTATTGGACGTTTTTCAGGAGATTGCCTAATAAACTGCCGAAAGCCTAATACTACGGTCTTTAACATCTTGATATAAGCAAAGCACTCATCAATGTTTAAGCGTATGATAATAACTTTCGTAGAGATGATATCACTACATAGTAAAATCATCATATCTATGAAAATGGATTTTCAATATTTCACTGCACTACAAAATATTTGCAGTCAGCCGCCTGGAGTTGTTTTTTTCCAAAAGCTACTGATTGTTAGATATTAGTGCTTCCATTTTTGAATGGTGTGTTATTTCCTTCACTTTTTTTGTTATCCTTTGGTCGTGGCGGTCTCCATAAGTGTAAATCTGTTAAGTGTTGGAAAAGCTTGTTACAAGCTGTCGTAACTATGAAGTAAGCGCAATTTGTTAGATCACTTTGAACTTTTATTAAAATCTTTGAACTTTTATTAAAATAGCGATAATAATTGCTAAAACTATCATTCACTACCATCTACAAGAATAACAATGCAAATTCGGAAGAAGGTGATGATGATGCAAAAGAAAAATAGTAAAAATTCAGCACTTGTTTATGTTTAACATTCTCACTACCGTTATCATCACCATCGCCATATCTGAGTTTATTATCTTGATTACTTATTTTGCTCATTGTTATTGTTGTTGTTGTGATTATAATAGATACTTTTAAGTTAGAATTTGTGATTTGCTATTTTTGTGAAATGAATAATTTCTTAGAGTAGAGAGCGATCGAGTTTTATAGCTACTGGCGGATGAAGTGTTTCCACATTATTACAATTAACACGTTTTCCATTCGTGATAATTTTTGTACCATTTACATTATGGTGAATGGTGTACTAAGTTTGTCATTCCGTTTGCAATTACCAGAAAGAGGTCTAAGAGAAGTAATAATATATATTTCGGATCCGAATCAAAATAGCAATATCTGAATGTCTGCTGTTGGGACACTTATTGTCGCAAGCTAAATTATGTAGGCACATAAGGCTGCATCTATCAGGGCAGAAAAATTGAGCTAGGAAGTTCAGACTTGGAATACATATTAAAGTAAACATCATGCTGAGTGATGCTGATTCCAACTTGCCTAGGGGTGCAATTATGTATCTGCCAAACCCATGCTATTACATATATAAGGAGAGAATATATATATCTGTGACAGGTGAGGTGTCGACAGTAGTCGTTAACCTAGTGGCGTAAAAACGCTTATTAGAACTTATTAGAACTATAAAATAAAAATGTTATAATTATTGCCTTTTACATATAAAATGTACACATACGCTATGTTTAGTTTATATTTAGTACTGGTTGCTTCGCTCTCAGCTTTGCTCGGGCGGAACGCACGTTTAACATGAGTGCACACTTTCAAAATAAATTCTATCCAACGTGTGGCGGTGCTCTAGGTTAAATAAATATATTATCATGACGAATCTTACAAAATGTAGGCGTAGTGAAAAGATAAACTTTTTATATACGATTTTTACATCCAACTGTCTAATAAAATAGAAGTTTCATATAGCAAAGTTCGTTCCCTAGGTGAGAAAGGAGATCCTTAACTTCATGGGTAAATTTTTGTGGCAGAGATATACATTTTTGTCGATTTTGGGAGTGTCTATTATCAGACCATAGTATTACGTATTACATGGAACTTTATACCTCAATTTTTGTGACACATTATTACATACACTTAGGTTCGATTGTGGGCATGGCTCTTGATCGATTTTGTTCAATTTAATAGCGAAGTGTCTGTTCGAAACTTTAGCTCAATATCTCAAAATGTGTGCCAACAATAGACGCGCAGAGAAATTTTAATGCTTATAATTTGTAAGATCTCTGACGCCTCCGCCTGGGTGTGAAAAATAGAAAGACAAATTTATAGAATGTATAATAAAATATATATATAGTGTCTTTCTATAAAACTTTATTATGAGTGGTAGGAGTGTTTACATTTTGTAAATTTCACTTTTACATGCGTCATGTGGAAACAAAAATGTCTCCCCCAAAATTCGCGTGTCTTATACAAAGATACATGCAAAGATACAAGTAAAATAACTACTCCCTTGACCGATGGCGCTTATTTTCACAAGTTTGTTGCGGACAAAGTGCACTCGAGGTGAGTGCGGTTAATTTGACTAAGAACATAATAATTTAAACATATAATAATTTGACAATATTCTGGCAAAATTTAATTGTTGCATCTCCTACGGTTTATCTATATTGTGAAATTATTCTTTTAATATAATACCGTCTTCTTTTTAATATATCTTCAGAACGTGTGGTTCAGTTTCTGTTATTCATGTACCGTTAGAATGGATCTTTTTCTTTGAAATTGCAATTTTTAGCTTAGCTAAGCACTTTGAACTTTTTGAAGTTGTTGGTCAGTCAATTTTGCCAATTTAACTTGGGCGATGAATTTCAGTACGATATCCCAAATTTTGCGATAGTGAATGTTTCAAAGAAAATTTGTAGAAAATCACACGAACACACGGACAAACAGATAGGCTAAATTGATTTTTCTATTGATGCTCATCAAGAATGTGGGGATGTGGATCGTCCGCATCCGTTTAAACAAAATAATATGCCCACATATGTATATGGGAATAAAAATTAGTCAAAAATGGGAAAAAACGAATGGACTCAACGTCTATACAATACGTTATACATTATAAATATATATATAATATATATAATTATTGTAATGCATATTTTGTGGTTAGTATTATTTCTAAGTTACATCAACGTAATATTTTGGGTCTACGATATATGCAAGTGACATATAGCACACATATAAGCTGTATTATTTGACAAATTTATTTGGAACTCTTTAATGAAGTGTCAACTGGTATGACTATATTTGCACGTGGAACAAACGTGGTGCATTTTCATTTAAGGCTTTAAAGTTGATCACGTCTATCTGATGAGCTTTGTTTACATCTTTGTAATATTCTACTTACGCAATGTTTATATACAAAAATTTATTGCTTTGTACTTCATTAGGAATGCCAAACATGCTTAAACTGTCGAATTATAATTTGCACCAACTGACGCATTTCGCCAAAGAAAAACAAAACGTTGATAGCATACTGTCTCTGCCAGTTATCATAGTTGACTGTGTACTATTGAGTGAAAGCACAGGTTGGAATTGGAATTGCACTCTAGAGCAGTACAGATATTTATTATATTATAATTGTTGTTGTTGTTGTATTGTTTTTAAGTTGCTTTAGAGCTGCCTATAATCTGTGGTACAATTCACGTTTACTGTCACTTCATCTGTCAAAGCGTTAACATTTAAGGTTGTAAGTTTTTTAACTTTGATTCAAATTGCCGCCACGCGGTTGACTTTAGCGTACACATTTTACAAACATTACTTGCAGATATATCTTTGATACGAAATGTGTACGAGTTATTTAGGTAACAATTTCACGGTATATATCTGCTAACGAACAGCAAAAAACTGTTGCAAGTAAGAAACGCACTTGCACTTGCACTTGCAGAACGCTCATTAATTATTTCTAACATTTTTTGTTTTTTCACACCTTATATTATATACATAGATACATATATAAGCACATTACGGTCACATAAACGATATACATATAATCAGTTTCTGTTTTAACTATTATATATATTGTGTGCCACAAAACAAATTGATTATTGCTTTAATGCTGTTGCTACGTTATTACCGTTGCTTCTGTTGCTGTCGCCGCTAACCGCTTTTGACACTGTAAACGATCGCCCATAACCCTCAATGGTGTTTGTGAAATGTGGTGCCATAAAAATAACCGGCGTGCAAAACGACCCTAGTCACCTGCATGCATGCAGTGTTTCTGTGTATTTTTGTTTGTTGTTGCACTGTAGTGACAATTAATGTCAACATTCTCATTTCCCTAATTTATGATTTTCAGTTTGATTTTTATTGATTTTCGTAAAAGCCACAGCACCATTTTCATTGGATTGTAGACGTAATTGTAATCAATGCAGCCTGTGCTGTTACAAACGTTGACTATACCAGTCTTAAAACTTCTGATGTTGATATTAAAATTGATATCTTCGGATTGATTATTATACGCGTGGTATATTAATTTGGTTCTCGTTCATTTACTGTATTTGCTATAACCAAAGTTATCATCAATTAAAAGATTCAACAAATTCACTTGTTTCAATTTGCATTATTTGTTTTCATAATTTCTTTATTATAGCAATGTAGCGATTTATGTGTATTCAATAGCATTCCTGTGTTTCCATAATATTTACATGGAATCCGTAATCATTAATTTCGCATTTATTTTGTTTTGTTTATTATTTTCTGAGTTCCAATTAATAATAATCTTAAACAATTCTTCAGGTTATATATAGCGGAGACCTTCTGCTTATTTAACTGAATATGCAAAGGCATCAAAGTATCGGTTATTTTATTGAACACCTCCCTAATACGCACTAAATATTTCTATTATGAGGCCCGTTGAAGAAAAGTATACATAGGAGCACATATGCTAAAAAACCGAACCAATAAGAAAGGATAGATAATGTAGTAAATTGCATAGGTACGCTTGAAGTTAAAGGTTCATTGACCAATTTTCGCAAGTGATTACTAAAAAACAACAACAAAACTGTATATGCACTTTTATATACAATATAACCAGCAACACATGGTGTTGAAGTTGGTTAAGTTAGATTGCAATTCCGTTGTACATTGTATGTTGCATGATGATGCAGAGAAAAGTAACTATACAGTGGTCACAAGCTCTCTTAAATCCTGTGAATTCTATTCAAATGTCTTATTTTTTCAGAAACAGTTTGTTCTATTTCCTACTAAAAGGATTACTGAGGAACATAAAAAAAATGTGCGGAGATTTCATGGTTTTGTGTGAAATGGATACACAATAACCGCCTTCAATCGACAGTTTTTTTACTTCGAAGTTGTTTGTAAATGATCATGGATGTAATTTAATCTTGCTATTGATTCGGGTGCCGTCGCTAACATTCGCAGAATATGTATTCGAATAACTTTACGGAAAGGGGAAAAAGAGAAATTCAAACCATCAGAATACGTGTATTTATATGTAGGCAGTCTATGATGAAGGGCTGGCTGTTACGTAGGGGGTACGGGTGATGATAAAAATATTTTTATTTCTTCCATAATCACTCCCAATTTTCATATTCACGTGCTGTATATGAAGAATGCAATCATATACATAATGCACATGTATTGCATTTGTGCGGTTTTTGAAAAATTGTTCGGCTTTGGTTTGTATAATGATAATTTTCGGTTAAACGCGCTTATCCACACCCACGCCCATGCTTACATCTGCATTAACTTACGCAACACACAATATCTTCCTCATACGTATATACGTGTGCACTTCATAACAAAATTAGATCTTTGCAGGTTTGGTGAATATAATCCAAAGCCCAGCGTGCTTATGCACATATGATATTGTGTAAGCAGTGCAGTGTATGTAACCTCTGAACAACTTTATCACTAACTGCAATTTCTATTTAGTTGTTACGGATGATGTTTTGACGTTCTGTTGTTCTGCTAGGCAGATTTTTGTGGTTTACGAATATTTTTCCAACTGATATTTGAGTGTATGTAATAATTTTTGTTTTTGGTCAGGTCAAATTTAAGTTGTACGTAATGAAATTCATGATCATGACTTGTATTCTTCTTCTACTTCTTCTGATGGTGATGCAGACGAAGTTTATGCGTTTGCTGCCGTTAATTTAAGTCATGACCAACGCGTTTTAACGGTTCTATAACCGTTTGACTGTACGTCTGTTTGTCTGTCTATGTCTTTGGGAAGCTAAGGTTGCGAAATTTCTTAAATTGCTTCTTAGACTAGTGTGTAGTTGTTTTTGTTAATGTTAGTGTGTTGAGATGATGGTGATATCATTGAATCTACACCATTTCTAATTTATTTATTTTCTTTCGTGGTGAAGTTGGCGGTGGCGGTTGTTCCCTCTCTCCAATACCTCAGATAATTTTTCATTTTAGGTGTTGTTGCCTATTTTGCACCAATTTTAGTGCTTTTATTTCAAATTTTTGCATTTTTTTCTGTTCGTTCATGATTTTGTGAGGCGAACACAATTTAACGCTGATTTTGTTTGAAGTCGTGATTTATTTTCCATTTGTGTTGTGTTGAATGTACACATGTATATACCAGTACTTGTTGTGTCTCTTGCTGCTGTTGGCTAAGCGAGCTCTCGGTGTGATGTTGTGTGAATCCTAAAATTAAACTTTTCTAGCCGCAACACGCAACTTTCTTGCTCATGATGATTGAACTCTTGAGAACATTTTCACAAAAACTGATCTAATTTGTAACGAACATGATATTCAACAAAATCCCATAACCATATGGTATATGTATTATGCTGCTTATTGGCTGATTGTTTGCCCACTACCTGCACGGTACACTAATACCGATGGATTGCTTTGGATGAGAAATGAAATGAATTTGATCAAACAATACGATCTTGTAAGAAAAAAAATTGGATTTTTAACCACGTATTTGGTGTGTATTTGGTTGAGCTTTATTACCAATTATCACTTGAATTTAATGAGTATTTGAAAATTTTTTAAGAATCCTTGAAAGTTAAGAAATAAATCCAATGATTGCTTATATTTTCAAAAAGTTAACGTAACATAATTTTTTAAACGTATTCATTTTTTTATGGAATCCACCTTATAGGAGTTTACAATACGTATTAAAGTCCTACATCACGCATGATTCTAAAGGTGACTGACTCAGCTAAAGTAATTTTAAACTTTTTAATTTGTTAAGTTTCTGGTGACCTTCCTTTTTAGACTGGTATTTAGCAGTCCAGGAGATAGCGACCACGAAGATTTAGTTGGATTTGTATATTGTTAGTACGTCTGAGTGGACTTTTATTAATTACATCTTTTATAAGTGCAATGTTTAGGCCTAGGTGAATAGTTGCATTAGTTATGTACCACGGGATCCTGTTATCGAACGCAGTTTTTTGTTTGTCTTCTTCGGGGGCACCAGCGATTACTCATAATTAAATTCCATACGTTCAATTTAGAATTCGAATTTCATTTATAATTCGTTCGATTTTAATTTATTTGAGTTAACCTTGCATTAATGTATATTTTATTGTATTTTTATACATTTCCGAGGTTTCTTGAGGTATCATAACGTTATGAATGATTTCTGGTGCATTTTCCCTTTTTTGTTTAGAATAGTTTATGCCTTATTTATACACACCATCTTGAAGGGAGGGATGAACTCACTTGAAGTCAGATTTTAACACTCAAAAAGTAGGACCAGCGACCCTCTAAAGTATGTAAATACATCCATAATCAGTATGAAATTCTGAACTGTTTTTTTGTGCATGTTTAAATATTCTCTATGATAAACATTCTCCATAATCCACAGAAATATTGGTGGTTTTTGTACATGCGTTAGTTCAAATTGGAAAAAAACTAGTTGAAGGACACGTATCAATCATTAAGACCGCTCCCATAATCATCCCAGTATCATAGCCAATTATGTGATAAATTTCTTTTAATGCCCCCACATCTCTTTAGCCCCACATTCTGTTTTTTACTTGTGCAAATTAATCCAACTTGTCCTTTTTCGATCAAGTATTCGTAAAATATTCTTTAGATTTTGGTTTTTAATTTTCTTAAACTGGTCATTGCCTTGGTTCTGTAGAATATATACTACATTGTTCAAGTTAATATATTTTTAAAATTAAATTAGTTTATGATAAAGAAAATATGTACTATCAATATTTAATAAATGTTTGGGTTATTTCACAACTCATGGATATACAAGTAATATAATAATAATAACATAATTTGCTTTATCGCAACTTCATAGTTTTACGTCTTCAAATTCAAAACTATAATATAAAACAAAAAATGGGAAAAAGTTTCGCTGCCTTTTATTCCAGGCATGCTTTATGACACGCAGACCTAATTTAAAATCGCTGAAGCCTAACGAAAAGCCTTCGTTCTCTATATTTTATTTTCAATTCATTACCTATATAATGGGAGTGTACTAACTTTATCATTCCGTTTGCAACTACCAGAAGGAGGCCTCAGAGAGCTTATAAAGCTACTTATTCTTCAAAAGCATTAAAATTTGAATCGATTCAGACTTGTGCGTCCATGAGATCATAATAGGCAAAAACAAACCATGCTTACGTAAATAGACCTACCAAATTATTATTAAGTGTATATATTTGTACTCTCTATATCCGTGGATGCGTTGAATTGAAAATTAAAAGATCGATTAAAATATATGCTCACAAAATGGTCCATTTGCAATAGTGCAATATTTGACTCTCCAGTCGATATATAAAATACATGTCACTGTATTTGTCGTTAAAAGGGGCATAATATATTTGGTCTTATACAAAAAAGCTCTCTTTCTTGTCTTATGTTTGAAAGTTTGGTTCGAAAAATTATTCGTATTGAATTCATCACCAAAAAAAAAAAAACACGCGGCATTTTCTATACTTAACTAACTTACATATAGATTGTAGTGTATTTTATATTAAATAAATATGTGTGTGTGTACACGTTTTTTTTCATTGTGTTGTATAAATGGTAACTCATTTGTACTCATGATTTAATTGCCAGTTAATCGCTAGTGCTCTTTATACCTTCCACCTTAGATGTGGGCATATTAGGTTTGCATAACAAAAAGAAGCTTCGGAGACTCTACACTCTTGATTAGCATCAAAACCTGAATTTAATTTTTTTTACAAATATTTTTAGTATCTGCATGTATTTAATTTAATCCTATTTAATTTGCCATGTCCAAAATCGTTACAAAACGTCAAAAATTTATCTTTGAAGTTGAAATTAATAAAATAAATTTTTATAAAAAGTGGGCGCCGTGGGATGAAGGACACGCATATAATTTGCAAAAAACTTGCTAGTTGTATATATGAATTTTACAGCATTGCAAGAAGTATTTTTTTATAATAAGGTGTTGCAATCAATGAGGAGCAAACTAAACGAAACACAATCCGTTTCGAGCAGGCCTCGAAACATACCAGCTAAACGTCCTGCTTTCAGATAATACGAAACATTTTCCAAACAATAATCAATGAAGGAGTTAAAGTTATGTTTAAGAATTTAGCTGAAATATGCAACCTCATATGCAACCTTTATGCTTTAGATCCCAGGGTCTCTTATCAACAATTTCGTAAACGGGTTAAGAGTCAAAATGAGTCTTTGTTAGACTTTGCGGTGGACCTAGAACGCTACTCCATTGGTGCATTAAGTGCCTTGTACTATATTTGGAGATATAGTAAAAAATCAATTTATTGATGGTATAAGAGACACATATTTGAAAAATTTCTTGGTGGCAAGTAAGCCTAGAGATGTACATGAAGCATTACAAATGACTCTTGAACCACCCGGAGCCGTTTGGGTCAAAGCAACGAAATAGAAGAAAAAGCCGACGACCTAATACGGACACGGGTCAACAACAACAACGTCAACAACAACAACCACGACGACAAACACATCAACAACAACAGCAACTACAGCTTCAGAGGGTGGTTAATTTAAACCAGGTGGCTGAACGTGTTGAATTATCTGATGGTGCGCGTTCTGGTGGCGTGTCTAATCATTTTTATATAGATGCGGTCGGGGAACGCAGCCTAAGTTGTTACGTTAAATTTGAAAGGAGAAAAGAAAAATTTGTAGTTGATACCGGCGCTCTTGTCTCACTAATTATTCGTCAGCAGGTGCGGCGGATTGCTAAATTAAGAAAGTGCGCTGAGATATGTATCCAGCTCAGCCCGTTCATTACGTGAAGGTAAAAAACACTTTGACGGTGGTGCATCAAGTGGCACAAAACCAATTAACCTACAGTGCTGAATCGATGAAAACCCGTTACGATCTGCTGTCACATCCAATACAGTTTCAGGTGGGTCAGCTGTTATGGGTCTATTCGCCAAGGCCAGTATCCCAAGCTTCAGTCCGATTGGGTAGGGCCCGCTGTGATCCGTGAATGTATCACGGATCTCATATATAAAGTCAGGTTGAAGTCCCGTGTTGCTGACAGGGTAGTCCACGTGAACCGTCTTGGGCCTTTCTAGGGATTCGTCAAGAAGTCACAAGTCTAAGGGAGGGGTTACGGAGTACCCTGTGATTGAAAAGGATTGAAAGACAACGATGCATTCTTTTTTCTTAACACATGTTCATAGATCGAGAGTGAACGTCTCTACTAGAGAGGGAAGAAGAAGACGAGATAATAAACGTCAATTTTTGCATTGTGTTTCAGCTGTGGTTTTTAACTAATAATAATTATAAAATTAAATTGCCAACCTGTGCTTTTCAGTTTTTTCCAATGAATTTCATTTCGTTGATTAATTCATTTGTAAATAAAAGTGAAATTCACAACAACATTAATAATAAGCTTCATTGACTCTTTTTAACTAGATTGTTCTCTGTTTTACAAGGCATCCTTTGCCCGCCAGAGGGTGATTAAATGACTTGCCTTGCTCTTTGCAGATAATATAATATGACCTATTAGTATATTGTTTAGCTTGATGATTAAGCTCAGTTTAAACAACATTTACTTCTGTCATAGTCAACTTTACAATATCTACCTATATGGCCAAATTCCATGCATTTGAAACACCGTGTAAGGATGGACTTCTCTCTTATCCTACATAAAACCCAGCCAATTTTGATTTTTCCTGTTTCAAGGACGCTGGCCACAGATTTACAACAGATAGTGATGCTGTCTGAGTACCGGCGTAAACTTTTCTCAAGGATAATATATCTTTTTTCTCAGCGGTGAAACTCCTAAACTCTTTATTAATTTCAGCTAATATATCTTCAGTCACTTCGTCGATGTCCTTGATCTCGATTTTGACATCGTTTTTAATTAATTTAACGCTTGCCTCTTGGCCCAAAGTTTATTCAATCACGTATTTGAAAAGAGAATTATCTGCTTTTGAGTTTAGCTGAAATTCTAGCAGCATTTCACTTCTAACTGTTTTTCTTATCTTGGCAATATTTTCGCCACCTTCTGCAGAGCCGTGTGGCTCTTTACCTTCTTAAGTATATCACTATAAGACAGATCACCTGTCTTTATAAGAATTGCCTCTGGCTTTCTGGATAATCTGGAATTTTTCAGATTGTTACGATCTTGGCCTGGTGTGATGGGGTTATTTGAACTTCCTTTGTCCGCTTGCTCCTCTTTCGACAAAGGAGCACTCAGAAATGCCTCCCTTAATCTCTTCGGAGTAACGTTCTTACATTTAATTATTAGTGAGGTTTGCGTCGTTTCGTCGACACCAGAAATTTGGTTATTCTTTTGTTTTGTATCATCTTTTTTATAATTAGCTATTATATCCGGCCTCCTCCAATCATAGCGATTAATTCACCAATTTTTACGCCTAATTCCGTGAATGCACCTACCGAACAGTCATTTTGGTGTATACTCTCTGGCACGGGTCGTGGTGAAGAGTGACTTCTTTGCTGAGTATGTTTCAGTAACCGTTTCACCAGAGAACGAGGGGAACGATGTAATTTATGTCCCTGTTACACGTTCCGTTACTTGAAGCTAATTATAATAACTAATTCATAAAATATTTGTGTACCGTTAGTTTTTTTTTATTATTCAACATTGAAAATATATTTTTAGTTATGCGCGACACGTCTGCACTGCTTGAAGATCACAGAGAGAAACCCGTTCGTTTGTCTGTCCATGTAAATTTGTGCGCAAGGTACAGGTCGCATTTTTCAAGATGATTCGATCAAATATGGTGCAAAGACAAATAGTGGGCCAAAGAAACAAGATTAAACGGCCGATTGGATAAGGAGACGATGAAATAGACAAATAGTAGGTGGAGTATTTTATCGAGCTGTTGCATAACTCGCGTTCTCTGGCCTCGGCCAAACCGTAAACGAATTAAGAACTTACTAAGTCTAAACAGAAAATGTTAACGGGGCACCAACTTATAAGACAATTATATGGCTAGCAGGTACCAGGTAAGCTGCACCGATGGGGAAACTGTAGAGCAGCTGTTGTGTGAATGCCCGGTGAATGCAGGAAAAAGACACAAAGCATTTGGAGTCAGATTCCCGGAGGGTGTAGTTTCACTAACAGATCCGAAGAGTTTTAACCTCAAACGATTTATAGCCTCCTCTGGATGACTTTCCTATAGCGTTTTGATACGTTTCTATATGGGTAGCAAAATGGACCTACTTATTGTCCTAAATGAAGCATTTTTTTTTGGCGCACAGCCGCTTAACCTAGCCTAACCTATGTACTATATATATACGTAGGTCGTTACGTATGTGTAAGCCAAGTAGTACTTACTAAGAATACTAATGAATTTAAAACCTTAAAAAGGGGAAATTAGCATATTCTGTTAATACCAAAAATTGTATACGAAATGTTTGTTCTTCTTCTTCTGCTTCTTATACCCTTTCTTTTAAACTCATTTTCCATTTCCAAAATGCAATTTCCCTCTCGGCTCTTTTAATACCCTCATATGCAATAGCTATAGTTACATGCATGTACATATAAATATAAGTCATGCCTATACGTACATTTGCATAACATTGCGAATGTGGTGTTTTTGTTTTAATAGTTGATGACGGGATTTTATCCATTCGGATTTGATAGTTAAGTAGTGAAAAAAAATTTAACGCCAACTTTGGTTGTTCTTGTTGTTGTTGTTTTTACATTTGTTATATCCTCCACCTCAGTGATGAGGGTATACTAAGTTTATTCTTCTGTTTGTAACACCCAGAAGGAGGCGTCAGAGACCCCACAAAGTACTACAAATTCTTGATCCGCGTCAAAAACTGAGTCGATTTAGACATGTATGTCCGTGTGTCCGTGTGTCTCTCTGTTGTTGGCACTCTCACTGGCGTAAATTTTGAGATATTGAGCTGAAATTTTGTACAGGAACTTTTAGTTTTTGCACCCAGATCGCTATATGTCAAGAACCACGCCCACAATCGACAAAAATCTATATATCTGCCATTCTTAATCAGCATGAAAAGAGAAATCGTATGAGACATGTCCGTCCGTGATGTCGTGTGTCCGTCTGTTGTTGGCACTCTCACGGTCGTAATTTTTGAGATATCAAATTGAAACTCGTCACACTTATTCTTAGTTTAATTTGTATGTTCCGTATTGAAATTGGGCAAAATCGGTTAAGAAACAAGCCCGCAATAAACGAAAAACTCAACATACCTCGAAGAAATTGTATCTTTAAAGAATTATATATCGCACAATATTATGCCTATCATGTTGAAATTTGGTATATATATAAGTGGTACCGTTATCCAACACTGTGCCAAAAATGGGCGTGATTGAATAACGCAAAGGCTTACAATTAAAAAAAAATACTATTTGCGTAAGTACATGAAATAGTCATATATATATATACTCGTATATGGCAATAGAAACTTATTTTTCAAAGGATTATAAAAGGTGGAGGGTATTTAAGCTTCGGTCTTAACCGAACTTCTCTATCTTGTTTTACTTGTTTTCAGTATATGTTATGAATAATTTAAATAAGCTTGAAGTGTATTAAAATGTTATTGCGTATGTATGAGTGGATACTGCTCTGTATATTTCGGGCTTTTTAAATAAATATTGTTTGTGTGAATCTCACGTGTCTCGTTGAAAATATGTTTTTGTTATAACCACACAACACTTGGAACTTTTCATGCATGCATGTGTTTTTATACCTTCCACGTAAAAGGGGAGGTATACTAAGTTTGTCATTACGATTGCAACACCTAGAAGGAAGCGTCGGGGATACCATAAATTATATATATTCTTGATCTAGACATGTCCGTGTGTTCGTGTATCTGCCTGTTGTTGGCATTCTCGCGGTCGTAAATTTTGAGATATTGAGCTGAAATTTTATACAAATACTCTTAGTTTTTGCATAGAGTTGGCTATTAAAAATGGGCACCACCGGCCAAGAGCCACGCCCACAATCAAAAAAAATATGCCACAAATACTGACTATTTTTGGCGAGCATATTTATAATTATAATATGCGTCGATGTGCTAATGGGGGTGGTCGGTTAACAAACCCGCCCAATTTTCAAAAAACATACTCAGCGTAAAACTCGATTTGCAACCTGATAGGTAATTTATATTTAGCCTAAGCCAGATTTAGTTTTCTTACTTGTTATTTTTGTGATTTCCATTTTCAAGTTAATTAACTTTTAAGTATATATTACATATATATTTTATTCAATCGTTCTGTCTGTCTCCTCCTTACACGTGTTATTTGTTTGTTTCATAAACATATATGTATCAAAAGATGAACACAATTTCAACATATTTACACATTTATTACTGTGATTTCTTTTTTGCATACACTGAAGATAACGAAAATTTTGTGCATGTCTAATTTGGTTTAGTAAACAACAATTACGTATGAATGCACGTTACATACACACTGCTATATACTTCTGTGAAACACACCATGTAAGACGGGGCGTATATATCAAACACTGATTTAGATATGTATATTCGTGTGTTCGATTGTTGTTGCCACTCTCATGATCGTAACATTTGATATTTTGGGCTGAAATTTTTTACATACATTTCTAGTTTCTTCGCTATTTAAAATGGGCAATGTCTTTCACAATAGACAAAAATCTATGTATCTTCCATGAAAATTGAGCTAAGAAATTGGAATTTGGTACACAAATTTGGCCTACAAATTAGAATCTTTAGATAGAAGTTTGGAAAAACATATGAAAATGAAAAATTCGTATATATACACATACATAATTGTTGTTGAATGCATGCCTTCTAATAATAGTTTGTGAAGATGAGTTTGTGATCCCTTGAGATTAGAAAATGCCTATAAAATCAAAAGGTTTCTGTTGATTATATAAAAATTGTTATTGATAGAATTAGAGCTTAACTTGTTACTTGTTTTGAAGTTATGGTGCAGGCAATAACAAATTTCTTAAATTGAGTTTATTCCACACAAGGTTTTAGCGTAATGTAGAATGCATATTTGCCATTCTCGTAACATCCTCTGTACACTTAAGACGGATGTAGTTACAGTGATAAATCATTTTAAAGTCTCTTCGGGCGCTTTTTAAGTTCCTCTATCCATATAACTGTCATAATCGTCCAAGCATAAATGTCGGATTGTGTAATATTTACGTGAGTATCCATGTAAAACTCATAATTATTTTGAACTCAGGCCTCATGGAAGTGTAAAGATCATCTTATTTTCATATAGATTTTATAGATGAGTATAAATAAATAACAAGTAAGAAAACTAAATTTGGTTTAGACCAAATCTTAAATAACCTCCACGCCCACTATCGTGGCAGGTTTATTATCATGCCCTCTACTAGCTTTTGTATTACGTATTAGCTTGCAAGTCTAGTTTTATTGTGAATATGGTTTTTTGTGAATAGTGGGCGTGTTTGAAATTTTTTAATATACCTATCGGTATGGAGCTCTTTTTCAATTTTAATGTCTGTGCGACTATTGTATGTAGAAGTAAATTTGTTACATCCTAGAGACCTAATTTTATACACTTTGACAAGTTATTTCTATTCCTAGGGCTATATTCCATAGAGCGAAAAAATATTTCACAAGGATTGCCCCTTTCGATTAACAGTTGTTCCGAGATATAAAACACCATTGAGATATCGAGTTGAAATTTGACATTCATACTATTTGAGTTTGTCTGCAGTTTGATATTGCAAATAAGCGAAATCCAACATATGCCCACAATGACTTGAGATATCGAACATAACATAACATAACATAACATAATCATTTAAACTACAGTTTTAAAACAAAAATGCGTAAATAAAATTAAGCCATTATCGGATTATATGGCACAAACAATAACTACCACTTGAACCTTTAACGAACTACTTGAGATGGCGAAGGTGACTGAGAGTAAGAGAGAAAATCGTGAACATATTTGTGCATACGGGTACACACACATCACACACATAATTTCTGATTCATTGGTAAGTAGTAAGTAAGTCGATTGGGATTAATGAGTTGCACTTTAAGAAAATCATGCCGTGGATTTAATACAATGCAATAATCTCTCAGTTAACAGCTAAAGCTTTCACAATTTGCACCTTGCTTGGTTTTGCTTGCCTTGGCATAGCTGATTTGGTTTGGTTTTGGCTTGTGTTCACTTGACTGTCTTAGACTCGTACAGCTGGAACAAGTGGACTTTGTTATAGCACTGACTTGAGTTGCTTTAAGGAAAATGCGTTGCTATTCGCCCATAGAAGAGAAAAAAAGAGACACCATATATCTCGACGAGGATTTAATGGTGCGTGGTTTAAATGACTGATTGCGTGTAGTATTTGCTGTATGCTGAGTATGCTCCGCTTACACTAAGAGTGGGTTCATATTTAAGCCTTTGAGGCTTCAATTGTAGTTCTAGTTAACACAACGTACACACATTTTCACTCACATACACCTATTCAATAAATAATGTTAACCAAAGTTAAAAAAGGCTTGAGCTGTGTGATTAAGTATCTGTGATTAATTTAATGGAGCATGCATTTTTGTGTTAAATCGAAAAATTTTTCTTACAAACTCACTACACCTCGAGAAAGGGTTGATATATTCACTTTGTCTCTTTGGTATCAGCAGGAAGAGAAACTACATAATATATGTACAATCTGGAACAGAAATTTTAGTCGATGCAACCATGCCTGGTATTGTTTTTGTTGTTATAATTGCAAACAACTGTGATGTAATGTTGTTTCAAAATGTTCCATCACCTTTGAAAAGCAGTGTAGGTAGCGTTGACACTTGTTTCTACACTTCCTTTTTGTTCATTGTTCATAAACATCATAACCCGTGCTCCTTATATAAAGATTCAACATCATTAACTGCAATTATCTGGATCATCTACTTAGAATAATGATAAAATTTTCGTAGATGCGTTTTATATATGTACGCATAAGAATAATCGGTAGTAAATGTCAGGCTAATTTTAGTACAGTTACCTTAAAATGAAGAAGAGAGGCAAATATATTTTAGCTTTTATCGTCCATATAAATGTAAAACGTTTATAAATTGTATGAGCAAACACGGCTGTAAGTCGTATAATGTATAACGTATAACGTGTACAGCTCGCACATATTATGTAAAGATGTTAAACAAAATTCAGTACCTATCCACCGTCGTGAGGTCGGTCAAAGTTCACAACATCTAAATGGAAATTTCAGATAACCATCAAATATGTGTTATTTATGTTGTTGTTATATAATACATCAATTTAACCACGTTCGCGTGTCCACTTGTGGTAAATACCTTTCAGCCACAAAATTAAGATATCGATCCCAAACTTGGCAGCAATAATTTGTAATTCTTGTACGCATTTCGGCAATAGCAATTGTACATCTTCGCCCACAGATAAAAACACTGAACTTACCTTAAAGGAATTTTTAGGCCTTTTTATACTCTAAAAGTAGGTGTACTATATACTTTGAATATTTTGAAACACGCAGAAGGAGGCATGTCACAAAAAATATATTATATGTTCTTGATCAGCCAAAAATCTATGTGTGACAAAAAACACTCCACAATTTACAAATAATTTTTTTGGCGCAGAATTCACCCGATGAATTAAATGTAACATATACATATTCAGCGATTATTCAAGGAGCATTTTATGCATGAAACGTCTGCAGTTCACTTATATAAGTAAAGACTAATCAACGCTTGGTCAAGCCAAATAGAGCTGTTTCTAATGTCTCAACATAAGAGAAGGAGCCATAGAGCTGCACATTTATCTCCATGTGTCCGGTGTTGTTGGCATTCGCACGGTCGATAAATTTGAGATATTGAGTTGAAATTTTGTACAGGCACAAAATCGGTGAATCGATAGGCATTTATTTATCTCCCACAAAAGTGTGGAAACTATGGAGTTTAAATTTGGTACATATAGTTATAATTACTCCATCTGGTTGTTTTACAAAAATTGGTGTGATTTCCTAGTGGGTGCGCCCACAATTTGCAGAAAACCGTAACTCGATTCGGAAGTTAATACATAATACGTGCACCATTACAAAGTATAATTTTGTACCTGCCACGCCCAATGTTTGTATCCAGATGTGGAGGGTATTTAAGGTTTGCCTTAAGTCAAAGTTAGTGTTTTTACTTGTTTATATAAATTGATATCCTATATAGTTTACAGAGCAGAACAGCACAAAGTAAATTTTCAACAATAAAAGAACCAAACCAGTTCTAACTTAATTAGCATGTTAAAAAACAACCTAAGGGCTATAGAAATGACAGACTATGTAACATACGCACGCTCATAGAAACTAGTTTTTATTCTCTTTCAGTCGAAGTTTATTGTCTTTCGCTTATGAAATAAAGTACAAGTAAAGAACCGAAATGTGGTTTAGTCCAAATCTTTAATACCCTCCACCAACACCCCCATTGTGGGCATAAAATATTCCTCATTAAGATATAAAACCTGCATACAGAAACTAGGTATATATAATAAAATTTTAGCTCAACCGACCGTGAGTGTGCCAACAATAAACGGACACACCGACGGTCATGTCTAGATCGACTCAGATTTTGATGCTGATTAATGATATACATTTTTGTAGGATCTCTAACGCCTTCTTCTGAGTTCTGCAAATGGAATAGCAAACAAATAATATACTCCTATTAGGTAAGGTGGAGGGTACAAGCAACTACTTTAATCTTAATCGCCTGACTATCCCGATATAGAAGATTATATACAGTATATCCTGAAGCAGGAGTACATCATACAAAATTCTTAAAGGGGTTTGGGTGTGTGTTTGTTTGACTTCAATGGATCAATTTGTTAGTGACATATATTCGCAATGACAGGTCTTTAATAGTTTAACATTTGTTCTTGTCATATTGTTTGCTGCACTATCTGTTGTTTGTTATTCTATATGTTGTATGTTGTATGTATGCTAATATTTATAGTTTAGCGTTTTGTAATTCTATACTACATAAACATTTATATATCAAAAATTTTAATGTATACATATATGTTTTGACCTTATTTAGCCCTTCTGTCCGTCTGTGTATTTCTGCGCATTTTTGTTGGAACTCTCACGACATTTTAAATTGATTATCGCGTTAAAATTTGGCTTTGAGAGAATTTGTTACTTGAGTTGTTATGATATTGTTCATAAACGTGTGCGAAATCGTTTTTAATTCGTTTGTACTTTTGGATAAAATCCGAAGTGGGCGTGCCCCATTAACAAATCTGAATTTCAGACATTTTATTCCTTATATACAGAGCACCTTTTCACGAATAAAATGATATTATAAAAATATATAAACTTAGTTCAAAAGGACGTGTTGGTTTTTTGCGATTATTAAATGAGTGAAAAAATGAATTTTTTCTAAGTGAGAGAGAGGTTGGATAAGGCTTTTCTATTTGGAAAAAAATGTTCGAATTGAAAAACACACAGTACTGACACTGATCTGACTAGTTTGTGCAAGCAGTTTTATACTAAAAATTGGCATTAATGTTATAAAAATGGAATTTTTTCTCTTCATTCAAATAAACAAAACTTTGATAAATTCTAAATTTTTTTAGATTTTCAGGCGTCCAATTATGCTCATATTAGTAACATACAAAGAATTTATTATTATATAATGGATATACGAGTATATCCATTTTTCATTCGGAAGTCAATCTTCATTAGAAATATTGATATTTACTTACATTGTAAATTTCCTCCTTAAAAAGTGAAGCTCTTTATGATTAGTAGAATAAATAGCACTTAAATACATTTAACCAACAATGCAAGTGCAAATTTGTTTTGGAATGGAAAGATCACTTCAATGACAGGTTTATGAAAATATGGAAATATGAATGCTTTGTTTGCAATTAAATACAAAAATTTTTGAAAAAAAAAGAAAACTAACAAAGTAAATAGAACCACGCAGAGAAATTACAACGAGAAAACAAGTGAAAATTTGTGTAAACAAGTAAAAACACAAAATTTGGATAAAGTAAAATTTTAAATACCCCCCACCTCCTTCTACAAACACTGGACGATTTCCTCCAATTTAACTAAGAAACGTATGTACAGAAGCTGAATATTTTAATGTAGTTTTAGAAAAAGCTGAATATAGAATACAAACATGTACAAACATGTAGAAGCTGAATATGTTTGTACAAAGTTTCATATATTAAAAAATTACAATTGTCAGACTATGATCATTTTTTGAAAAAGACACTCAAGGCGCCGATTGCCTCCCGTTGAAATCTAAAAGATTAAAGTATGTTCAGTAGGTTTACAAGAGTCCATAAAACCAAGTCATAACTAATTTATCTAAGCGTTTGGGTGAATTGTTTGCACAGTTAGCTTCAGTTTACATAATGTTAAATAGTGGAAAATATGTAGATGATATTAGCATTGCCTATAATACGGTATACATACATCCCATCATTTGTTGGTGTTGTTAGAAAACAAAGCCAAAGGTTATGAAAGCCCTGGAGAGCAACTATTAATACCTGCAAATAGTAGCAAGTGCTTTTTTAGCAGACGATGTCAAGTTGCTGGTGACAGCGAAATCTTTTTACATAACATTGACAACAATTGCACATGATAGCAATTAGAAAACGACCAACTTAGGTAAAACATACAAATACGACCATTTCGTTGCAGATTGTAAACTAAAAACTTTCATACACACCAAATAAAAGGTATAGGCAAAGTAAACTTTGGCTCGTAGGAATACTAACACCCTTTCTTTAGCATCATGTTGACATTTGGAACTGCTTCAACACGAGGTGATGTCAGTTGCATCAAATTACCATGAAAAGCAGGTGCCCGTTGTTTAAGGAACTCCCTATTCCCTTTCAATGCTGTGTAGCTTAGTGTGCTTTGTGTGTTTATGTGGTAAACACATTCAAAGTCCTAAATACGTGAAATAAACTATAAGTATAGAAACTTGCGCTTAAATGTTAACTGCAATCATCACATTACATGTATTTCAATTACGTAAAGAGGGTCTAAAATCTTTTGAGACCTTTGCCACTTTAGCCAATACATGAAGCTGTAAAGATGTTATGTGCTCCTGCTCATGTTGTAGACCGCTAAAAATGTTCTGGCAGAACATCTTGCGGTGTTGTTGGTGTTTTGTGTTTTATAGGTCATCATTATGTTAATGATAATGTGACAATAACACATGCTACTACTAGTGCATGTTGAGCTGAGTTGAGTTGAGTTGGGTTGAGTTGGGCAATGCTGCTGTTTTTGAGTATTGTATGTCGGTATAAATTGAGGGCCTTACTGCACATAAAAAAAATAAACTTATTATTTCGTAGTTATTTATACAGAGGAAGTTTCAGGAATCCTATATATTAAGTCCATGTTCGTGTTTTAAATGAACAAAATCGGTTGGCAGTAATACTTACAATTGACAATAATGTTTGATATTCAAATAAAAATCGACAACAATCTTTTTATATTTATCTTATCACAACGTATAAAATAGATTGTAATGGTAGATATAAAGGGATGCAATAAATACCGCACCTACAGTTATTATGGTCAAAAAGACAAATAAAAATTAATAATTTTAGTATAAATTTTTGGTTTCGAATCTAAGTATCTTGCATAGTTTTTTAATAATTTTACTTCATTTAATTTGATCCCTTCTCTTTCTGATCATGAATAAAAGTCTACAGATACACTACAGAGTATATATACATATTGTGGGTCAGCATCAAAATCTAAATAGATTCCGTGCGTCAGTGCGTCTGTTTGTTATTGACATTTTAATGCCGTAACTTTTGAGATGTTGAGCTAAAATATTTTAACCTAGTGAATTGTTTTATACTTTGGGATGTATAAGACAAGCGCATTTTGGGCGTATGATTGAAATGTCCACGTCCAAAATGGCGTATTTGTTTAAATAAATTTGATTAATATTATTTCCTTATTATTTGGAGCAATTATATAGTACATGCATTCGGAAGAGGTTACATGCATGGCGGGTACCCTAGATTTGACATACGCCTAACATAACCCGTTATCTTACCTTTTTTACTTGTTTTCGTTCAAAATACAATACCATAAACATTCATTGAAAACCACTTGTCTTTTGATAAACATACTCTCTCTATAAATATTTCAAGAGACAACACAACATTCTTGGGCAACATGCTCGAATTGCTGCAAACAAAAAACGTTTAAAAATTCAATTTCCCTGCTCAGGAAATACTCCAGCTACAGCCACACAGTTATTGTAGAATTGAAATCTTCCTTTATCTCACACAAACTCATACATAATATATACAAATGATGAATTTTATACGTTTTGTATTCATCACCTTTTCATACTAGAATTGTAACAGAACCGGGAAGAAGCGACCAACTCTGGTACTCTAATATGCAGAAATGGCAATTGTATGCAAATCGTATATCTCTATCGGGAGTGAGTGGAGAAAACAAACGTTTAAAATAAAAATTCATTTAGAGTTTCATATAATCTCATATGCATAGACTTGCAAACTACTTCTATACCCAAAGCTATGAATGTGTTCAAAATGCTTAAATGGGATAAAGGATTTCTACAGTTTGTGCAAAAATCACCTTACATAAGCACAATACACTATATGTCCTTTACGTTTTATGAAATTGTATTACAGATTTACTGTTATTGCATATGCTTGTATTTATGATTGTGCTTAAAACGCTTTTTATTTTTTCCTTTGTTTCGCCCTCCACTTTACATGGGCTACACTAAGTTTGTTATTCCATATGAGAAATATTCGGAAATCGTGTAAAATATATAAATTCTCCATCAGCATCAAAATGTTGTAGAACTAGATGTGTTCGTCTATGTCTACGTCTCTTGTTGAAACTTTCATGGCGGTTTAAATTTTACAGATATTATTAGTTTAAGAGTTAAGTAGATAGTTTTCTATTTAAAATAAACAGAATCGGTTAACCGCCACGCCCATAATTAACAAACAAAGCTACAAAATTTAAATTTCACTGGATCTGTGATGAAGATAGGATACATGATTCTATTACGGAGGTAATTTATAATAGTCACATAAATGTTTGCCTAGTTTATTGGTTTAAGGTATCCAAGGATTGGCCTAAGCCCAGTATATTTACTTGTTGGTTCCAAGTTTTTATGTGTTGGCAAACATTTGTATGCAATCATTCACATGTAATAGAAATTTTTAAATTACAGTATAGGGTACATTGAGTTTCTGGAGTTGGTTGAAACTCCTAAACTACTTAATATACATCAACTATTTGCTATACAGATCTATATAGAATTTTTTCGTTCGTCTGTCTTACTTGTTATGTGTCCATAATTTGAGATGTTCATACATACATACATATTGTATTCTTCATCAGTAGGAAATTATAAGTGTTCGTACAAGTATATAGGGCATCTCAGATTTGGGCAAACCCAAATACAGTTCTTGGCAACATGGTATATTTAAATTTCGATTATTTGCCAAGTATAGGTAGAAGTGGGGTAGTAAAGCTTCTTGCAAGTTGTGGGCAAGTCTATTATCCACGTCACTTGTGCATCGATGGATGCTCAAATTATAAATTTTTACATCATAAGTAATTTTTATACCGTCCACCTCAGTGATGAAGGTATACTAAGTTTGTTCTTCCGTTTGCAACACCTAAAAGGAGGCGCCAGAGACCCTACAAAGTACATATATTCTTGATCAGCGTCAAAAACTGAGTCGCGTGTCCGTGTGTCCGTCTATTTTTGGCACTCTCACGGGCGTAATTTTTGAGATATTGAGCTGAAATTTTATACAGGCACTTTTAATTTTTGCACGCAGGTCACTATTTAAAATGGGCAAAATCGGTAAGGAACCACACCCACAATCGACAAAAATCTATTTATCTGCCAAAAAAATTTAGCTACGAACTTGAAATTTGGTATGTACATCTATAAATATAAACTTCATTGATGTGCCAAAAATGGGCGTATTCGAATATCAGACACGCCCACAATAAATAAAAAAATTTATATCTGACACAAAAGTTGACCTAGGAACTTGAAATTTAGTACGCGTATACATAATTATCCCATTTACTGACATGCCGAAAACGGGCGTGGTCAGAAAATAGACACGCCTACAATTTACAAAAAACCATATTCAACGTAAAATGAGACTTGCATGCTAATACATAAGACACACATTATTAGAAGGCGCAATATATATATAAATTTTCCAAGCCCACCATTGTGGAGGTGGAGGGTACTGTGAGAGTTTTTGTCGAATATGGAGGCAGGGGCGCGTAGAAAATAGATGTGTTCGTACAAAATTTTACCTCGATGTTTCAAAAGTACCACAATGAGCGTTTCAACAACAAGCAGACACACAGACAAACATGTCTTGATAGACTTAGATTTTGATGCTGATAAAGATTATGCGTATATATTTCCTGGGTTTAGTCACCACCAAGGTGGAGGAAATGTAAAATGTTCAACAATTTTTAACCTTTTCATACTACTGGTTATTCGTACAATTATATTTTTATAATTAGCGTAAAAAGTTATTTGCTTGCTTTTCGTTTTTATACCCTCCACCTTAGGGAAGAGGGTATATTCATTTTGATCATCCGTTTACAACACATCGAAGGAAGCGTCGGAGATTCCACAGACCATATACATTCTTAATCAGCATGAAAAGAGAAATCCTTTGAGACTTGTCCGTCTGTGTGTCCGTATGTCCGTCTGTTGTTGGCACTCTCACGGTCGCAATTTTTGAGATATCAAATTGAAACTTTGCATACGTATTCTTAGTTCAATTTCGCTGTTCCGTATTGAAATTGGGCAAAATCGGTTAAGAGACACGCCCACAATAAACGAAAATCTCATCATACCTCGAAAAAATTGTATCTTTAAAAAATTATATATCGCACAATACTATGCCTATCAAGTTGAAATTTGGTGTATATATAAGTGGTACCGTTATCCAACACTGTGCCAAAAATGGGCGTGATTGAATAACGCAAACGCTTATAATTAAAAAAAAAACACTATTTGCTGAAGTACATGAAATACATAAATATGGCAATAGGAACTTATTTTTAGGGGATTATAAAAGGTGGAGGGTATTTAAGCTTCGGTCTTAACCGAACTTTTCTATCTTGTTCATTTTCATTTCGTTTCGTTTTATATCAAGAAGATTTAATTATAGTCATTCCTGTAGACTTTAGAGCGTGATTAAAATGTCTACTAATTGTTCGAAATCACTTAATTACATTAACAATTAATCATGTTTTTCTCTAAGTTGCATGCCCGATCTATTAATATAAGAAAAAATAAGGCAAAGTTCGTTTAAACGCACTCTCAAGCAGGCAAATGCAAGCTTAATACTTCTGCCAGCACTTCATTGCAATGTAAATATTACGTGTAATTTTTACGGGACACAACGTCACGCATGCGTGTTTATAGCAAGAATATGTACCAGATGCAAAGTGGAAAACCGTCTTAACAAAGCGGTAATAGGGCAAACCCATTTTGCGTAAATTGGTGTAAGCCTGAGAGTGTGTGTACCAACAGGTTTTACTTTTTATATGTGTGCATACGTGTTTTTAACAACGGCCTGTTTGTCTCTCCCTTAATGAGGATGGATAATGGAGTTGTAATCTTTACTCACAACTCATTCGGTGTGGGCCGTGTACATGAAAAACAGTTATGAATGATTAATAATATCGCGCAACATGAAATTATGTATTGTATAACCTTAAATGATTGTGTTACGATAAAATACGTACATACGTACACATATATTGAACATGTACCCTTACACTGCAGGTTAAACTGCTTAAGCGTAAACTCTGGGGAGAATTTAATTAAAACATTTACTTACGCATTTCAATAAATTGTTGTTGAATTGGAATAATTGTCGCAAATGTATAATTAAACAAGATAGAGAAGTTCGGTTAAGACCGAAGCTTAAATACCCTACACCTTTTATAATCCTCCAAAAAGTAAGTTCCCATTGCCATATTTATGGGCGTTTGCGTTATTAAATCACGATCATTTTAGGCACAGTGTTGGATAACGGTACCACTTATATATATACCAAATTTCAACTTGATAGACATAGTATTGTGCGATATATAATTTTTTAAAGATACAATTTTTTCGAGGTATGTTGAGATTTTCGTTTATTGTGGGCGTGCCTCTAAACCGATTTTGCCCAATTTCAATACGAAGCAGCGAAATTAAACTAAGAATACGTATGCAAAGTTTCAATTTGATATCTCAAAAATTACGACCGTGAGAGTGCCAACAACAGACGGACACACGGACACACGGACGGACAAGTCTCAAAGGATTTCTCTTTTCATGCTGATTAAGAATATGTATGGTTTGTGGGGTGTCCGAGGCTTCCTTCGATGTGTTGTAAACGGATGATCAAAATGAATACACCCTCTTCCCTAAGGTGGAGGGTATAAAAAACGGCATTCACACCAACTACAATTGTTACAAGCATGCGTTTTGATCAGGTAATGCAGTGTCTTTGCTTTGTCTATTACATCACATAAACGTTGACTTTTTTTACTTCACTGAGATTAGGTGTTATTTATTTTATACATATAATAATTATTTAATAATGATAAGTATTTTATATATAAACTCCAAAGTGCTAAAGTAGAAAGAACGTATTTGATAAATACAGAACTACGCCGATTCAGAAAAACACTATATAATAAATGAAAAACTAATTCGTAGTACTCTACCTTGATAGATTCTGAATCACTTTCTAAATTGATTAACCCATGTCCATGTTTCCTCTGTCTGTTGTCCTGTTGAAAAAATTTACAATTTTGATATTTCTCAACGAATTTTGTGGATTTTTATGTTCTATATTTCGCTCGGATTGGATTATGTATGAAATTTAAAAAAATTCACTTGTTAATAATGCAAACAGCCTTATAATGGAATTCAACATGTCCTCGTGATGATCTATGGTCATTTTCGCTTAACCTAAAGATCCTGATTTTGATATATTTTGCTGAGTCGGTATTGCAAGCAGAAAAACGGGCGTTATTGAAAATTCACTAAATAAAATCAATTCAATGCCCATAAAATATGGCAAAATAAAATGTGTATCAGAACGGAACCCGCCATTTTTGGATCATGATATAAATTATAAATTTGTATATGCTAGTAAGGAACAAGAATCAAAATCTGCGAAAAAAATATTTTTTTAAAATTATGACTACGTTTGGTATCCGACTCATTTTTGCCAAAGAGATGGAAACTCTAATTATAAAAATACATACTACATCTTAACTTCAAATGTGTTTTATTTTCTCCATTCGCCCAATTTAAGTAGCAGTATAGATGTGTCTGCACAAAATATCAGGGCAATATCTCAAAGTTTACGATGACGATTGCGGTGGGTGTGCTAACAACAAGAGTACAAGGGCGGACATATTTAGAGCGACTCAGATGTGTAGGGTCTGGCAAGTGTCTGAATGTCTGGATGGACACCTACATATTTCAAATGTGTATTGAAAAGTAAAAAAACAACTCATTAAACTTATTTGCATAAGTATTTTCTGCAAATGTAAAACAAAAAAAACTGCAAAGCTTTTTTATGTTACAAACCAGTAAGTTGTTTAAATCGCTGCGCTTTTCCTGTTTAACTGTCAGCAAAGCAGTAAGAACTGTAGATATAACCAAAGTAATTTTTGTTAAATATGATCTGCATAATGTCATCAATTCCGACAAGTAGAACATATATCTTAAACAAGTTCACCAAAAATAATATGAATCAAAGCATCAAGAACAAGTAAGAAAACTAAATTTGGCTCAGGCCAAATCTTAAATACCCTCCACCTCCATAACGGTGGGCGTGGAAAATATAGATATAGAGGGCGCAACCTCTCGTAGTGTTTGTATTAAGCATCAGCTTGAAAGTGTACTTTTACGTTGAATATGGTTTTTTGTAAATTGTGCGCGTGTCTATTTTCTGACCACGCCCGTTTTCGGCATGTCAGTAAATGGGATAATTATGTATACGCGTACCAAATTTCAAGTTCCTAGGTCAACTTTTGTGTCAGATATAAAGATTTTTATTTTATGTGGGCGTGTCTGATACAAATACGCCCATTTTTGGCACATCAATGAAGCTTACATTTATAGATGTACATACCAAATTTCAAGTTCGTAGCTAAATTTTTGTGGTAGATAAATAGATTTTTGTCGATTGTGGGCGTGGTTCTTTACCGATTTTGTCCATTTTAAATAGTGATCTAAGTGCAAAAAATAAAAGTTTCAGCTCAATATCTCAAAATTTACGCCCGTGAGAGTGCCAACAATAGACGGACACACGTCCGTTTTTGACGCTGATCAAGAATATATATACTTTGTAGGGTCTCTGACGCCTCCTTCTGGATGTTGCAAACGGAAGAACAAAATTAGTATACCCTCATCACTGAGGAGGAGGGTATAAAAATACAATAAAGTATCATAAATTGCGGACGGACTAAAAGTGCAAGACAAAGTCCTTTAAACGACCTCTGGTCCTACAATGAACCAAAACAAAATTATGTTACGCTAAACAAACACACCCATACATGCAATGTACGTGGTAAAGATTAAGGGGAGAAAACACTCATATATATACTGCATGTCACAGCACAAGGATTAGAAACACATACTTGGTATAAACATTTTACTGCAGAAATATAATACACACATATACGCGCACTCTAGCATTCTTCACAAGGAATTTACAAACATTGCCGAGAGCTGGCAAAACGATACCATTGTGGCCTCTCCAGCTAGGACACAAAATAGGGATTCATTCTTATCTCACGCGAAGCTGGACTAACATTCAACTAAAGCAAAGTTTGAGGAGGGTAAACTAGAGCGTTGTATAGGTAAGCTCTAACCAAAACCATTATATATTCGCACTTATTTAATATGCAAAAGTACATGTGCAACAAAAACACCAGCAATGCGAGTGGTGTAAACGCACGCAAGGACATCTGAAGGAGAAAATCGCGTGAGCATTCATGCATACACGAACTGAATAAAAAAGCAAACACTGGAAAAAATTGAGGACTAAATAAATGATAAACGTAAAATTGCAACTCTAAGGAATTTATGGGTGGGATTCCTTTTCCCTTACTCCACCGCATAGCACCTTATAACATCGCATAACAATTGTAAAAAAACATTGTGGGAAATAAAGAAAGCGGAGAATTACGAAGAGAGAGAAGGAGTACACATTTTATAAGCTGACAGAATTACAAAAATTCACTTGGGGATAACAGGAACATTTTTAATGCTAACAAGTACATAAAAACAAAACTATTGTAAACAAACTCACATAATTATAATTGCACATACAACATGATATTATAGTTACGTAAAATGCTCGCACAAACACATACTTACATACTCTGTCATGAACTACACCATTTCCATTCCATTGGAACTTGGAGAAAGCCAATTTTAATTGTGATCTTCCCAATTTCAATTTTCAAATGCATACAAATCACAATTGAAATTGAAAAAAATTGGAAAATGTTCAATTGTGATATTTTTCCAATTTCAATTGTATGTGGCGCAGAGCTGCAACGAAGAACTTATCCATACAAATCCCAACAACATGATGCGTGTGGGGGACCTACTAGACATGCTACACACATCATGTTAAAAGTGTTAGTTAAACAATATTCTCGTATCCATGTCTGTCACTTGAACGCCCAAAGTCTACGTAATAAGACGAACTAAGACATGATGAATTATCATCTATACATGTTATATACGTATCAGAAACATAGTTTCTACCAGAAGAGCTTGACGCTCTTTTCGGGTATCGCAATTTCCGTGTTGACAGACGGCGTTGCCATCTAAATAAAACATGGCATCCATTGCTCACTGGTTTCTAAATCCAGTGTTGACAGCCCCATTGAGTTCATTTTATCAATGTCAATAGCGTCCAGAACAAACTTCTGGAGGTCTGTTTACAACCTTACCGAAGAAGAAATTAATAGGGGCTATACATGATGACTATAAGAAATTAATAGGGGCTATACATGATGTGACTATCGGATATCCTGATGTGATCATAAGTGGAAATTTCAATAGTAATCTTCTCTTAGAAAACATGTTAATGAATGAGATGCATGCGGCCAATGGCCTTCTCTCCATCAATACTTCAACCCCAACCCATTATACTGTACACACAGCTACCTTGCTTGACCTGTTTTTACTCAATAACGTCAAAAATGTCTTACTACGCATTACATATATCAAGCGTTCTCTGATTTTAAACAAACGGACGTAATTTTTACTGATTTTTCAAAAGAATTTGATACAGTGGATCACAATCTTTTAACGTTTAAACTTCGCCGTTTGGGCTTTCCTGATAACTTGGTTCGCTGGTTCTATACTTAGCTTACCAACAGAACTCAGTGTGTGTCATTTAATCGTTGCCAGTCGGAGGAAATCTTAGTTACGTCAGGAGTACCACAAGGTAGTCACTTGGGGCCACTTTTATTTGGGCTGTTTGTTAATGACCTTCCCACGTCCGTTCATTGCTCCAAAGTCTTGATGTTTGCTGATGATGTTAAACTTTTCTATCGTATTGATTCTCCGGGTTGTATTAATTCTCTTCAGTCTGACCTTTCGAGCTTGGCTAATTGGTGTGTTGTTAATAGAATGTTTTTGAACTTAACAAGTGTGGGTTACTGCCATTCCGTCCGATTACTATATTAATAATAATTTGCTTGCTAGCGTTGACACTTTTAAAGATTTAGGTGTTCTACTTGATACAAGACTTAAGTTCAATTTACACATTGAAACCTCTGTGAATAAGGCTAATTCGTTATTGGGGTTCGTAAAAAAGTGGTCTAAGGAATTTACTATTTGTAAAAGGCTTTACAATGCTTTAGTGAGACCAGTTTTGGAATATGCATCGGTTGTCTGGACCCCTAGTTATAGATGTCAGATTGAGATTTGTTGGAGTCAGTTCGAAGAAATTTTCTCATTTTTGCCTTTCGTGGATTAGGTTGGGACACTCGTCGCTCCTTATGAAAGTAGGCTGTTACTTACTAATTTACCATCGCTTGAAAAAAGGCGTACCATGTTGAGCGTTATTTTCACGGTTTAGTTAATTCGTGGCACTGTCCCCTTTCTTGTTAGAGAATATTTCTTTTAACGTACCAAGTAGGTCAACTCGCTATTATATTCCTATAAAACTAACGCATTGTCGTACAAACTATCAGCTGTTTGGTCCGTTCCGAGTCCTATGTAAATCAATTTATGACAATTATTATACCCTCCACCTTAGGGAAGAGGGTATATTCATTTTGATCATCCGTTTACAACACATCGAAGGAAGCCTCGGAGACCCCTTATTCTTAATCAGCATGAAAAGAGAAATCCTTTAAGACTTGTCCGTCCGTGTGTCCATCTGTTGTTGGCACTCTCACGGTCGTAATTTTTAAGATATCAATTAAAACTTGCCACAATTATTTTTAGTTTAATTTCGCTGTTCCGTATTGAAATTGGGCAAAATCGGTTAAAAGAAACGCTCACAATAAACGAAAAACTCAACATACCTCGAAAAAATTGTATCCTTAAAAAATTATATATCGCACAATACTATGCCTATCAAGTTGAAATTTGGTATAAATATACTGTTATATTAAAAATGGGCGTGATTGTATAACGCAAACGACTATAATTAAAAAAAAACACTATTTGCTGAAGTACATGAAATACATAAATATGGCAATAGGAACTTATTTTTTAGAGGATTATAAAAGGTGGAGGATATTTAAGTTTCGGTCTTAACCGAACTTCTATATCAATTTCAAAATCAATTTATATATTGTTTTTATATATAAATTGATTTTGTAATATACTTTTGTATCATTAAGCGTTAATTTTTAGTTGTAAGCTTAATCTTAAGTTTTTTTTCTCTTTCTTTTTTGTAAATTCTTTATTATTCCCATTTGAAGTCTTTATTTACATATATGTTTTTATTTTATTATATTGTATTTATTTAACTCTAAGTTGTTCCAGAGGTTGTTGTTGTTGTTGTTGCTGTGCTGCTGTCGGTGTTTATTTATTTAATTATTTATTTATCTATTTTTTATTTTGTTATTTTTTTATATCTCATATTTATATAACTTTTATTAGGTCAAGTCATGTGTATGCGGACGACGTACATATATGCATAAGTGTACCGCCTAACAATATTAATAATGATGACTAACTGGGCCATTACCAATGGTCTGTCCTTAAACCCATTTAAAACTAAATGCATTGCGTTACATAAGCGGACAAATGTTGAAATAGTAGACTTGGTAAAAAATCTAGGAGTGACATTTAATTGAACGCTGACGTGGAACATCAATAATAACGTAGGAAAGGTCTACGGCGTCTTTGGCACTTACAGTGGTTTACACCATTAAACATTAGAATACTTTTGGCCAAATCCTGTTTAATTTCAATACACCTCTAAGGATGTGAATTATTTGCCAATTGTGATTCCATATCCAAACAAAAACTGCAAAAAGCAGCTAATTGCATAGTCAGATACGCGTTTGGAATAAAACGACATGATCGGTTCTCCAGGCATACCAGGTCCCTGTTAACAGTAACTCTGGAGGATCTATTAAAAACACGCACATTGTGTTTACTACAGAAAATTATAAATTTTAAAGAACCAAATAGTATCTGTTTAACAGGATTGAACTTTCAAAACCAATCGGAACCCTTACGACATTTTTGCCTAATGTCTGAACGTCAATTCCTCATATATGCCATCCTACCGTACAGTCTACAGGCTTTTACAAACGCCAATCGATTTAAGAGGTTATGTTGCACTTCGCAAATAATTATGCGAATGACACATAACACTCACAATAGATAATACATCTATAGGTACAAACACCCGCCTCATTATATTAAGCCTTGAGCTGAAAAATATAAATATATATATTTATTTTAATTTTTTCTACTATTTAATGTAATGTAAATATAAGTGTAAGTGAATAAATGAACGAATGAATGAATGAATGAATGAAAGAGAGAAATACAAAACAGATACACTAGTGGCGTTAAAGTTTGTACTCATTTAATCTTTTTGCTGAGTTGTATTATTATATATTTAGGGTCTAAATTTTATGTTTCTTGGTTGCGAATATTTTGTATACTTAATTTTTGGGTCTATGTAATCCTATATTTTATTCTTTATGAATTTTAACAACTAAGAAAACTAAATTTGGCCTAGACCAAATCTTCAATCCCCTCCATATGTACGTATGAACAGTGGGCGTGAAAGGCACAAGATTACGCCCTGTTACTGACTAGGCGAGTGTTACGATGAATACGCTTACTTGTAAATTATAAGCTGTTATTCGACTGCGTCCATTTTTGACACAACGATGAAAGGGGTAAATATATATATTATCTTCGTAGTTAAATTTTTAAGGCAGATAAATAAATTTTTGTCGATTGTGGGCGCGGAAGTTGACCAATTTTGACTATTTCGAATAAGGTTATCACAAAATTTACGACCATGAGAATGCCCATAACAGATGAGCACACGGACACGCATATCATGTTGGTCAAGAATATATATAATTTACTGAGTCTCAGACGCCTTTGAAATAGTGGAGGATATAAAAAAAGTATATATGCCTCAATTGTGACTCGAATATGTGTATGGTATTTGAACCTCTTGCAAAATCTTTGTTTTTTTTTGTAAATTATGGGCGTGTCTGTTATTCGACCATTCCCATTTTTGGCACATTGATGAAAGGGATAACCATTAATAGGTGCACCAAATTTCAAGTTCATGCTTCAATATTCGTGGCAGATATATAGATTTTTGTTCATTATGGGAGTGTCTATTTCCTGACCACGCCCATTTTATGCGTATCAATATATGAAATAGTGATAGATATTCACATCAAATTTTAAGTTAATAGCTCAATTTTTGTGGCATATAGTCAGATTTTTGTGGATTGTGGGCGTGGCTTTTGAGCAATTTTGCCCATTTTAAATACCGATTTGCATGCAAAAACTAAAAGTGCCTCTAAAATATTTCACCTCAATATCTCAAAATTTACGACCGTGAGAATGCCAACAATAGACGAACACACGGACACACATGACTGGATAAACTCAGTTTTTGATTCTGATCTGGGTGTTACAAATGGAATGATAAATTTATTATACTCCCATCGTATATGGACGGTATAAAAACGTTCCAATTATGTACTCAATAGAAATATATTGATGTGATTTTATTAAATTTACCACATCTAGTCCAAGTGGCACCTTTCTATAAATTTATCCGAACCCCTTGCTTGTTACCTAATTATCTTCTGTACGCAAACTATTCGAATTTCGTGTCCCCTGCTAGCAATTAACTAAAGGTCATGAAATGCGATCATCATGAACTGATAAAAATTGTTTTGGTCATAGTTTTAATGGTTTCGCGCAGAGGTACTTTCCGCTAACAAAAAATAGAATAAAAAGGCAAAAACAATAATAATAATAAAAATTTATCGCTCTTTCTTGGTACAGAGTAAAACCAGCAGCGCCCAGAATGCTAAATATCGCACGAAAATAAAAGTTAATTGGCATTGTGCGTTTGTATTGAAAGATACACATTTTTCTTAAACAAACCACTAATAGCAGCACCAACAATAGCAACAACACCAACAACAATTGAAAGATCAATCGTCGATCCAACAATATCAACATATAACGTTGTTTTTGTTAGTGTTGTTGGTAACGTTATGCAAAGCAAAGTGTTGTTGACAATTTTGCCCCAAAGACTGACTGACTCACTTAAAACGCTTGGATTTTGAATAAAAAAAAAAACCTTACATGTTGACTTATGGTATATATTACTGCTTAAGCATAGTATACGCATATAAGTATTTATAACATATCTGTGCGCCTGTATAATTCATGTAGCTTGGCGGGACAAGTGCGACATGACGTTATGTGTCAACAGCTTAATACTCTCCAACCAAGCTCATGTTGTTGGCGATTTGTATCTTGCTGGCAACATAAACACACATTTATATGTACAAATATGTTCAAAAACGAAACACATTTACCTTAAGTAGAGATCCAACAAAAAAATACAAAGCACCTTTAGCCCATAATAGATCTTTGTCCGCATAAGTAGAAAACACTTCCAGCTAATGCCAGTTATATACATTTGATTTTGTTTAGAGGGCGTTTGGAATGATTTTGTGTGTGACTGCCTTTTTTCTGCTTAGATTCTTGTAGCCAATGCGAATTTTTGTGTATTTTTCGGAGGCCCCATACCGTGCATACAACTCTCGTAAAGACGCTTACAAGGATTCATGTACGTATTTTACAAGAAAATAACTTAATTTTTTTGTTTTCGGAAAAAATAACACTTTTAGACAATTGTGTGCGTATGTTTATCTCTATTTGGAAAATTTATTGCATGGTCTGTACATGGTGACATTGTCACATTTAGCCGTTAGTTTTGAAGTGTCAACTTGTCAGATTTGAAAATACTCTACGTTTTCTTTCTATTCGATACAACACAAAAATATATCCAATTAATTTTTTTGATACGTAGTTTACATCACTTAATAAAATTTTAAAGATCGTGGACAGTTTTGGAACAAAACACTTTACTGTACTTTATTTTACTTCCTAGGCTGTGCGATCTTTGTTATCTATGGAATGTATATAAAAAACTATACTTTATTTCTTGTGCGGATTTGAATATTATATGATTTGTACACAAATAACAAAAACATGACCTTGGTCATTCAACCTCGATACGTACCATTACGTACCATTACCATATGCATTTATGTACAAATTCTTTGTTGATATTTCATTTATTATTACTTTTTGGACGAGTTGGCGTTGCCGATAACTTTTATAGATGAAAAGCTGAATTGAATAGGTTATCTCCGTGAGCCAACAGAGAAAACACAACATGCACTGAGTTGTTTTGTTATAAAATATTAATAATTTTTCGAATTTCTCAATTTGAAATTACGAAAAGTTTTGTTTTTCTTTGTTTTGAATGCATTTGAAATGCATTGTTTAAGTAAGATATGACTCATTACTCTATTAGCGTAAACCTCTCACTTTAATGAACTTCAGCTCCATTAATCTTATCAATCAGAGAAACATTTTCTCATAATTGCCAACAAAGAGAAATATGTTTGTCTTTAATAAGAACACACAAACAAATACATCATCATGCTCTTGCTGAACAAAGATCCATATACAAGAAAGGCACGACTTACTTAAAAAACAGAACAAGAATAATAACAACAACAATGGCAAATTGTTATCAGAAAAAGACGAAGCGAAAACTAGACATCCGAAAGCAATTTGTGGAGTAGAATACGAGTAGAACAATATTAAACAATATGTTTAGACTTTGCAATAAATGTAATAAATCATAAGGGACAAAACATTAGAAACATCGAAGAGCCGAAATTTATATCGTATATATTGTACTTTTTGTAAACGTTCAAAAGTGAGGCTATTACTTGGTAAGATTGGTACACGACTTTCACAAGTATAACAATGAATCCAAAAATGCTTAAAAATAATGCAACACATCGCGCTAGAATCTTTACGAATAGACCCAAGTAGACTCGGTACGAACTGAAGATATAAAATAAAAACATGGAGTTGGAAAGAAACCTAAAAAAAACAAGATAGAAAAGTTCGGTTAAGACCGAAGCTTAAATACCCTCCACCTTTTGTAATTCTCTAAAAAATAAGCTCCTATATCCATATTTATGTATATGACTGTTTCATGTACTTACGCAAATAGTGTTTTTTTTAAATTATAGGCGTTTGCGTTATTCAATCACGCCCATTTTTGGCACAGTGTTGGATAACGGTACCCTTTATATATATACCAAATTTCGACTTGATAGACATAGTATTGTGCTATATATAATTTTTTAAAGATAAAATTTTTTCGAGGTATGATGAGATTTTCGTTTATTGTGGGCGTGTCTCTTAACCGATTTTGCCCAATTTCAATACGGAACAGCGAAATTGAACTAAGAATACGTATGCAAAGTTTCAATTTAATATCTCAAAAATTACGACCGTGAGAGTGCCAACAACAGACGGACACACGGACGGACATGTCTCAACCGATTTCTCTTTTCATGTTGATTAAGAATATATATGGTTTGTGGGGTCTCCGACGCTTCCTTCGATGTGTTGTAAACGGATGATCAAAATGAATATACCCTCTTCCTAAGGTGAAGGGTATAACAAGTGAAAAATTCATGGTAGGTTATACTCGACCGTGTAATACTTTCCACCACTCTACAAATAATGCCATGGTTAGTTTTGTCAGTAAATGCGAGGCTTTTCGTCAAATATCGTTATATAGACAGGGTATCTAGAAAAAATCTAATCAAGTCCAATTAGTCGCAATTATTAAGGCAATTAGAAAAGATTTTCTTCACCAAATTTTATCAAAAAGTATTCAAAATTGCGAATTTTCGCCACATAAAAGCCACCTTTATAATAGGTTCATATATGGGTTGGGGTTCTAAAAATGATACACTTCGATCCTACTTCCTTGGGCCAAATTCCATCAAAATATCTTAAAAAATACGAACTGCAGCTTGTACACAATATACGTGGACAGACATAAGGCAGAAAGTGATTCTGAATAGATCAATGTAATTAAAAATGGGTAAGGCATTTGTTTTTACGTGTTATCATTATCCCCACAAGTTTTATGCATGTTTTGCCGCACGTGCTGCAAAGTGTAACAACAGTTGACAACAAACCAAAACATTGAACAACGTTAAGTAGCGCGCTTAACTTCACATAAACATAATTAACGAAAGTTTTGGAGAGTTTTTTATGACATGCCGAATGTCTTTGGATCTTTAAGAGCGGCAAGAGTGCAAGTAAATGTTTCTAAAAGTCAAAAGGAAGAAGGTACTAGATGGTAGGATACCTACATATATAAACTATTTTACCATAATCTTTAGTTTTGATTTTATTATCATAAATGTTCATTCTTTGACATTATGTTTTATAAATGAAAAAACATTTTATTCAACTTTTCATTTTCAAAATATAAAGAAGTTTTTTGGTACAAATAAAATAAATTTGATTATAAAATATAAACAAGATAGAAAAGTTCGGTTAAGACCGAAACTTAAATATCCTCCACCTTTTATAATCCTCTAAAAATAAGTTCCTATTGCCATATTTATGTATTTCATGTACTTCAGCAAATAGTGTTTTTTTTTTTAATTATAGTCGTTTGCGTTATTCAATCACGCCCATTTTTAGCACAGTGTTGAATAACAGTATATTTATACCAAATTTCAACTTGATAGGCATAGTATTGTGCGATATATAATTTTTTAAGGATACAATTTTTTCGAGGTATGTTGAGTTTTTCGTTTATTGTGAGCGTTTCTTTTAACCGATTTGCCCAATTTCAATACGGAACAGCGAAATTGAACTAAGAATACGTATGCAAAAGTTTCAATTTGATATCTCAAAAATTACGACCGTGAGAGTGCCAACAACAGACGGATACACGGACTCCCGGACGGACATGTCTCGAACGATTTCTCTTTTCATGCTGATTAAGAATATATGTGGTTTGTGGGGTGTCCGAGGCTTCCTTCGATGTGTTGTAAACGGATGATCAAAATGAATACACCCTCTTCCCTAAGGTGGAGAGTATAAAAATAAATACATTTTAATATTAATGTTATACACCATACTAGATATTTGAGTCCGGCTTATATGCGTAGCTCTACAATAAACAGATATTCAAATAAACTATTGTAAAAAAAAAACAAGTAAGGAAACTAAATTTGGCTTAGGCCAAATCTTATATACCTCTACATCCACAACGGTGGGCGTGGCGAATTGTGCCTTTTAATTGTGTATGTATTACTTTTACGTTGAGTATGTTTTTTGTCTGTTATCCAACCATGCCCATTTCTGACATATCGATGGACGGCTAAACTAAAATAAGTGCAACAAATTTCAAGTTTTTCTGTTAATTTTTGTGGCAGATATAAAGGTTTTTGTTGATTGTAGGCGTGTGTGTAAATCTATCACGCCCATTTTTGGCACACCGAATTAAATAATATTTATAAATATACACACGAAATTTCAAGTTTATAGCTCCTTTTTTGTGGCAGATAAATAAATTTTTTTCGATTGTGTCTGATTAAGAATATATATTCTTGTAGGGTCTCCTTCCAAGTGTTGCAAATGAAATGACAAACTTATGTGGAAGGTATAAAAGGTTCCTATGTGGTAAAAGGTAAACCGATCCGGCCACTACTTTAAATAGTGGCTATTTTCAATAGTGACCGTATTTTAATATACTTTTAATAGTGGCCGTATTTATCCCAAAAGACATCCCAAATATCATATATAAATATCAAAAGTTTCGATCTCTAGGTTTAATTGTTGATATATGCTTCTACCACTATGTGGTGTCGAATAGAGTGTGGTATAGAAACGAAGGCTATTGAAGAAGGATATTTGTATAGAGTTTTAAAGTAACCGTTAGAACCACAATTATGATTACAATAACGGTATTAAGAAAAATGGGTTAATAATGGAGACACTTGCCGAGGAACATAAAGACGATACGGCTGTTGTTGTTGGTGTTGTTATTGTCATTGTTTTCAAAGTTCGTAGTTAACCTATGACGATGTACCATAACGCCCGGCGACGCCACCAACGAAAAAGACAATAATAAACAAACTCAGATAAGAACAATGCTAATACATAGTCGCCGGACGTCTCGTACTAATGCTAACGTATCTAAGAGCCAGCCACTCAAACACTGTACTTCTCTTCTTGAAAAAAAGTACATTATACAATAAACTTGGTTGGTTTTTCTTGGTGGTGAGAGATGCTTTACCTACGGCATTGCATTCGTGCGAATGCAAACTACATGTATCCGTATGGATGGAGGTTATGATGTATGGATGTATGTTTAACTTTTAAAGTATGTTTGCGCGACATGCCATCTAAATAATAATCATTGCCACAGTTTGGCCATGATTTTTAGCCTCTTAATGATGTTGGTCTCGTGGTGCACATTGCTGCTGTTCTTCTTTTATTGTTTATATTATTATTAATATTATTAATATTATTATTATTATTTTTATTTTTATAGAGCCTATTTTAACCAAAAGCCACACACCACATACAAAAACAAGAATTTCGTTTTTATTTTTTCCATCTCCGATACTTTTTTGCTATGTATTACCTTTTATACCGTGCACGCGAGGTTGGTGGTATATTAAGTGAGTTATTCCGTTTGCAACATACAGAGGAGAACAGAATAGAAAATGGTGTCGGAGATCCAACGATTTAGCCACGTACGACTCTGTCAGTGCCTTATTTTGAGACGCATATGGTCATCATTTTTTAGTCAGTGAAACGTTACGCCCACAAAATCTATTTATCAGCCACAAAAATTGAGCTATGAAGTTGGTATTTAGTACACATATTTATTATTACCCCTTTCATCGATTTACTTACATACACTATTAAAAAGTATGTTTTGTATGTAAATGTGGAGTGCATTTAAGCCTCGGCCTAAGCCAAATTTTGTTTTCTTACTTGTTTTAATTTTAAATATTTCTTTTCGTAGGTTGTTGTTGGAAATATCACGAACTCTACTAAATCGTGCACGACTATTTTGCGTGAACTCATGATCAATCCCTCTGTCGCACTAGGTCTACTCTACCAAATGTTCCTCATTTAATGTATACAATATATATATATATATACTTTGTATAGGTGGTTATCCAAGTTTGTGTACATTATAGTTCACTGTAGTACAGCTTATATTAAGCGCAAGTCTAGATGCATCTGAAATCCTGTGGCATGCACTCGGTTTCTGATGTGCGTGTGTGCGTATAAAAATGGCATCGTAACGCAACTTTCTGAATTAACAACAGTATGTTTAACACAAATAATGACATTGTTACTGCAACTGGTGATGATGAAGTTGCTTTTGTTTGTTGTTATTTTTCGCATCTATCGAAACGCACGTTTTGTCAAAATGTTGTATTATATATGAGCATAAAGCATTATGAACAAGATAGAACTCATTCACTTTGGTTGTCAGTACACTAATATTTTCAATCAAAGTATATTCGCTTCAGTTATATTGAAGGTTTCTTTCTTTGATCGTTTCTTTGTTTCTTGCTAGATGTCTTGAAATCTTAAATATTGGAAGATTTCTTACTTAGATAAAAGTATAAAAATGATCACATGAATATTTAAGTACAATGGGCTTTCGTTAACTTTCTGTACAATCGTTTCCGGAGTTGCTACACTAGGTCTGAAAAAATAAAAGACCTACAATATATTTAATCAAAATTAAATAATATTTATTTAATGTTAAAACAACAGGTACAACTAATTTTTGACGATTTTGGAAAAATTTTTGTGCTGTGAATTCATATATTCTAAGAAAAAATTATAATTCCTAATTATAGACTCAAATATCTATTTGGCTCAATTTCAAATTATTGAGGACGCTTAAAAACCTTATTATACCCTCCACCTTAGGGAAGAGGGTATATTCACTTTGATCATCCGTTTACAACACATCGAAGGAAGCGTCGGAGACCCCACAAACCATATATATTCTTAATCAGCATGAAAAGAGAAATCGTTTGAGACATGTCCGTCCGTGTGTCCGTGTGTCCGTGTGTCCGTCTGTTGTTGGCACTCTCACGGTCGTAATTTTTGAGATATCAAATTGAAACTTTGCATACGTATTCTTAGTTCAATTTCGCTGTTCCGTATTGAAATTGGGCAAAATCGGTTAAGAGACACGCCCACAATAAACGAAAATCTCATCATACCTCGAAAAAATTGTATCTTTAAAAAATTATATATCGCACAATACTATGCCTATCAAGTTGAAATTTAGTACATATATAAAGGGTACCGTTATCCAACACTGTGCCAAAAATGGGCGTGATTGAATAACGCAAACGCCTATAATTTAAAAAAAACACTATTTGCGTAGGTACATGAAATACATAAATATGGCAAGAGGAGCTTATTTTTTAGAGAATTACAAAAGGTGGAGGGTATTTAAGCTTCGGTCTTAACCGAACTTTTCTATCTTGTTTTAATATATATTTTACCGCCTTCTTCTCAAATCTTTTCTACTGCTACGACTGTACAAATATTATATAAACCTTTGTAAAGTTTTTGTAGTGGCAATAATTCGATTAGTTTGCTTGCCTTTCATTTTAGTAACATTGTACTTTTTTCAATGGTTTTTTTGGTTTGATGAAAACCATCACTTGCCCTAAAGGTAATAGTGGAGCTTGTTATATCCATCATCACAATGATATGAGGGTATATTGGTTTTGTTTAAATGTTTGTAGGTACCAGAAGGAGGCGAGTCATATACTCTTGATTGGTATCAATAGCTGAATCGGTTGAGCCTTTCTATCTGTCCGTATATTAATGAAAATTTTATGCGTTTTTTTTTTTTGTTGTCGTAAAAATTATGATATCAAGCTAAACTTTGGTACACACAATCTTCGAGCTTATCATACGACACGTTCACAAGTACTCCATTGTACTCGTGAACACGGCCCTCAAGCGTTTCAGCAGTCTTACAATCGCACATTTTAAGATTACGAGCTGAAATTGCAATGAAATGGACAAAATCGGGCCAAGGACTGCTAGACTATATATTTTGATTCCATGATATGGTGAATTTCAATTTCAATGAAAAGCGGAATTGCCACTTTATTTGTATACTCCAAGGATATTTGAATAATAAAAAGTGGAGTAGCTGTTCGGAAGATACATGAAAGTTCTTTTGTTATGTCCGGAACAAACTTATTTGAACGCCAAAATGGCTTATTTATTCAAAGACATTTAAGATTTATATACTATTTGGAAGAAAATTATGATGCGTATCCGAGATTTGGTATACGTCTCATATAGCCATTTTTTATTTAAGCCTGCGAAAAAACATAATTTTTTCTATCAAGAAAACATATTTATGGAGGGGGTGTTTTATTTTTATTCTTGGAGTATTGCTGTTATTTTCTCTTCTTTTTAATTTCATGGATATCAGAAAGAATATACACAAGTGAATCTATGTGCATACAAACACACACATGTACAAAGATGACAGTAATTCATCATCAAAGTTTATTTTAGAGCTCCGTTTCTGTTTAAGCCTTTTGTTTGTAGTACTGTTGTTGTCCAAAGTACTCGTACATTCATTTTTATATACACAGTACATGCATTACTATGTATGCGTTTATGTATTATACAAACATATGGCTACATACGTGGTAAGGGTGTTTACTTTCAGTGAGCTTTAGTGTTGTTTTTCTGAGTGTTTTCTGCTGTATTTTGTATTTTGTCTTTTGTATTTTGTGATTTGTGTTTTTTCATTGCATATGCAACAATTAATTTTTTTTGTTATTTTTCTATTTTCTTTCCCCCTTTCGGTATACGAACAGTGGTGGTAGTATATGTATCCTTATTTCCTTTATTCAGCCGTACACCCAACGATGCCTTTTTGGTCATCCTGATTGCGGCTGCAATTGGATGGATGTGGTGTAACCTATAGATAAGTATGGGCGTCTGTCTTTGTACACATAAATATATGTATATGTACTCGCATATATGTAGCTTTTACCAATGATATTTTATCTTTTTCCCTACGCCTGAGATATTCTTTTAAATAACAAATCAATCGAATCAACCATATATCTGTTTCTACGTTTGGCTGTCGCTCCTTATGCATGATTATTAATGTGTTACAGTTTGGCCACTTTCTTTCTAAATTGATGAATTGTCACGGGCCTTAAAAGAAGGTTTCTTTAAGTATTTTCCTTACAATGAGGAATATACGAAGTTCATCACTTCCTTTCCAAAGTATACACCTTTTCGATCTGCCTCAAAATCTGAATGGAATGTGCTCTCGAGAATACTTGGTCGGGTGTTGAAACGTTATAATATTAATACCATGCCCACAGAGTTTACCCTTTTGGAACGCATCTTAAATTTGGCTTATATTAAATATTTATTCAAATTTACTTTTACTCTTTTAGTTTTTGTACCCCCTATGTGTATACAAATCAAAACATATGCAACGCTCAGTGGACCGCAACGGAGACGTGAAATTTTTTTTATCTAGAATAATAAATGTACATTCTGAATGGAAAACTAATTCTGAGTCGATCTAGCAATATATGTCCGTCCGTATTTGAGTTCAAGTGTGGAAATAATATAAGCCTTTCAGAAGAGATAGTAGTGTCTGTATGGTGGTTGGTGTTGAAGTTAGAGATATTCAGTTCAACTGAATAATTGCCCACAGTGCGAAAAACACACTTTTGGAGGATTTTTCGTATTACAATATATTTATAAAGTCATAAGTTGGAAAGTTAAAAATTTAATATCGCCATACTTACATATGTTTATTGCATAAATTTTTAAACTCTCCACATAGATGTGGAGGATATTTAAGATTTGGCCGAAACCAAATAATTTTTTTTTACTTGTGTCCTTCCTTACACACCTCTACACTTGCCAGGAAATACTCGTAATGGGTATTCTTTATTTTTCAATGAATATCTTGTGTTTGATTTTTATTTTCTCTTGTTCTTCGGGAATATTTATGAGGTGTTAACACTGCTTGGTGTTGATTTTTGTTAAAGATGTGTTTGTTATTATTTTTATTTTTGCTGTAAGCTGTATGTATGCTAAAAGGCGGACAAAAAAGAAACAGAATCATATGTTTAATATTTTTTCTTTACTTACTATATTTATCGTTTTCATACAAACGATGTTCAATATTTTAACTGACCAATGAACGTTCAGTATTGTTTTTAAATCTATCCCCTCCCAACACGCCGATATTCGCGTTAAGGGGTGTGGTTTAAGTGAACGATACAAATCTTGTTTTTTTTTTCATTGTTTATCATTTTTAATTGTGCATCAGTTTTTCCAACATCATCGCTACTTTGCATATGTCATTTTACGTGGAGCTGAGGGGGTCATTATAGAAATATTTGATTTTCTCGTCGTTCGGCATATTTGATATTTGATTAGTCAGTCATTACAAACTTTTGGTGGATTTTTTGTACATTGATGCTCCAATCAATCCTTTTAACCACAAACAAAAAATCTAAGCTTTTAGTAACAAGGATACGAGAGTGTAAAAAAATATTCGTAAGTTAAATATGACAAGCATTTGATATTGTTATGCCCTTTTTAGTAAAGTTATGCTGTTTCTTACTAACCCTACTGCACCAGGAAATTGGGCTAAAATGTGGTATAAGTTTGAGTCTAACCAATAAAACATTATTTGGAATAATGTGATACTAAATTTAGGTATAATTATTTTTCTGCATATCCTTGCAATTGTATATTTAAATGGTCATGTGCTGACCCAAGTAGGGCTACTCTGAAAATTAATTAATTCGTTTTTATTTTGTACCACTTTCAATAGGATTCCCCTTTTGTGCCAATACATGTTCTTGTACCAAATTTTATTGGATTCCTAGCTTTTTCTTCTTCTTCTGAGTGTTGCAAAGGCAACAACGAACATGTGTGAAGGAAGCGAAAATTGCATTCCTTAATTTTTTTAAACAAAAATTGGTATATAACACATAGAGAACGTCCCTACCTAGAAAGATTCTCCCCGTGGTAACTTATACGACAATGACTCGTGATTATTGATACAGCTAAATAAATTATAGTATAACAAGTAAGAAAGCTAAATTTGGCCTAGGCCAAATCTTAAATACCCTTCACATCTACATTAGTGGGCGTCACAGGTAGAAGATTACTTCCTCTAATAGTTCATATTACGTACCAGGTTGAAACTTGAGTTTTACGTGGAATAAATTTTTTTGTAAATTTTGGTCACATCCATAGGTGAAATAACTATAAAAATATGTACAAAATTTTAAGTTCGTAGGTCAAGTTTTGTGGCAGATAAATAGATTTATGTCAATTGTGGGTGTGGCTCTTGGATCTGTGGATTTTTCCCATTTTAAATAGCGATCTGCGTGCAAAACTACGAAATTTCAGCTCAATATCTCAAAATTTACGAATACCAACGAATACAGACTTGTCCAAATCGACTCAGTGCTTGATGCTGATGTTGAAGATTATATATACTTTGTATGGTCTTTGACGTCTCCTTCTGGGTGTTCCGCATATAACGAAATTGGGCAAAATCGGTTAAGAGACACGCTCACAATAATGGGGCAGCAATCAATCAAAGTTTATGAGTGATCCGTTCTCTTCTTAATGTCTTTACATCATTTAACTTGCAAATCGTAATTGTAGGTTTTTTAGTTCAAAATGAGCATTTTGCATTTCCATTCAAGCATTTTGCAATTCCATTTCCATTTCAAAATGCTTCAATGGAAATGTATATATCCTATATTAAATTTTTCATTTTATCTAGATATATAGAAATGATGCGTATTGAGCCATTTGTATACTATTTTTATTATGAAATGAGTCTACTTAAATCAAAGGCACTCGATATTCTTGAAAGTTTGTTATATGTATATTAATATATATATATAAAGAGCGATTATAAATCTGCGTGCAAAAACTACAAATACCCGGCAAAATTTCAGCTTAATATCTCAAAATTTACGGCAACAACAGATAGACATGTCTAAATCGACTCAGTTTTTGGTGCTGATCAAGAATATATATACTTTATAGAGTTTTTGACGCCTCCTGCTGGGTGTTGCAAAGAACAAACCTAAGATACCCTCATCGCTAAGGTGTAAAGGAATACATATTGTGTGACTGGAAGACGTTTAAATAGGATATTAAATGGTCGAAATGACTTAACGAAATAATTTAACTTAACTCGCCCGTAATATTTTCACTTGTTTTAGCAGAAAATATTGCTAAAGTGTTTGTTCACGGAGGGTCGGAAAATGTTTTAATTAATAAACATGCAACACAAAATCACAATGACGGAAGTGATTATACAAGAGGAACACCAGCACTAACACGAACTCATATAAATTAATTTAGAAAAAGAATGAATTTAAGTAGAATAGATAAAGAGAAAGGAAAAGGTTAGGGGAAGATTATCTATGAAAATATAAATTAATTCAAGTAGTCGTATACCTCTGTCAGTGTTGTTATTTGATTTATTAAACGTTTTAAAATTTTTAAACACTACACACTAAACTATTTCGCGTCATTGCGTTAACTACCAGAAAGAGACTTCCGAGTTCCCACAAAGTATTTATAAACTTGATCATCACCAACATCTGAGTCCATCCATGTATGCATATTTCTATAACGAATATTGTACTGAAACGTTCATGGTTCCAAAAATTAAGACATTGAGCTGAAATTTTTCCTATTGAAAACAGAAAAATTTGTTTAAATCCACTCTAATAATTAAACAAGAAAGAAAACTAAATTTAATTTAGGCCGAATCTTAAATACCCTCCACATCTATAACAGCTTGCAAATCTAGTTTTATGGTAAATATGGTTCTTTGTAAGTTGTGGAAGCGTTAATTTTTTGACCACGCCTATTTTTGGCATATCGATGGATAACCATTAGTATGTGCATTAAACTTAAAGTTCATAGGTCAACTTTTGTAACAGATATATAAAATTTTATCGATTGTGGGCGTGTCTGTAATCCGACAACGCTTATTTTCGGCACATCGATGCATGGGATATTCATAGATATACGTACCAAATTTTAAGTTTATAGCTTAACTTTTAAGGCAGAAAAATTTTGATTGTGGGCGTGGCTCTTGACCGATTTTGCCAATTTTAAATAGCGATCTGTGTGCAAACTCAGACACAGTTTTTGATGTTGATAAAGAATATAAATACTTTGTTGGGGTCTGATTCCTCTTTCTGGGTATTGTAAACGGAAAGACAAACTTAGTATGCCTCCCATTTTATGTGGAGGATATAAAAATGTAACATTTATTTACCATTTTCGATGTCGATGTGCTGACTATAGGCGTTAAGGTAAATTGTACCTAGGCAGAAGTCGTTAAAGCAAGCAAAGCTAGTGCTACGCCCAGCATATGTATACAGATGAACTAGTACGTATAAAAAAAAAGAAGTAGAAAGCTAAATTTTACAAAGGTAAAATATTACGCCCAACACCTGGGGAAAAAGAGTAATCACTCTGGAATTGGATGTTTATACAAAATACAAACATTTTGTTGCGTCTACGAAGCTTTCTTCTAGGTAGTGCAAACGTTTTGACGAAGTGATGTATTCCACAAACCTTAGGGTTTGTCTACCACAAAACATTTACAAATCAAAATGTACACTATTCCAGCAAATGAAAATGAACATATTGTGGCGGCATATTACAAAGTTAAGCACATAAGCAAATATATACATACGAGTACATGAATCTTCATAAACATAATACCTATAGAGAGACAAAGAGAATGCTTAACAAAATGCATTTAATGCTCATGCGTTCAGTTGGCGTAACTAATAAGGACATAGAAACATTTATATACACCAATAACATGCAATACGATTATCTAGTTTTCATATTCAAATTAATAGTATTGACATGCACTCTTTTGTAGTAAATGGCAGTATTACCCATTTTGGCTGAGAGGAAGGGGTTCCTTGCTCTTGCACTGTTTCTGCTTCTCTGTGTATTAATATAATAATCTTTTTAGGTTAAAGCGTAGACAACTTAATTATGGCTTTCTTTAATTCATTTTTGTTTTTATACCCTCTATATAAGATGGGATATACTAAGTTATCCATGCCGTTTGCAAAATAAACATATTTTCGATCAGCATTAAAAACTTAATCGATCTAGATATAAACGTACGCGTGTACGTCTGTTGTTGGCATTCTCAAGGTCGTAAATTTTTAGATGTTGAGCTGAAATTTTGTACAGACACACTATTAGTTTTACACGCAGATCCTTATTAAAAATGATCAAAGTCGCTCAAAAGCCACGCCTAGAATCAATAAAAATATATTTATCTGACACAAAAATTGAGCTGTGAAGTTTTCGGTAAACATATTTATAATTATTCCATCCATCGGTGTGTCAAAAACGGACGTGGTCGAATGACAAATACACCCATAATTTACAAAAAAACATTCTCAGTGTAAAAGTCGAAATTTTAGTTCACATGTTATGTATACACTATTGGAGGGCATAATCGTGCTCTTGCCACGCTGTTGGATCGTATTGAGGATTTGGCCTAAGTCAATTTAATTTTCTTACACTTGTTCTGTGTTACCTATTTATACCCTGCACCGCTTGTGGTAGAAGGGTATATTAAGTTTATGCGGATGTTTGTAATTCCTAAACGGTGAATTATACCGATCGATTCAAAATCAAAATCTGAATCGATTTAACCATGTCCGTCTATCCGCCTGTCTGTCCATGTAAATTTGTACGCAAGCTACAGGTGCCATTTTTTGAGATATTTCAATGAAATTTGGTACAAGAACATCTATGGACCTAAACGGGAACCCTATTGAAAATGGACAGGATTGGACCATTTTTAAAACTCCTCCCCATATGATGTCCTATTATTTTTTGGGATATTTCGATGATATTTGGTACTAGGTTATGTATTGGCCCAAAAAGGAACCCTTTCGGACCATTTTTAGAACACATCCCTATATAAATTTCTCTCTCTTTTTGTTATTAGAAATATATATAGACAAAATTAAGAATTAATTAATTAAGTTTTACCTGAAATTAATAGTCATTAAACCTAATGTACTATATTTTATTAATGGATTCGCACATCATCGGTTATATGAAGATGATGATTATTTAATGGCACAAGCATATTAGGGTGGGCCGTATAAGCATTTTTTTAAGTTGTAATAGTGCGGAAATGTTGCGATTAAATGATATTAATAAGCTGTCAAAAAAAGATCAATATAAATAAATTCGGTTTACGTCTTGCCATTATTGGGAAAATCCCTAACAAAAAGTCAAATTTTCGTAATGTCTATGTAAGGCATACTGAATTTGTTATTTATATTCAGCTACTTTCATAAGGAATCGTTGGAGAACCGTGCGTCCACGTTGCTGATTTTAAGAGCTTATGGCTATAAAAATGAGATATTGAACTGAACGTTAGCTCCAACTTTTATAGCTTATACAAAAACTTTTCTCTTTAAATTGAATAAGATCGATTACCACTACGCCCACAAGCGACAAAAATTTCTCACGCCTATAAAGATAAAGTTGCAAAGTTGGAGTTTAGTAAACATGTGCATATTTACTCTGTCCATCATCGTACCAAAATGGGCAGGCTTCTTTAGCAAACAAATTAAAAATTACATTTTCTTATTATTTAATAATTTTGGTTCTAAATTTCAGTTTAAGGTTTGCATTGCCATTATTTTTTAACCCACCACGTATCTATTTTTTAAATACAATATATTTAGAACAGTTCTCTATGAAACAATAATGTGCTAGCCATTTTGGACATATCAAAAACAGATTTAATAAAGTTGTGTGTACAAAATTTCAAATTTGCTTACGTTATTTTTGTAGGCGTGGCCGGGAACCAATTTTTTGGTTTTAAATATTAAAGTACCCATGTAAGTTAAAAAATGTTTAAGTCAAATTTTACAACAATATCTAAATTTTTCTAGCGGTGCACGCTTGAAACAATAAATTTGGACGTATAGACGCATTAAATCCACTCCAACTTTGATACTGATACAGAAAGCAAACTTTTATTGGTCTCTAACGACTCTTAATGGATGTACTAAACTAATTAATACATTGAGTATGCCCTCCATATTACGTATAGGGTATAAAAATGACGTTTTAATGTCGAGTTTTTTCAAGGACACTTCCAAATTTAGCGCCAGAGAATGTTTCTTTTTTAAATTCTTTTTTGGCAGCTTGAATTTATGAATCTCACCATTTGCAACTTTTCCGCAATATTACAACTCTAAATAACGGAAAAGTGCATTTTTGACGCAGCCTAATATATATATATAAATATGTATGTATGGGAAGTGCTTAATAGATTGTTCATAAATTTGTTTCAATTATTGAAATTGCATTAGAATGTGAAAGAAAGAAGAAGGCGAAAATAGGATGAGAAGCAGAGTGTTGCGTAATGGCTATTAAGTATGTTCGTCTTCAAAACACTACAAACAATATTATGCTCAATTAACATTAAAAAACTGAAGAAGGGGATTTCGTGTTAATATTGTGAAGATAACTTTAACTCTCTAATACGCGCAATACGTTTAATTGGAAGTGTTTAGTTTTTACCATAAAAAAGCAGATTTACGTTCAGTTAACTATGATAGACGTTAAAGAGTTTACAACTAACTAATTGTATTAGTTTCACATGAAGTCGTTTCCGTTTAACTGAAAATCTAAATGCATCACAAATTCCTAATAGGAAAGGCCACCATTGAAAGACAAATCATCTGGCAAACTAAGGAATTTTCCAAAGGAAAATGTGTTTTCGTTATACTTATTTAGTATGTGTGTTCTTGGAATTGTTTTTTAGGATTTTTGATTGAATTGGCTTAAGAGCTTCCTTCTTGGTTGATTAAGTTAGGCTTACATATTATTTTATAACGAAATATAATTTTTTTATAAATTTTTGTATAGATAAAAAAGGAAAAAATACTTTTAAAGAAATTTGACCTTTTTTTAACAAATATTGTTCTTATTAATGGGACGACGGGAGATATCACGAAGCACGCGTTTTTTCAAACATCAAGACCAGTCATGGTAAATATGTACATTTGCAATACACACGAAATACTTGCCTTGCTCAGACTAAACCACGTCCTATTGCTGATGCTCTTATAAAATCCCCAAATACTGAATATAACCATATAAATATAAGCATATGCACGCACACGTTTAAGTAAAATAGGGTAAATGGAATGCAAGAACTGGGTGCGCATGCGCAAATACCATAGTTAACGTACAACAACAATAATAATAACAATTTCACTGTACTATGTAGAATGGCAACAAAAATAGTCAAAACATCTAAAACAACAACATTAGCGACCATGAAAATCGTGACATTTTTATATTTCATATTACGCTAAATCTTTCATATCAACAGCAATATATTCTTAATAGTGTATCCAACTCATGAACTTCTTTAATCGTAAATGACGAAGTTCTTTCAGTTTATTCCTTTTTATCCAAACATGGCAGCAAAGCCAAATGTGATAATAATTGACTATTTTTCATCAAATTTTGTCGAAATATATTGTATTAAGAAGTATTTCAAAAAAATGCGACATGTACATTTCGTACAAATTTACATGGACAAAAGGAAAGACAGACAGATGGACGTGGTTAAATCGATCCAGATTCTCAAGGTGGGTGTAACATTAGCCTCTTAGGACTTAGAAACATCCGTACATTTTTAATATACCTTTTGCCACAAGTGGTGCAGGGTATATAAATGCTAAATTTCAGATAGTTTGGTTGTGGACGTATTAGAAAGAAAGTTTGTTTCGAAATTAGTGTGCAAACATTTTTTGTGTATTAAATCGGTACTTCCTTTTAGGTTAATTAAGGCATGTATAAGGTGAAAAATAAAAACTTGAAATGCTCCAAATATTAATCTTATTTTATATTTAAAGTTATTTTTTCTAAAAACCTTATATGATTTGTTCTATAGTGAATTATTTCAAAAGAAGACATTATAGGTGATGGAGTTTTGAAAATGGTCTGAAATATCCAGTCTTAAGGTCAGAGATGTAAAAATTCTAAATTTGGCTTAGGCCAAATCTTTAGAATTCTCCACCTCCATACAAAAACAGTAGGCGTGGCAAGTATGTAATTATAAGACGCATCAAATTACACGTCAGATTCTGCTAAAAAAATCAGTGTATTATATATAATATATGTGTACTTCAATTTCATGGGAACCTATCTACATGTACTAGAAACATTTGGACAAAATTTCAGCTCAATATCTCAAAAACTACGACTTTAAGAATTCTAACAACAAAAACACGTGACGGACGGTCTTCGAGGCTTCCTTAGAATAAGAATATCCTTGTATTAAATATGAGCGGTATATCTCAAAAATTGCGCGACAGAGAGATGTACGAACACTGTTAAATCGATTCAATCAAATACTGTAAAAGAGCCCCTTGGAAAAATATGCAATACTTAGAATGAAACATTATGCGCCTTTCAATTGCTGACACTTAAATTTGGTAAGATAAGACAAATATAGTGAAAGAAATCTTTCAATAGCCGCTATTGTATACACAAATGTGACGTTATACAAGGCTTGGCCTAAGCCTTAACTCAACGTACAACGGATACTTATGATGGAATGGCCTCAATATACAATATGTCCTTATCTTTGGTATAAAGATATAATGTAGATTATGAAAAAGATCTCCTTAAATAGTAATAAACGTTATCATGTACAGCCCTGTACGTTTATGTGACTTATCACGTAAAGAACATTTACCAATTAATCTCCCATAAATATTAATTTACTAACATTAACTCTCCGAGTGCGTCATGGCAAGAGTTCACTTTATTATGATAACCTGTCGATTTTTCATGCCAGGTGATTGCGTGCTATTTATGCTAATATTCATTCCTTGTATACCTTACGAATGAACAATTTGTGCGCATTTGTTGCTAGTTAGTTAATATTGCGTGGTTGGTTAAATTTACTTGTCATAACGTTAGGAAAACTACAATATATACACCATGAAGTGGTTGAAAGTTTCAATTTACCACCTAAAGCGTTTTAGACAACAATTCACTTTATCTTTGACTATATAGAGTATAACCGGAATTTTAAAGAGGCATTGTGTGTAAAAACACGCATCACGCACAAACATTATATTAGAAACATTTATATAATCAATTATTTTAGTCCATGGAAGCAGTAGTGTTTGTTGAAGTCTAGATATTAAAGCGATACATATGATGTTTGATTTTGGACAGTGATTTCTCATAATTAGCGTAAACATTATCAATTAGCGCAGCTTTAGTTTTAAAATGTTTTTTGTGAACCTGATGATTTACAATATATTGAGCAATTTTGATGATATTTTATGTACCTACCATTTTGACGCGACTTCGTAGAGACGTTCTCTAGATAGAGACTTTCCAAGTATGTATAAATCATTGATGGCCACACGCATACTCGTCTAGATCGATTGAGATTTTTGTGGTGATTACCTTTTTATGAGTGTTGTGTAGGGAATTACCAACTTAGTATGCGCACATTCTATCCGCAGAAAATGAGAAGAGTTTAAGATTACCCATACATATATTTCTATAATGCTCTAAAATTGTCAGAGTGAAAGTTTTAGCCTAAGCCCTTCGCATAATACTAAATTTTTTCAAGACTCAAGACAGAGCATCGCGAAAGGGATTAAAAACATGGTATTCTCCATTTTATGCGAAGATTTTAAAAACTGTGGATCTTATAAAAACTGTATTATATCACCCTCTTTTAAAAGTAAGGTTAAATTTGTAATCCTTAGCTTCTTTTTCTCCCTCCTTCTCACTCCCTTGTTTATATGATGATGTTATGTAATTTTTCATATGTTACATATTGAATGCCACGCACGTTTACTACTATTAAGTGTATAACAGGACACGTAAAAAACATTTTTTGCTTAGGTAAGATCTTAGATACCCTTTACATCTGGGTATATACAAGCATGGGAATAAGAGGTACAAATTACGTACCCTATAATCTATGTTTTACGTATGAATTAATAAATTGGATTGTGCGCCAAATAGAGTACTTTTATACCCTCCGCCTTAGTGATGAGGGTATATTAAGTTTTTCCTTCCGTTTGTAACATCCAGAAGGAGACGTCTAAAGATTTACAACGTATATATATTCATGATCAACATCAAAAACGGAGTCGAATTAGACATGTATGTCCGTGAAATATTGGGCTGAAATTTTGTGCAGGTACTTTTAGTTCTTGCAAGCAGATCGCTTTTTAAAATAGGCAAAATCGGTCAAGATCCACGGCCACAATTGACAAAAATCTAATTCTAAATTATCTGCCACAAAAATAGTGCTATTAACTTGAAATTTGGCATTTATATCTGTAAATATCTCCTTCATCGATGTGCCAAAAATGGGCATGGTCGGTTGACATACGCGCCCGAAATCGACTAAAATCTATACATATGCCACAAAAATTCACCTATGAACTTCAAATTTGGTGCACTTATTCCATGGAGTTTCCCAATATGGGCTTGGTTGGATAACAGGCACGCTCACAATTTACAAAAAACCATATTCACTATAAAACTAGACTTGCAAGCTGATAATACAAACACTATTAGAGGGCGAAATATGCATATATTTTCCGCGCCCGCCGTTGTGGATGTGGAGGGTATTTAAGATTTGGCCTAAGCCAAATTTAGTTTTCTTACCTGTTATCAATTATGAGCGTGACTCTCAACTTATTTCGCCCAATTTAACTCTTCGTAAAGATATTAGAAATTTCAGCTTTATATCTTAAAGTATGCGACCGTGAGCGTTTCAATAACGCAGACAAACGCATGCACGTACATGGCTAGATCGATTCATGATGAAGATAAATGCACAAACTTCGTAGCCACTTTGATGTCTCATTTGTTGGTGGGTGTTGCAAATGAAATGACAAACTTAGTATACCCGCACTGTATGTATTGGTTATAGAGAGAAAAACGAATGCAATCGGATGCCGCTTGGTGCATTGGACTGAATACGTAGGCGGTCATGTAACCATACAATACTGCTACGCAAACTCCGAGTATATGTTTGCATATGTATACACTATATTGTATTAAAAATAAAGCAACCTAAGCAAAAATAACTGATGTTAGCTCAGCTGAGCTGAGCTGAGCTGAGCTAACCGCGGCCAAGCTAAGAAGAACTGCTGTTAGCTATTTCTCAGACATTTTTTCTATGTCTTTTTCTTCTTTTCACAGCCTTTTTAGGCTATGTTATACTTTCTTCCCTCTGACAAATGCCCCATACATATGGCAGCTTAAGAACACACCATTCATTATAAAAAAAAAAAACAGTTAGCAATGCATTCAATAGCGCGTTACTGTAGTTTGAGTTAAACCATGCACCTTCTGTCTGGTGGGACCCAACGCACACAGCATTATCGTAATAATGCCAACAACAACAATAACACTAAGACTAAAACTATACATCAGTTGGTGGTAATGTACTCTCAGCACGTGCAATTGCAATTTAAACCAAATCATCCGATTTAGTTTGTAGACAAAGTCCAGCTTAAAGCGTAGAGAATACAGAACGCAACACGATATTGTTTACTTTATACTTTATTGCATTACAATACAATTCTTATAACCTTCACATAAGATGGGGTATATACATTCTCAACAACCAAGAGAAGGCTCCAAAGACCAGACAAAGTATAATTCTTGATCAGCAATTAAACCTAAATCTATCTAGCCATGATCATCCGGGTGTCTGTCTGTCAACATTTAAGATGTTCTGGTGAAAATTTGTACAAACATTTTTAGTATCTGCTCGAAGGTTACTATTTATAATTAGCGTATCCATCGATGTGCTAAAAACGGTTGGGGTTGGATAACAGACACAATTTACAAAAAAACTTATTTAGGGCAGAATTCGGGCGTTGAGGTAATATGTATCTCATACTTTAGTAGTCGATAAAACATGGCGCAACTTTGTGCGCCACACCCACAACTTACGCATAAATGTGGAGGGTACCTAAGAATTGGTTTAAGTCAAGTTTAGCTCTTTTACTTGTTCATTTTATTTTTCTATACGTAAAATTTGAAAAACACAACATGGAACGGTATAAATAGTGTCTTTTAAGATTTCATATCAACATACAATTACACAATTTGAGAAGAAAACTTGGTTTTTGTTGTTACTTGTAAGTTGCTCTTCTTTGGTCGAATTGTATCAACATCCCCATCAACATTATTATCATCATTATTTGCATCGCTGATTCGCGGTCAAGTAATTATGTTGTCATTATTCTTACTGATCAGCGAAACTTGATAGATCGTCGTTCATTTGTCTGTCACAGCTTAAGCCATCGTGTGCCCCACATGTTTGTCTGTACGTCTATTACGGTACAATTGTGCTACATTTTTGTTGGTTTTATTTGGCTTACACATACAAATGTATGCAATGTATGCAACGTACAATATAAGTAACAGACATTGACTTTGTTTATTTGACAAAAATTTTCATAACTTAATGTTTATTTAATTCTTGGAAAGCCGCCTATTCATTGTTGAGAATTTCTTACAACATGAAACTGTAAATTTGATGAGAATGATTTATATCTAATATCTCTGGACCAGCAAGTTTACATCACTTTCTGATTCTTATATTATACTGAAGTATTTACTTTATTATTGAGTGCCAGACATCCTACATTTATGTATATATTGTGTATATACATATATTAACAGCAACACATTCTGAATCTCGATCACCACTTTATAACTGAACTTTTATGGCAGAAGAAAATTTGTACAAATATTTCTAGTGTCCGTAGAAGTGTGTCTATTTAAATTGAAAAAAATCGAAAGAAAAGTGGAACGTTTAAAACAGACAAGAAAGAACCTGCCAAAACAACTTTTTTACTTATGAAGATGAAGGTTAGTACACATATATAATTACCCAATAATAGATGTGTTTAAAATGGTTGTGGTCGAAAACATGCAGGTTGAAACGTAATACAAAGTCTATATAATACTTTGTTTCGAAGCTCCATTATTGCGGACGTAGTTCTTTCAATAAATGAAGTTTAACCAGAAAGTGTACAAACGCATCAGATCAGACTTAAAAAAGAGGTTTGTATACAAATTATTAAGGATGTCATATTTGTAAACTATATCTATTAAGGCATGTTAGAAAACAGCCATGAAAAGTTTCGGCTGTGATTTAATTCACTTGTCGCATGGAAGAAATCAAGACGAAAAATTCGGATTGTATGATTCGGAAGGATGTTCAATCTGGAACAAAAGCATATTTCTTTGCTGTTTTTAACCCGGTTTCGTATACAGTATTGTACATAAATAAATTTTAAAGTACTTCTTCAAAAAGTGTATTTTTCGTTAGAAAGACTGAAAATTGTTATTGTTTACTAGACTATATAAAATAGAAAGTATTGTTCGCGTAGAGTAGAGGTATATAAAGCTTTGGTCAGAATTGTAAATTTACTCAACATCATCCTCACATTGCATATGTATGTGAGCCCATATATACATTGACGCTTCGTTTTTTCCTGTCGTAGCAATATTTTCATTAAACGTTTTTAACAAAAGACTTAACTGCTAGACAGTTTCCAAGCTGAATAAACTATATATAGGTAAGGTGGATGAGCGGCAGTGTATGTGTATATTCATTGTATTCATGTGGCAGCCTGTCCATATAACTGCCAGCCGTTGTCCCTGATGTATCGTCAATATTTCGCTTGCCAAAATGAATTTTTACCTTCGTCAAAATTAAATTCCCCTACTCAACCTTCTTCATCCATTAGTCGTTGGATGGTTAACATTTTTTCTACGTCTAGCTGGTTAAGAGTACCGTTTTTTTTTTCCATTAAGTCGTACGTGTATGGTTCTGGTAAAACTTTTACCCGTAGCTCATCATTGGAATATCAATAACATTGATTCTGTTTAAGGAAAGGTTCCCTTTGCGTTACATCTCACCCCAGAACCATTTTAACTAAAGCACATATACATAAATTTGAATTTTTGTCTAATTTTAGGCAGCATATGACGGTCAAAAATATATTTCAGTTTGTGTGTATATGTATGGTATATATTTTACTCGTACTTGTACTGTAGTCTGGACATTGTTGGCAAATGGTTGTTATGTACAATTTTGTGATGGATATCCTTTGTGCGTTAGGCAAATGTAGTAAACTTGGTTTAAGAGAAAGAAAATCAATATTTTAAATACGGTATTTGTGTACATTAAAATAAATTTTCGTCTAATAAATATTTTCCAAGACTTTTTTCAAGCAAGTTACGTTAGTGTAGGAAAATAAAAATTTTGTCTGGATTCTTTATTTTACCAAAACAATTATCCTTTTTTTGGTTCTCCTTTATACATATGTGGACGCATTTCATTTTTAGCTTTTCTAAAAATAGAAAAAACAAAATTGCTCATACGTCACTTGCATTCATTGGACGTTGCTTTAACGTATGCAGGCCTTTTCTAACCACAGTTGTCCATTTCATATGTATGTACCGTTAAGTTGATAGGTGTGTGCCTCAATATATGTTTACCAATGTGAGCCTCTCTTGCAATTTCAATTTTATGTAGATTTTTTCTGCACTTTATGCCATAGTCGAGGGTGTCTATTGCTGGTCATATGCACATGTGTATGATCAAAAAGGAAGACTCCCTTAGCATGTTAGTTTATTTTTAGTGTTGTTATTGTTGTTGCTGTGTAGAACACAACACAGCACAAAGCCACATAGCACCTTGCACATCAATACAGTACAATTTCTCTGACTCGATAGCACAATGCGGGGATGCATGTATTACACTCGCGCTGCATATTGAGATTGACGTTGGAGGATAGTGTAAGTAACCGGATTTAACATCTAGTATGGGTTTATGGTTTATCGAACGAATGTGAAGTTTGTTGAAGTATGCACTGAATAATAACTAAATTTTCGTTATTATGGCACGTTTTAGAGGGAGTTTTCCCAAATGCTTAAAACTCAAAGTTTATCTTATTATTTTCTGAACTTCCTTGATGTCTCTTTTTATGGGACAGTTTTTATCCCTCACTGAATTATCCATACAAAACGTGTTTAATGGAATTCTTGACTAAAATTTAATATCTATAACAGGGATTTTTCGATTTCATCTACACTTAACCGCGCGCGTCTAACAGAAATAATATAATAAGAAAATTTTTAAAAAAACGAAGCTTTTTGATTTCTGGTTAATTTTAACATGGGAAAGATAAATCCGCGATGAGTTTTAAGATTGGCCCTTTTCTTAGAATTATGCTTAACAAGCATAAAATCTAAATTTGGCTTAGGTCGAAACTTAAATACCCCTCACGTTTTAGACCGAGTAAGCCCAATTTAGATATCGATCTAAAAGAATCTTTCAGCTCAATATTTCAAAATTTGTGTCCCTGAGAGTGCCAACACCAGACAAACAAACGGATACGGATATACATGTCTAAATCGACTCAGTTTTTGATGTTGATCTTTTATATATATATTTTATAGGGTCTCTGACGCCTCCTTGTAGGTGTTGCAAACAGAAAAACAAACTTAGTATACCCTTATCACTAAGGTGGAGGGTATAAAAACTAATTACGCTCCCTCTAATAATGTAAATATTATGCGTCAACTCATAAGTAGGATTTGCGCCAAGCGTAGTTTTTTGTAATTTGTGGATGTCTCTGTTATCCGACCACTCTCAAATTTAACAAATAGATGGAAACACTAATTATAAGTATGTGTACGTATACGTATACAAACTGTTTGTACTAAATTTCGGTTCAATATCTCAAAATTTAGGACTTGATTATCTTAGGTCATTAAAATAAAACCTGTAAATGGCAGTGGTGCTTACGTACTCTGCGCCGAGTATTGGCGCAATTTTTGAGTGAAATCTCTAAGTCGTTACTTTAGGTTTTAGTTATGAGAGTATACTAAATTTGTTTTTTGTTTGCAACACCCAGAAGGAGGCGTCAGAGAATCTTCAAAGAATATATAATTCTGATCAGTATCAAAACTGAGTGAATTTAGACATGTATGTACGTGTTTCCGTGTGTCCGACTGTTGTTGGCATTCTCACGGGAGCAAATTTTCAAGATATTGAGCTGAAATTTTGTACAAGTACTCCCAGTTTTTGCACGCAGATCGCTATTTAAAATGAGCAAATCGAAAAAAATTTCTGCTGCAAAAGTTGAGCTATGCAGTTGAAATTTCGTACACTTATTAAGAGTAGTCCTATCCATCGATGTGCCAAAATGAGCGTGGTCGGATAACAGACACGCCCACAATTCACTAAAAACCATATTCAATGTAAACCCCGACTTGCACTACACTATTAGGGGGTATAATATACATATATTTGCCACGCTCACCTTAGTGGATGTGGAGGGTATTAAAGATTTGGCCTAAGCTTGTATTTAACTGTAGATTGATTTTGGTCAATTTCAAAACGCACCAGCGTTCAATAACAACCGATATTTCCAACAAGTTTGGAGCTTTACACATTCAATTTAAAATTGTTGAGATGTCGCAATTTTTCTCAAACCAGTTAAAGCAGCATATGTAGTATTGAACAGATTACACCAACAACGCAATTTACACAACGACATGTATATGTGGGTGCACTGATTGGAAATGGCGCAATACGATGCAAAAAAATTTTGTACAACAAATAAACAACAATAACAACAATTATGTTAGCATATAATGTCGCTTGTTATCAATATTAAAAGCACACCGATGATTACACGTGACATACATATGTGTACTATACTAATATTGTTTGTACATACATGCACAGCAGAGAAGATGGTAGATGGTAGTAGATGGTCAAATATCACAAAGGATGAAAAGTAGACGAGTACAAATTAGAAAAAAAAAATTATACATGTATACGTGTAAGTGGTGTGCCTGCAATCGTTGCGCTTCACGATTTTAATATGCAAACCATAAAACAACACATGAAGCGATTGGAACCAAACCAAACAGCATCAATGTGAACAAAAAAATTATGTATTGGTAGAACCGTTAGTTTTTTGAGCAATGCTGAAAGCCGCACTAACCAATGGCAGAGGACATCCCAATAATGACCAACACATTCATATGCATGCACATGTTCACAGGGAATATATGCATACGTTGATATTATCACGTACAACATATGGGTGCTGTGCAATATATGAATAAATGAAAGAATGTATATATGCATGTGTAGCAGTTTGGCGTGAGGCTGAGATATGAATGAACGGTAAAAGGCATCGATGCAGCATGAAATAGCACAGGATCGAAAAAAATTACGAAATAAAACATAAAATCGAATGAAGGTGTAAGCAAGGGGGAAAGAGCGCAGTTTGCTGACGCCCATACTTTGTGCATATACAGAGTTCAGTAACAAAGAAATTGTACATAAAGTACACTGGGCGATGTGTACAATTGTACTTCCATATGCAATATATGTGTGAATGTATGTGAGGTATACGTACGTTAATTACTGCATGCCAAACAACAAAAGAGGTTGTACATATCCAACAACCAATACAATCAAATAACCATGAAATAAATATATATACAGAAGCGTCTACATACACTATCACCTATACCACATGTAATGTATGTAACGTTATGGAAATACACATTATGAAAAAATCTATCTATAGGTTTATATGCAGAGTTCCACTCATATTGTACATATTTTTGGCTTTTTCGCGCAGGACTTTGCTGGACAATTTTAATATGCCCGGAACCCTCATCAATAGCAAATTCTCTACCTACTACATATAATTCATAGTGGATGTGGTTGTTATTGGAAGGGTAACAGGTTGAGATATTTTTTGCCATCTTAAAAACCAATAATAAAGAGTGTAGTGCAAAAAATAAACAGCACGGTAAACTAACAAATGTGAGACCAAAAGAAGACTCTACCTCTTTTTTACACAACTATGCACACTAGTCTTCTCTATTATTGAAGCAAATGGAAATTATACGAGGTTGCCCAAAATATGATTGCTTAACAAGTAGAAAAGCTAAATTAGGCGTATGCCAAATCTAGGACTCTCACCATTTACTTTCTGCCCACTTACAATATAGTGCACTACTACATTACTTCACAAACACGCCAATTTGAGTTAATTTTGTACTCTTTCATAAATTTATTTTATTCGTAAAAAAGTGCTCTGTATAAAGGGATGCACGTATGTTAACTGATCACGCCCATTTAAACAATTTTTTCCCTACATTAAGGAGGAAATTTAAACCTATACAGGATCGGCCATGGCCTAAATCATATTACATATTAACATCTGTAATTCATTCATTCGTTCTTAGGCATGATTACATGGATTTTTCCAAATATATAAAAAAGCTCTCCATAATATTGTGGCAAATATTGTTTGGGTCGATTTTTCTCCTTAAATATGCAATGCCCACTCGTATAAAAATTGACCATACCAAATTTTAGACGAATATCCCAACTTGGCCAGTCAGAAATTCACAGACAGAAGGTATACATTTTGGAGTATGGTATGTCTTCTTGTAGGTGTTATAAACGTTTGCACAAAAGCAATATACCCCCTTATGATTATCCTGATGGATGAAATATTTATATGTGAATATCGCTTGATTTGTTGTCCATTTGCACTGACATGCTGAACTAACTTTAAAATTATCGCCCTTATCATGACATTCGTGCGGATCGAATTTTTACTCCATTCGTTAAATTTGGTATCATAACATACGTAAGAGAGAAACATTCTACAATCGATAATACAGAATGCGGATCGTTAAAGCAGTTGATACGTTTAAACAAATATTTCGTATTATAACTGTTTTCAACGAATCGAATTGCATGCAAAGTATTTCATTTTTCATCCGCAATTAAACAACAACGGATTGCATATTATTTGTAGATTTTCGAAAAAATAATTGATTCAGAAAAACTTAAATACAATTTTATTGCAATAAAATAAAGCAAAGCAAATAAATGTTTTATTTATTATTATTTTTATATATCTTATTGCGTTTGCTTGTCTTGTAAATTTTGGAGATGTGTTAAATCCATTTTTTGGTGTTATTTTAACTTTTAAACTGTTTACACTTTATTCTTTTATTTAAAAAACACAACATCTTCTGTGTGAAAAACACTTCTTCTTCTTCTTCTTCTTCTTCTTCTGAGAAAAACTGTAAATGAGAGCAGATTACAAGCAAAGATAATGCAGTGTGCTCGAACGAATGTTATGACACAATTTTCGACGAATGCGAATCGAATGCGTTGAGACTCATTCGATCCGCATTAATGTCATGCTAAGGGCGTATATATAAATCAAATTAGAAGTCTAAATTTGGCTTGGATCAAAGTTTAAATACCCTTCACACAAAAAGTGGGCGTGTTTTAATTACTCTATCCATGTGTGAGTATTACATATTAATTTGTAGGTCAAGTCTTACGCTGAAAACGATGTTTTTAAATTGTGGGCGCCATCTAATCACGCCGATTTTTGATACATCGACGGATGGAGCAACTATACATATATCTAAATTTATACTTCAAAGCCCAATTTTTGAGGTAGAATTCCAAATTGTTGGCTCTTGACGGATTTAAATAGCAATCTACTTCGGTACGCAGAAGTACTAAAATATATATTTAATTCTTTAGTTATAATAATAAATATTTATTTCAGACCAAGTACACAATAACTAATGCTTGCGTACTAAGTTTAAAACTAAAATACAATAATAAACTCAAGTTAACTTAAAAATACATAATAATAAGAAAACAAAATTCGTCATAACATACAAATCTTTAATAAAAGATGCACTCTCTCAAGCAAATAATTGTTAATAAAGTAATTTGTAGGAAGTGGAGAAATGCATGAAAAGAACAATTTTGGCATTTTTTCAATTTCAACACCGAATCATTAGTACAGCACCAAACACTAAAATACCCTATATCAGATTGAAGCCGATATAAAATCAGAAACGCTGTAACGTCATCCGCAAACATTTGAACTTTGGAAAATTGAACACAAGAGGGAAGATCATTAACAAATGAAATAAATAATAAAGGGCCTAAATGATTACTCTGAAGAACACCTGACGTAACAAAGACCTCCAAAAAAAAAGGTGGAATTGCATAACAGTTGTTGAATGCGACCAGAAAGGTAATTTGAAAGCCAGGACAATAAGCCAAATCGACTAAGCATGTAAATTTGCAGCTCAATATTATTCCTATCGCGAATGCTTTAAAAAAATCTTTATATATTACGTCAATCTGCTTGTAATGGAAAAAAGCACCAGATATGTCACATGTAAGTTCTGACACATTAGTAGAAATTGATCCTTCTTTGTGAAGCCATCTTCAGATGGTGATGTACTTTTGTGTAAAGGAAGAGCTTGTTTTTCAAGCTGAGGGAAAGTGTTCTTTTTTCAGACAGTTCTTCATTGTGATTCACATTGGTGAATTGTATTGACAAGTATTAGTAAAAGTGCCTGTAGGACACACGGACTTACATGTCTTGTTCGACTCAGTTTTTGGTGCTGTTCAAGAATATATGTACTTTATAGAATCCCTGTTGCCTCCGTTTGGGTCTTTCAAATGCAGTGACAAATTTTGTGTAACTGCATCTCATGTGGGCGGTATAAAAAGGAAATTATAATCAAAGAGAAGAACGTAGTATTCTCCTTTTGCACCATTTTACATATGTATGTTGCATGTTTCTTATCGCATATCTACGTTTGATGTGGTCCCTTGGTGTAATCCTTTCAGAAATATTTGACGACAATTAACGCATAAGTTGAAGAAAATTTGCGCCGCTTGCTACGTCATAATTTTATTAATTCGAACAAAAATTTATCGTTCAAAACTAGTTATGTATGATATTATAAAATTTATAACTGTTATACCCTCCACCTTAGTGATAAAGGCAAAGTGCCACGCCCACAATCGAAAAAAATCCCTCCTGTACGTGAGATTAAAATTTGGTTCACAAATATATAATTAGAGCATCCATCGATGTACCAAAAATAGGCGAGGTCAAATAGCGGACACAATTAACAATTAATATTAACTTTTTTGTATAGAATCTGGCGTATAAGTTCATAAGTAATACTTACAGTATTTGAGGGCGTAAGCAGCTACTTGCCACGTTCGAGGTTTCGCTTTTATTTAAACCACAAAGCAGTGTCGTTTTATAGAAAACTATATACCACCCTACATATAAAAGTGATAACAGTATTTGCCTATTGGAATGTGTAGGTGTTTATACCCGAACCAAAATCTAATTTGATGTAACCACGACAGTCTATTATTCCATGTATTTTTTATAATCAACCTGCAGTTCCCAATTTTAGTAATGTTTGATCAAAATTGACACAATGATGGCTTTGTGCCAAGGATGAACGCTATTGAAATAGCACCTATTTTCCGCCCTATTTTATGCTACAAAAATTACCCTTTTTGTAATAATAATTTCATATAGAATAGTTAGCTTAACAATTAACTTTTCCAAATTGGGAAGGGGTTCTCTTATAACGCTTTTCAAGAATTTTCTTTTATATGGCAAGGACTTACGTCTCCTGAATTATATCAATGATGTGAGATCCTGAGTGGAGGTTAGAATCGACAAAAATATTTTTACTTATGACTGTTGGTTTTGAAATGAAACGAAATCGATCAAACGACACGTCCACAGTGCAACACAAACTGAAAATGTAGAAATTTTTCTGAAATTAGAGAGTTTTGATCGGATGCGGGTATGTAGCTTTTTATATCCTGCACCACCCTGTGAAAAAGGGTATATTAAGTTTGTGTGGATGTTTGTAACTCCTAAACGGCAAATTTCACATCCACCTTCAATTATACCTCTATAAATATTAGCTTCATCGATGTGTGATGAGGAAAGTCATACCTCGTTTTCCCTGTCAACTATTTAATATAAAACATATCTTATACATCTTCTTATATAGAAGAACCATTTTCAATTGAAATTGAGAAATCGCATTTGAAATTGGGAAAAACGCATTTGAAATCAGAAAATTTTTTATTAGCTACAAAGCTATAAGTATATCTCATTTTTAATGGTCTTTATAACATTTTTAACATTATAATATTCCAACATTTTTATACGGCGGGGTGCATTTCGGTCGGAACAGGCAATAGAGTTGGTACGAAACTTGTTTGTAAAGTGGGCTAACGTAGAAAATGCATTTGACGAGCTTTTAGTTACTTGTGGTAATGCCCCGTGTCATTTTACTTTGGAACACGTCTTTGAAAACACTGGGGCAAACCCTTTACGCCCAAGTCCTTACACGCCCATGTTGAACCCTATAGAAGGTGTGTGGTTCGAAATAAAGCAGTACGCCAAAGTGAATATGGGGCTCCCAACGCCAGTACCACCTCGTGTTAGACAACAAGGTCCATCTGGAAAATATTATAGACCAAGACATGGAGGTGGTGACAGCTGGGGATTGTGCCAGATTTGTGCAGCACTTCACCACCGTCTATGAAATGAATAAAAGTTTTTTCCAATTTCAAATGTGCGATTTCTCAATTACAAATGAGATTCCCCGATTTCAATTACCTTTCTACCAATTGCAATTGAAAATGGTGTAGTTAAGTTTGTACTTATAAAAATAGGAGATCTTTCATTTATAATCGTCGTGGAGATCGGATCGTTTATCTTTAATTGTTAACCGTCGCGCAATCGGATCCAATTCGGGAAAAGATAACTAGAAAGCTGACCCGCTCCAACCTGTGTTTATTGGCGAATATATGGTGTAAGCCTGTATTGTACGGAATGGCATATTAGGCACGAATACATGTAGTAATTACTTGGCGAGATATTTAACGCTATACAGGACGTAAAGTCTGTACGGTCCGGTACGTGTTATGCTTTTTTGTGTTATTTATAATTGCACCATCCACCGCTATACCGAAAATGGGCGTCGTCGGATAACCGACACACCCACAATTTACAAAAATCCGTATTCACCATAAAACTAGACTTGCAAGCTGATACGTAATACGTACACTATTAGAGGGCGCAATACATATATATTTGGCCTAAGCTACATTTAGTTTTCTTACTTGTTTGTTATTAAGCTTCATCTATAAACCAATGTTGGTGTATATTCAAACATTAACTCATAGAAGATAACTTGGCTAAGTACCAAGTCATTAACTGATAGAAACAAAACTACAAATTTTTTATGCACTGTACTACTTTGGGAAAGGGTATATTGCGTTTGTGCGGATATTTGTAGCTTCTAAACTCTAAATGCCATAGCCACGTTCAATTATACCGATCGATCGAGCTTTGAATAGTAATGAATTTTATTGAAAATGGAACGAGTTGGACCGGTTTTAGAATAAAGTCCTATTATAAAGTAAGAAATTTCGAATTTATTAGCATTTTTTACAAAATTTGGTGAAGAACAGTTAAATGGGACAGCCAATGGATTCGATCGCACTATTTTTAGAATGCCTTTTTATATAACGATATTTCACGAAATCATTTATATGACAATGTCTCGCATTTACTGGGACAAATCAACTAATTATAACATTTTAGTGGTGGAGGGTTTTAAGTGCTCTGAAATACATAATAGACTATGGCATTTTTGTATCTTCCATCTCAGTGATGAGAGGGTATACTAAGTTTGTACTTCCGTTTGCAACATCCAGAAGGACACGACAGAGACCCTAAAATGTATATATATTTTTGATCAGCATCAAAAACTGAGTTAAATTAGACGTGTATGTCCGTTTGTCAGACGTCTGTTGTTGGCATTCTCGCGGGCCTAAAATGAATAATTTAGAAAAATTGAGCTGAAATTTTGTACAGTCACTTTTAGTTTTTGCACGTAGATCGCTATTGAAAATGGGAAAAATCGATTGAGGGCATTTGGCATTTACATCTCTAAATATTTCCTTCATTGATGTGTCAAAAATGGACGTGATCGGATAACACTCCCACAATCGATATAATTATTTATTTTGCCACAAAATTTGACCAATGTACTTGAAATTTTGTACGCAAATCTATAATTATTCCATCCATCGATTTGCCAAAAACGGGCGTCGTCAAATAACAGACACTCCCACAATTTATAAAAAACTATATAACTTGACTTGCAAGCTGATACGTAATACAAACACTTGTAGAGAGCGTAATAATATACCTACCACGCCCACTATTGCAGATGTGGAGAGTATTTAAGATTTGGTCTAAGCCAAATTTAGTTTTTTTACTTGTTTCTTGTTATTATTATTCTTAACATTTGTACGCAATTACACATTGGTAACAGTTAACTAATGCTCGTGAAATGTTGTTATCTAAAAACAATTCCAGTATGTACTTTCAATTAATTTGCAAAATATTTTTGTAAGCAACGATTTTATATCGAAAAACGTCTGTTCGTTACTTCGAATAACGGCTTATTACGCATTAATTTAATTAAGCCTGAAAACTCCAACATAGGGTAAATTGCTTTATTGATTGAAAATAAATGAAGGCTTTCCCGTAACTTAACGTACAAGATGTGTCTGACACTTTATCGTTCTATGTACTAGAGGAATATCGGCAGTCATTGTCAACTATTTTGCTAAAGTTTAGTTAGTTAATGTGACCAACCAAACAATGGCTGTCAGTTGAACCTAAATTGAAAATGAATAATTTGATGGAATTGACATTAAAATCTTAAAAGCAAGATTAATCGTGACAATGTCAGCATTCTTTCCACAACTTTTTGTAACCTCAGCGGTCGCATAAAGAGAGTTTATATGACCAAACACAAAAATACATAATCAACCTTTCTAGTAAAGCTCCCAATAATTAAAAGTAATATTTAGATGTTGTGTAATTTCACGATAACCTAAACTCTTTTAATTTTACCCTCGACACAAAATGGGAGATATACTAAGTTTTTTTATATGGAATGACAAACCTATACTATACACATATATATATAAATATTATTACAATACCTAGAAAGAGACGCCACAAGGGATTTATGTACTTGATCAGCATCAAAAAATGATTTAATCTAGACATGAATCCGCCTGTTGGAATTTTCGCCGTCGCAAATTTTGAGATTTTGAGTTTCTGAACACAGATGCCTACTTAAAATGGATATAATCGGTCACAGTCCACGCCCACAGTCGATAAAAATATATTTATCTACTATAAAAATTGATCTATTGAGATGACAATTGGTACACGTAGTCATAATTATCCCTTCCACTGATGTGCCAATTGGGCATGGTCGGATAACAAACACCACCACAATTTACAAAAAAACATTCTCAGCGTAAAACTCAACTTGCAAACTGTTATGTAATGCATACACCCTTAGAGGACGTAATCATGTACTTGTCACGCCCATATTTTGTATATACACAGATGTGGAGGATATTTCTATTTGGCCCAAGCCAAATTTATTTTGCTTACTTGTTTTTATATGCAATGTTTTTTTTTTTTTTGGCACGTCAATTGCAATTATTCGAGTTTGCGGCACATTTGTTATTTGGAGAGCCTCCTTTCTGTGTGTTATCGTAGGTATGTATCACAGGTCCATCATTATGTCAACGCATTCAATGCGCGTGTCAATCAAGATGAAGTGCCAGCGATACCCATTTTACACTGTTTTATTAAGCCTTTGATTATGAGGCCAATCTTTTTACTTTTACGTTCCCGAACGTTGAGATATATATATAATATATGATAACAAAATCAAGTGTACGATCGCATGATTGATACGCTTTTATTTGAATTTTAATGAGCTGCACGTTACATGAGAAACAAAGAACTTGGATGGATAGTGCAAACATGCTTTGGGTAATACCTAGACTTTACTTTACAAAGGCAAAAATCACATAATACGTATATGCCTTAAGGCAAAATGCATTTTATCAGCAGATTTCGATGTTTACAATAAACATCGTGCAATTCTGAAGCATGTCTTTTCCTCTTTCCGGAGCAAAATAATTATTTACAAGCAGCCGAGAACAATTTAATCTAAGTGGAAACCTTAATTGGCGTTCTGACATAATAATGAACATAACAGATATATTTATGAACCATTTAAAAATTATGAAAAACTTTAACAATCAGCAACCGGTAGTAATTTTGATTTAGATTTATATAATGTTTCCGAAAAGTGTTGAACTATATAGAAATGTTTTCATTACGAAATATATGTATATAGTCAATATATCAAATGTGAGAATATGCAATAAATACACGTAAATGCATTTGCTTCCATAATCAGTAGATATTATGTCATTCCCACTACGACTGGCACTTGCGAACAAACATTTTTCATTATAATATGGGGTCATACTAAGTTTGTTATTACGTTTGCTACACTCAGATGTAAACATCAGAGGCCCTGCACAGTATATGATTAATACATTGTTAATCAGCATCAAAATCTGAGTCAATCTAGACATATCTTTTTATGACCCACCTAAATTGTCCTATGAAGTTGTTATTCGTATCAAGGACTTTACTACCCATGCGTTGTCATGGTGGATGTATTGAAACGAAACATAATGTAAAAACGTAAAAATAGAAAATATATAAAATATTAAAATAAAAATAAATGAGAGAGAGAAATGCTTTCGGGAGAGACGAGTTCACAAATAAGGCATTTATGTAGTTCATGAAAAGTTACTTCCATCCGTTACCAAGTCCTTTTAAAGGTTCCTGAGTATAATTTATTTACTGCCAATTATTTCTTTATTCAGTATTAATAATTTTGTTGGGATTTACGGACATTTAAATGAATTTAACACACCCACCCTGTACGCAGAGCTATTATATTAATTGCATATCTCACTAATAATACATCTTCTTGTTTGTTTTCGTACTTAATCTGGAAGAGCAATTGGATTTGGTCTGATCTCCTTATGATGGCGCCATAAAAAATGATATATCGAAATTGGTTGACAAGTTATGCGTTTAAACTGAAATACAAGCTTTTCTATATGTATTTATTGTAAATGTACTTAGATGTATGAGTTTCCGGTGTGTGAAAGAGAAAAAAAATTACAAGATTTGTCATGTGAAGGTTATTGAAGGAATAAGAAGATATGTTGTTTTTGGGGAATTCGGCGAAACTGTAAAGACAGTGAACCTTTCTTTTAAAAATATAACTTTTTATAGCAGACATAAAGGTTTTCTGGATTGTCGTGAGAATGCTAACAACAGACGGACACACAGACATACATATCTAAATCCACTTAGTTTTTGACGCTGATCAAGAATACATATACTCTGTAGGGTCTCTGGCGCCTACTTCTAGCCATTGCAAACGAAAGAACAAACCTAGTATACCCTCATCACTGAGGTGGAGGGTATAATAATCTAGAACTTATGTTGCATTGCTTAGCAGAGAAGAGGCAACTAAAAACAAATTCGTTGTTGTGTTTAGCGGCGGTGAATCATGCAAAGGATTAAATAATTTAATTAAATAAAAGTCATTTTAGCGAACAAGTTGAATCACGTATTCCTCTTACCGATAATCTAATATCTGTACATTCAAACCTTCAAATGTTTGGTTACCATCAAAAGAATAACAACTGTATTACCTAACCCTTACATTGTAAGCACCCCAGCAAAAAATATACTATGTAGTAAAAGTTGGCACTTTAATAAAATTGCCAAAAATGTTTGTCTCCTTTTTGACATTATTTTAGTCGTAAATTTTACGTTTCTAGCGTAAGTGGTGGCAGTTGGTTGGGGTCGTATATGAAAAGTCAGCTAATAAATGTTTGCTTATGCTTTTATCTCTTCAGTCTGGTGTCGCTTTGCTTTGTTTTATTTATGTTTTCATACCATTGTTAAGAAAACTCAAAAGGCACAGCAATTGAAAAATGTTTCTGGCGTAACAAAGCACATACAGGTACCTATTATACGAGTGCTGAACTAAACTTTTAAACCTGCGGCATATATAAATAACATATATATCACCTAGTACTATTTTCTAGTATGATTGCATGTAAAACGTTTCGCTCGACAAGTCAAATGTAGATACATTTATTTTTCACAAATGAATTTTTTTATTACTTTTACAGAAGTACTCATAATTTAACGTTTTGTATATAATTTTGAATTTTATTGTAAGTTAAATATCAGTTGTATTTGATTCTGCTTATTTATAATATGGATTCATATTGAATAAAAAAAAAAAGGGGGGGGGGGGGGCTTCATTAACACCGTTAAATAGGAAAAGATTATTGTGATTTTTTCACAAAAGTGAAAAAAAGCAGAAACTTCAATAATAAGATCGAATAGAAAAACAGGTGAAAATGTTAGCATGTAATACCTTACAAATAAGTTCACAAAATATGCTACAATTGGTAAACACAATCATTATCATATAAAAGCCACATCGTGAAATATTGTTACATGCAAAGCGGCTCTAAAAATGGTCTGGTACAATCTGGTTCAAATTTGATAAAATTAATTTTTAACTTTTAATTTTTAATTTTTTTTTTATTTTTACTAAAATCAAAATATTTATTTAAAAATATGAAGAAGTTATATGGGGAGGGGTCTTAGAAATGGTCAAATCTTAAATTTTTCATTAGTGGCCGCCTTTGGGCCAAAACACGTTATTGTACCAAATTAAATCGAAATTTGTCACCAATACCTGTACCAATACCAGTATTACAATAAAATGGTTAAAAATTTCACAGTTTAGAGATTTCTAAATACTTCTCACAAATTCATTTATATTCAAATTTTTGCGACCCGACAGATGGACAGGAAGACTAAATTTAGAAAAATCCTTCTATAAATACTTTATATATAAATACTTTGTTGGTTCTCTGGATTCTTCGTTACAAACGTTATAAACACGTTTTGAAAAATATTATCGTTATAAAATGTTGACCTGACGTCAAGGAAACTGTTAATCATTCAACTGAAATCAACAAACAATTCATTTACACAAAAGCATGGCAGTACATACATGCATGGGATTGCAAAGGAATACGCAGATATGCTGTGGAGGAGTATTTTGAAAGAACTGCTATTGGGTATTTCTGAGTGAAGAGAGAACCTGACGACTGATTAGAACTAACAGATTATCTTAATACACGTTGCGGTTAAGACTAATGAGTGCAAAAGTATACGGCGATGAAGAGTGATCAAGAGTAAACTAATGGAAATTAAATATTTAAAATAGTGGGCGCATAGCACAATACAACGATACCTCACATACCACGGGCTGTTATTGTGGTATTGTGCAAGTCAGAAAAAACGCTGATGATGTGTGTGCACTGTACACGTAATACACTCGATTATGGCGTATATACGTAAGACAAGACAACACATCCATCGAGGCGACTAACAAGCTGGCAGGCAGTTCGGGCATGCGTGCGTTACGTACACGATTGTGCAATGTTTTTATGCATATCTTGTTGGAACGTTTTGAAAAATGTTCCTCAAGTTTTTAATTGAATTACTGTTGCCACAATCTAGTAGGTTTCTTTAGCCAGAACGACTTTTGTTGTGTGGATGATGTAAGGTTATCATGAGTGCGTTTTTAGGCAGCATCAATTGTTTACTACATTTCATAGAACTTTATGGCGATGGTGTTGGTAGTTGTCAGTTATTTTCATATGTAGCTTTGTAATCTGCTGAATTTGTATATATGTATAGTAAGGTAGTATCGCAATGCAATATTTGGCATGTTTGGTGTGTCTATACAATTTTCTTGTGTTTGATGTCATTTTTAGTCAAGCATAAATTTCAACAACTAAGATATTAGACAATAACAGTAACAACAAATACAGCAACAACAAAAACATCATATACAAGTTTAAAGATGATTATGTGATGAGCCTTTTTTATTCCATCAACCTCTTCGGTGTACTCGGCATAAAAGAACATGCGTGCACGTAGCCTTATCATGAAAGGCACATAAGATGTGTTTACACAAAATATGGCACACACAGATCAGTAAAATCAGTAAATGCATGTTTAAAGCTACATGCCAATAAAGACTTATTTGACACAAGATATTAACACGCAAAATAAAATTTATATTATAATAAGGTCAAGAAGGATATGTGCAAAGTGAGCAAATCTTAAGCATTAAAGAATATACGTGGCCTACCCTAAACCATTTAAAAAAAATATTGTCCAACAAAACCATCTTTTGATTCGATTTAACCACATTCGTCTCTCTGTATATTTCTGCACAAGCTGCAATATTCCCCCTAGTGGAATACGCGGTTCGACCCAGGAACCTATTGCTGGTACCACGGGATGCTAGAGCCCCAGGAACTTGTTCCTGCTAGCATTATGGGAAGGCCCCCTTGTGGGAGTAAAGTCAGCTAATTGGTTGTGGTCAAATTCGGACCCTATCGAAGTTATATTAAAACCCTTTCAATATGATATTTCACAAAGTGACTTATATGACTATGCTTCGCGTTTACTCATACAACACTGGATTTATTTAAAAACTTGTTTTGCTACCAAGTGGCGCTTTTGAACATATTTGAAGAAGGGTGCTATTCACAATTAGAAGTCTTATTTTCATCTCAGTGATGTAGCATATTACATAGTCAGGCTTGGCACTTTGTCTTGTTAAATATTGTGGCAAAAAATTTGAGCGGGCGTTTATAACTCTTAAGCGGCAAATGCTACACTCGATTCAGAGTTGAATTAAAATTGACTCTGAAAGGCACAATGGACTGATTTTGGTGAAGAATAGTTAAATAGCTTCATAATTGGCTGAGCCAAATTTGGGCCGATGGGACTATTTTTAGAACCCCTTCAATACCGCACGTTTACTGACACAATTAAACTAATTGTAACACAATTGTTGGCGCCCACACCACTTGAAGTTTTGTAATGGTCGGGCTTGACCGACTGTAACTTTTTCACTTGTTTTTTTTTTATTAATATTAAGGGGAAAAAAGTTGAAAATGGTAGTTTTAGAAAGGTTTAAAATAGAGTGTTAAAAAAGTCTCTTAAATAGTTCGATTCAATTTATTTTCTTTAAAACTCGTACTTGGATCAACGCACGTTGTTGTATAAAATTTCAATGAAGTATCTTAAAAATGGTCACGTGGACATACAAACATATGGTAATATGAAAGGTAGGTGTTTTAAGATGTTTATGTGTAATAAACTTTATGCATCCTGTACACTTTCAGGGGGAGGCTACGTACATACATATGCTTGTACAAAAACCTTTATTTCATTCTACTTACTCGTATATCTGTAAAGGAGAAGAAATTGACTAAAAAGCACACACACGTGATGCAAATGTGCCTATCTATGCGCAGTAACTGCAAAATATGTGTATATCTCTGTACACGCGTATACATATTTCTTTGATTCGGTTACGGTAGTAGATTGTTCATCAGAATGCCGTGAAAATGACGCAAAACGCATAAAATCATAAAAAACTGTTAGTTTCACATTGAAAATTTGACGCCTCTGTTGTAAGGGCACATAAAAACCATTTTTGGTTTAAATGAACATACATTTATTTGTTAGAACTCCTAGATGTAGGAAACACCACCATGTGCAACATGGGCACTGTTCTTATTTGGGTGCTTGTATTGTATTGGTTGAAAGTTTTTGTGGTCCTGTTTCAAGGTTTTAGAGAATTTGGAAAAAAGGCGTACAAAAAGTGAGATATTGTCTGCCTTTCTAATTTCTTTTGTAGGGGGCGCTGAGCGAAAAGTGGTGTCGTTGCATAAAAACTGACGATTACTCGAATTAGTTTTGTTTTAGTCATCGAATAAAAAAACTAAATTTGATTTAGGCTAAATCTTAAGCACCCTATCCATATACAGAAGTAGGCGTGACAGATACACGGCTACGCCTCCTAATAATATTGTATGTATTACGTATCTGCTTATAACTCCGGTTTTTCGGAGAGTACGGGTTTTCGTAAATTGTGGACGCATATTTTGACCACGCCCATTGATGAATGGGATATGCGTACCGAATTTCAAGAGTTTATAGGTCAATTTTTCTGTCAGATAAATAGATTTTTCTCATTTGTGGGAGTGGATCTTAACCGATTTTGCCCATTTTAAATAGAGATCCACGTGTAGGAAACAGAAGTGTCTGTACAAAATTTCAGCTCAATATCTCATAAATTATGATAGTGAGAATGCTAGCAACAGAAAAACATCGGGACACACGGTATACGTACATGTCTAGATCGTCTCAATTTTTGATGCTGATTAAGAACATATACTTTGTAGGGTCTCTGAGGCCCCTCTCTGGGTGTTTTAAATGGAACGAAAAACTTACTATACCCTCAAAAATTAGTGAATGTGCCTACCCTACAAATTATTTATGCTCGTTAACGCGGTGTGTAGAAGGCGCTATGCAACCCTTAGAGGTTACAATTGACCATGGGCATTTTCAGAAAAAGGCACACACTACGTATGCGTATTTTAAAGGCTATAAATTTTTTATAATCAATTACACTAATGAACAACTATTAAAACACCGAGTAATAAGGTTTACCTTGGGCTCCATATTAATTTTAAAATGAACCAAAATCCGTTAAGGCATATTGAAAAATTCCATCATCAATTAACGCTGGATTGAGTTCAGACAACATCAAAACTAAAGAAAACAACGCGCGAAAGGAATATATATTATATATGCATATGCATTAAGACTACTTTTCTCTTTATTTAGACACATACGTACACTTTGCCATCTTAATGTATAAAAGATGACATATTTACTTCCTTTTTTCTATGTATACGTGGTGGTTAGTGGAATCAAGTAAAACAAGTTATATGTAGCTTAGGGTAACACTTGAATGACCATAAAATAAAAGGGATTACTGCTTAAAACCGGCTTAACTGTGGGAGTGTCCTCCGACCGATTTTGTCTAATTTCAATATAAACCCGCGTTCGAAAGAAACCAATATTTCTATTAAGTTTGGGGCGATATATAAATTTTTGCTAACGTTAGAATATTTACCTTAGCCGGATATACTTTGTGGGGTCTGTTTCTTGGTGTTACAAACATTTCAACAAAGTGAGTATAAATCCAGCCTCAAAGTGGTGGGTATAAAAACATCCTAAACTATAATTTCGGTATATTTTGTAGTGTACATGTGTGTAGTGTAAATGTAACAAGAGCAAAAACAAGGAAGGTAATATCTGACAGGGGAGAAGAGAAGAATTAAAATAAATGAAAGATGATGGACAAAGAGTAACGGGACACATTAGGAACAACGACAGGCATATAATCATAAGAATTCAAAGGTAGAAACAGACAACAACTGCACTTAATATTTTAGGTAATATCCTTCATCTGCATTAAAGACAAAGCAAAATAAGTAAGAAAACCAAATGCGGCTTAGACCAAATCACAAATACCTTAATCATCTATATACAATCAGTGGGTGTGGAAGATAGATGGCTCCGTCCGTCGACTTTTACGCGGAGTACGGTTTTTGTAAAGTGTGAGCGGGTGCGTTGACGTTAATTATAAATATATATTTGTGCCAAATTTTAACTTTATAGTTTAATTTTTTGTGGCAGATAAATAGATTCATGTCGATTGTGGGCGCGGCTTATGACAGATATTTTATAATTCAAACAGCGGTCTGCGTGCAGAAACGATAAGTGTTTGGACTAAATTTCAGCACAAAATCGAAAAAATTTTAATCGTAAGAGTGTCAATAACAGACGGACATGTCTACAACGGCTCTTACTACTTTGTAGAGTTTCTGACGCGTCCATTCGTTGCAAATGGAATGACAAACTTAGTATAACCACCATATTTTGTTTAGGGTATATAAACGAGTTGCTCTGTCTGCATATTCCTATAAAAGAGATGGTAACGATGCCAGTGCACAGACACAGAGAAACAGCACTTGTACTATATACGTATACCTACAGACATAACTATATTTTTTTTCGGTGTTTGTAAGAAATTTTTTCTTCCATTTCGTTTAAGTTTTTGGCAAAGATTGATGAATTCAGTTGATGGTGATGACGATGTTGATGGTTTCTTGGTTATAAGTTCTACGATGTTTTGTCCTTCTTTTTCTCATTTTTTGTTTTCGAACAACACAACAAATATAAAAAAAAGAAAGGGAAAACGTATTGCTTATTTCTTTGGCAAACGTATATAAAATTGTGTGTAATATTTTTGTCGTGCATGCATCTCAATGTGGAGTATCCCTGAAACAACCTTAATCCATGTTGCGGCGCAAAATAAATGAACGATGCTTTTAAGCAGCAGCAGCGTCAACCTCAGCAACACCACCTCCCATCTGCCTGAGTGAATTATAATTTTACTCATTTTCGTACTTCTACATCTTAAACGAAATTGTAAAAGAATGACTAATAGTACACACCGAAAATATAATAAGAAGGGTGGAAGGGGATGGAAATTGTTCACATTTACCATAGTTAACGCTTTGTGTCGGATAATATTTCTCTATTCATTCATTTACTATAAGTTCGCCGAGGGAATATGCTAAGTCTTGCTTGCATTTAGGCAAGTGCGTTTTATTTGTATGTGTAAACCCTCGATGCGTTTGTTATTCTTTGGAAAGACTATTTCAGCACATATAATAAATAGAATAGAAAGTTTCCCCTTTTTTCCATCCTCAAGTACACACTTCCACACACTCCTCTATAAGATTTCGACCAAGTTTTTTCTTAAACGTATATAGGATCACCTTCAATTATCACTAGATTTTTATACCCTCCTCCTCAGTGACGAGTGTATACGAAGTTTGTTCTTCCATTTGCAATATCCAGAAGGAGGCGCCAGAGACCCTACAAGGCATATATTTTCTTGATCAGCATCGAAAACTGAGTCGATTTAGACAAGTATGTCTGGGCATCCGTGTGTTCGTGGCATTCTCACGGGCGTAAACTTTGAGATATTGAGTTGAAATTTTTTAAGACACTTCTAGTTTTTCATGCAGATCGCTACTTAAAATGGGTAAAACCGGTTAAAAGCCACGCCCAAAATATATATATATATATAAATTATCATGTTGAACGTTATTTTGGGCTTAAGCCAAATCTAGCATACATCGTAATAAGTACTGATACGACCGACATGTCTTTTTTGTCTTTATTAAATATATTTTAAGCCTTATGTCTTAGTCTTAACCCTTAAGTGCATAATTTTTATCTATCTATTTTGATGTAATAAATAAATAATATAAATAAATAAATTATTCTTGGGCGTAAACGCGTATGCATGTGTACAAACAAAAATATAATAACGACTAATAAATATTGGACAACTTGTTACAACAGTAGTCGAATTCTGCACCAAATGGACTATTTTGCAAGCTGTATACCTACAAAATTTAAACTTTATTCTTCTTATAAGAAACTTATTCTTATAATGACTTTATCGACCCAAACTTTGACGCTTACAGTTTATGTTATATCAGTAAGCACGAGTCATTGTCGTATAAGTCACTCTGTGAAAAATGTTTAATGGTAGGGAGGTTTTAAAAATTGTTGAATACGGTACAAAATTAGAACATTAATTTTTAGGCTAATTAAATGTTATTTCTCGATCCAGCCATGTCAGACAAACATATAAAAAATTGTGAATTTTCGTCATAGAATGACTTTCTTTATAATAAAACGTTTTTGAATAAATCGTTATAAAGGAAGTCATATACTCGTTTGAATATTGGGGCGACGATCCAAAAATGAACCGATAAGGCCCAAATTCGATACAGTCAATTACTAAACCAATTGACAATGTTAAAATAAAGATTATTAGTCATATTGAAAATTGTCACACCCACCTTCAGTTATACCGATCGATTCAGAATCAAAATCTGAATCGATTTAACCATGTTCGTCTGTCCATGTAAATTTGTGCGCAAGTGCATTTTTTGAGATATTTTGATGAAATGGTACAAGGACATGTATTGGCCCAAAAGGAAACGCTATTGAAAATGGACCGGATTGAACAATTTTTAGAACACCTATTTAGAGATCCTATTATTTTTTGAGATATTTCGATGAAATTTGCTACATAGATATGTATTGGCCCAAAAATAAACCCTTTTGAAAGTGGATAGTATCGGACCATTTTTAGAACCCCCCTCCCTATATAAATTTTTTTTTTATTTCATTAACAAAAAAGACATAAATAAGATCATTGCACACCGGGTATGCAGCTCGCTCCTCGAACATTTTTATTGCGAGGAACGGATTGAACAACATATGTGCAAAGTAAGGTAAAATGAAAATACGTCATTAAAAAATTTATAAACATTTATTTCAAAAATAGTTATTTTGCTCTCAATAATAAAGAACAAAACATAATGCAAAGAAATTTTTTACTAAGTAGTAAAACGTTAAAGAAAAATAAGTTGAATAATGAAAAAAATAACATAAACGAGAAATAAATTTTTTTGGTAAACAGTACAACCAATGCTAAATTTTGTTTTCCTGTACTTTACAGATTTCATTGGTCCAAGAAAAATCTTATTTCGACGACTAGTTTACTCAGACTAACTGATAATTGCACATTACTGTTATTGCACACACGGTATGCAGGCCGCCTTATGGCCTTATTAACTTTTCATCATCAATTTGGTCAAAATATATTAAGAATTGCAATTTTTGCCCTATAAACAACAGAGGGAGGCTTCAAAGGTCAACAATAAATTCTGAATCGATTTAAATGAGTGTGTCTGTCCTTCTGCGGTAAACGTACTCTCAAGCAATTACAGAATTGGGCGATCGGGAATGAATAAATTTAATAATATGTGTTGTCATCAAAGTAGCAGAGAAATGAAAAAGTTTCACTAAGACAGCATCTCAGTATCATTACCATTATCATTTTAACTAGACCGAGAAATGAATTAAATTTTTCTTGAAAAAATAACATATAAACGCTAGAAATAAAGTGCAACACTGCCACAAGTAAACTGTAAAATACGATTTTTTTAACCATACACCCGCGTACGGGTAAATTCATACAATTAACGTACAAAGTATATTTACATGATAACACATAAATACCACCCTTCTGGTACTCGTTATAAGACTCAAACACATAAACTCCCCAACCCTGCAATATTTGATTGAAATTGCATCTGCCTGGTTTGGCACCCGGTCACATTCAGCATATTAATTCAGCATATAATAAATGGAATTGTAGCGAAATTCCTGGCTACTAGCCGCGTAGTTCCATTTATGCGTTATATTTCGTTCGACCACCTTGTCTGTGTTGTGTGCCACAAGGTAAATCTAGGTGAAGCATACATCCGCGCTAACTAAAATTGCGTCTTATTTGCTTGGATGGCATCAGCGTCTAAGCGAATGTAATTTTGTATACATATACATAAAAAAAGAAAGCAGAGTATCGCCTGCTTTAGTGGTTTCCCCGAAATCACAAATCAAAACATCATTCGCACAATTCAGGGTAACTTGTTGCTTATTCACCGGCTACAATAAACTAAATGGCATATAAAGCAGGCTTTTTTAAACACATGGTGCACGTGCTTCTGTCAAATAAGCGTTTGGGTTGGTATTTTGTTTTGGTTGTTGCGCGCCCATGCAATGTGTCCTTTAATGCAATTTAAAAATGAAAACAAGTGAAAAAACTAAATTGGACTCTCAGGCCAAAAGTCAAACACCCTCCACATCTACGTACTAATGGTAAACATAATTAGGCGCTCTATTAGTGCTTGTATTACGTATCAGCTTGTATGTCGAGTTTTAAGCTAAATGCAGTTTTTTGTAAACTGTGGGCGTGTCTGTATTGAAATAAAGCTTATTTTTGGCACATAGATGAATGAGGTAAATATAAATACGTACCTAATTTCAACTTCATAGTTCAATTTTTATGGCATATAAATAGATTTTGTAGATTGTGGACGTGGCTCAGACACACATACCTAAGACGACTCGGTTTTTGATTTCAGTTTTTAGGGTCTCTGACGGTTCTTTAAAGGTGCTGCAAATGGAATGACAAACTTAGTGCACTCCCATCTTATGCGAAGGGTATAATACAACGTATGTCCAAATCTACTATTTACCGATTAAAGAGAATACGGTTATATTTATCATGTGTGTTTTTTGCGTGTGCAAGTGTGCTTACGTTTACCTCTGACCACCGTGGCGTTGTATGCTATTGCTACTGTTGATTACCAGACCACGTTGTGAATGACGAAGATGATGATGTGCGTCGCCGTGTTCATTAACGCTTTTTTAAAATGTATAGTAACTCTGCTCTTGTTGTTATTATTGTTAATGTAGATCGTACGTTTAAATTTTTGCTTTAACTTGTGAATACTCAGCAAAGATTACAAATAATTTTAATTCAGATTAAACAGAATTGTTTCTTTTCTCAACCCGATCATCTCCTACTATGGAATGTGTGCATGTCCGTATGCTCCCTCACCCCAATATTTATAAGCAAAGCAAAATTATATTGACTTCCGCGTTTTTAATGAATTGTTTATATGAAAATGATAATTCAATCAAATATCTTTTCTCAACTATTGAGAATAATAATGTAATTATACCCGTCGCCATAAGGGGTTTATTGATTTTGTCCAAACGTTTGTAAGTACCAGAAGAGGGCGAGCCACTCCAGCTCCAAAAGTATATGGGCGTCTCTGTCCTCCACACATTAATTGCGATTATTACATAAGTGAAAAAATGAATTTTTTCAAAATGATTAGATGAGACTTTTCTATTTGGTAAAAACATTCAGATTGCCAGGCGCAAATATTAATTACATTGTAGGAATGTTTATTCAAGTAATATTAAGGTATTTTTTCTCTATTTAGAGAAATATTAATATGTAATTAATTATCAGTATTATTATTGTGCTTTATTTTGCAAGAGGGGTATCTTAGATTTGGCGTACGCCCTATATTGCATTTTTATTTATTTTCATTCCTATTTATATAGCGTAATACATGCACACGCATACAACATAATGCAATTGCAATTTAATGCTGGATTTAGTAATTTATCAAACCAACGGACATCGATCTAGTTAACAAGTGGCTTTTGGCAGCTAATTCATGCATTCAGCATATTTTCGCATAAATTGCAAAAAAAACCTCACGAATTGAGTTATTAATTACATTCGCTGTAACAACAAAGGGAAATTATTTGGGTTTACGACAAATCTAGGACACTGTACTATCCTTTGTGTATCCAAACAAATGAAAATGTTATAGTGGTTCAGGCCCGACCATTATACAAAACTAACAAATTGTATATGTAACACTATTTGCTATAATTTGTTCAGTAGTACATTTTAAAAAATCTGTGTGGAGAGAAATGTACGCGGACAGACATACAGATTGTGTTTTACGTGTATACCTGCCGTGGAGGGTTAAGCACCCGGGATAGGAATTTTGAAGCGTTCCCAACGCCCCCGTAGACACGATTTTTTAAAACTGCATTGTAGGTACAGTTTCACCTCGTGGTCAAGGGTTCTTTGCCATGCACTACCAACTACAGCCCCCCTCGTGCTCCCACAAAGGGGCCATCCCAAATCCAGCGGCTCCAGTATCCCGGGGTACCAGATATTATCTCTGGTTGAACTATCGACCCTAGAGCTCACGGGCTGGTACCCGATTTTATTATTTCCTACAAAAAACCTGTGATATTTGTATTACATAAACAAAGATCTCCGAGTTTTTTGTCACTTTCGCTGTTGCCTCATTTTTAGTTTCCATTAACAGAATATTTGTACCAATGTTTTGAATTAGAATGAGGCCCTACGTGGACTGTCAGGATATGTTTATATCGATTTAGAAAATAATAATAAAAGATTACACCCTTTTCGTCTTCGTTTAATAAAAAATACTAAAAACGGACTATCAGACATTGTTAGATCGATCAAAATTATCCGATCAAGACTAAAAATTTTGAAACGTTGCTAAACTTCTGCTGGGTGTTGCAAATATTTCTATAAATTAATTACACCTTTTCTCTTAAGGTCTGAAAAAATTATGTTTTTACATGTTTAGGGATTAAGCTTGTAGGCTGTCAGTTTTATAAATTACCGTTGGTTAACAAATAAAAATAAGAAACATGTAAAAAGCGTAGTTGTGTTGAACGAGTCAGAGTTTTTTTAATTCCACACTTGATGCGTATATAGGCGTGCAAGCGCAGCCAACATTTGTTAGAGTAGTTGTACACTTTAGATTATTATGCTTAAGTGGTGTTTATAATTCATACTACTGTCACTTACAGATTATTCAGTTACTAAGAAACTATTATACTTATTGCTATTTAGATCGGCTTAAAGACACCATATAAATTATTATTGATGTATGATAAATTGAAATTGATTTAACTCATAAAGAGCTTTATTATCGAAAATAAGGTTTTCAAATTGGAGCATTAAAATCAAATGCATGACTTACAGTGGGACGTATAAGTTGTAGTCACGGTCTTAAACCAATTTTTGAGGTAAAACATAATTAGAAAATTCTCAAGAAATCAAGTCTTTTTAGTGTTTGTTTAGCTGTGGGCGTACCTTACAACCGATTTTACCCAAATACGATACCAACCTGCGCTCCGGGACAGCAAATACTTCAGCTAAGCTTGAAATATACATGTTGAGCACAAACTTGCCTAAATGGAATCAGAATATATGAAACCTTGTGGAGTTTTTGTAGTTCTTTTAGATCCTACGAAAGTAAAAAAAAAATAAAAGAACACATAATATTTACTGGCAAAAAAATGTGTTAATTAGAAGAAGACGTATTGCATATAGAGCGATATATTATTTTCATTAATTTTTTTTACTCCAAGTGGTTCATGTAAGAGGCTTCCTGGTTATTCAAGTTACTAGCTTGGCGTTTACATCGATCATATTCAAAGTGAACAACAAATCAGCAATTATTGTTCCTAGGTTAGTTTGTATATAATATTATTGTTGCATGTTTAGCATTTGTTGCATAGGGAGGGAAATGCCAATGCAACCATTTCAGACATAGACAAGATATATATGAGGGTATATGTGCTTATGTTAAAAGAATTTGATGCTTAAATAATTAAAATGGATTGCTCAGGCTAACACACAAATTAATGTAAGTTTTATGTTAATCCCATGTCCAGATATACGCAAAGCCGAGATACTATCATTTGGTTTGTTAAAATTGGGTGAAATCGGTTGAGAGCCACACCTACCTACATCGATAAACATATATTTATCAGTAACAAGAACGGTGCTATAAAATTGAACTTTCGTACATATATTTAAAATTAGCCCATCCGTCCCATCATATTTGGCGCAGAATGAGATTTCTAAGCTTATTCGTGATGCATTAACTATAGAGGGCTTAATCAGGTACGTGCCACGCCCACTGCTTGCATATAGAGGTGAAGAGTATTCAAGATTTGGCTTTAGCCAAAATTTAGTTATTTACCTACTTATGTAATAATTTCCACACAACATTAATCTCATTACGCTCAATTAACTTTTCATTGCGTGAGCTAGTGAATGAGTATAGTAGAAATCCCTTACTAAACCAAAGAGTATGTTCCCAAATAATTAATTTTGACATATAGGAGGATTAAAGCTGTGAACTTTTGAATAATAAATGCGAAGCAGAGAAGTGCGTGTAAACCTTTGAACCCCTTTAAACTTAATGAATTATATTTGATAATACAATATTGTAGGCAACAAGTAATTTTATTTGATACATACATTAAGCCCTCTCTACAATAAAACAAGAAAGTCAAATATTAATATTCCATGAAAATACATATATACGTGTATGTAGATACAGGTAACATTTTGTTACAATTATTTAACTGATATTTATAAAATATGTTAACATATAAAAAGGTGTGCAACTGCTAAGTATTTCACGCTAATATAAGAGGGTTCGATTCCCGGACTAATGCTTATTTTTTTTTTATATATGAAATTATATCCTTAAGCATTTGTACATATTCATTCATGTATGATTATTTACAGGCAATCGACATTGAAGAGGATTTCATAACGCAAATAAGTTTGAAGTGAAACGTGTTCGTGTCTAAAGGTAAACTTGCAATGTTTTCATGCTCAAAAGGCTAAGAGAACAATGTCATTCTTGCCCTCGTTGTTTGTTTTTGAAACTATCTGTATACAAATACATATAGTCTACACTTTTAAGAGCACATTTAGTTTCAATTTTTATGTCAGCTGCGGTGTCCGAGTGGTTAAGGAGATGGACTTGAAATCCATTGGGTTCTACCCGCACAGGTTCGAATCCTGTCCGCAGCGATTGCATTTTTACACTTTGGGCTTATTTTTTTGGTTTTTTTATTATTACGGCTTAAGTTTTAGCTTCTAGGTTTTCGATCAGATATTTTTTTATGTAAATGTATTTATTAAATTAAATTAAATATTGTATTCTATAATATGGCATTCAAATTTGGTGATAACTTTCATAGCTTTGTAGCTACAGCGGTTCGCGGTTAGAGTACTAAATAAGCTGTGAACCACTGTATATATTATTGGAAAGAATTCTTAAATCTCTTCCTTTTTAAAACGAATTACTTCAATTAAATAAATTGTTATGTTTGTAACTCCTAAACAGCAAATGCCACACCCACCTTTAGTTATACCGATCTATTCAGAATCAAAATATGAATCGATTTAACCAAGTCTATCTGTCCGTCTGTCTGTCCATGTAAATTTGTGCGCAAGCTACAGGTAGGATTTTTTAAGACGTTTTGATGAAATTTGGTAAAAGGGCATGTATTATCCTAAACGGGGACCCTATTGAAAATTGACCGGATTGGACCATTTTTAGAACAACGTCCCATATGAGGTCCTATTATTTTTTGAGATATTTCGATGAAATTTGGTACAAGGAAATGTATTGGCCCAAAAATAAACCCTTTTGAAAATGGATAGTATCGAAATTTTTGAATATACAAGTAGATAGAATAAAAAATTTTATTTTTCAAAGAAAAATATTAGAAGTACCTAGTACAAAATATAAAATTTTTCATATTTTTTTTTTTAGTCGGCTTCACCGACTTGTTTTATTCTGCTTTTATAGTCAATATAGTAATTTGGTTTTTATTTTGTTGTCTTATTCAAAATCGATCAAAAGACACACCCGCAATGGCGTTCCAAACATTACATCTATGGCTTTCAACACTCTCTCAAGTTGTAAAATTTTGAAAAATTTGATATATTCACCGTCCACGTCAAATTTATGGTTTTAAAAATGAGCCAAATCAATCCACGAACTTTAAATAGTTCAACGTGCTGAACTGGACTATATATTTCGATTTCAGAATAATAAGTTCCGCTTTTAAAGAAAAGATACATTAGCACTTAATTTGTACATTCCTTCAGTAAATGATGAATAATAATTCAATAACGAGCTGTACGGAAGATATACTAAAATAAGATGATACCATTTTAATAGAATCATTTCACAATGGAGATTAATGTGCACAATTTAATGTAATTTTTACCCTTTATATATTATATGAAATTGTCTTTGGGTTGACCACGCCCCTTCTAACATTCTTAATTTCTACTTGAAAATTATTTTGTATTACTCCTGAACCATAAATCGTGTAGACCTTAAATTTAGTACACATCATTACTTTATATCTAGATACCTCGCTATTGAAAGTGGGTTGAATCGGTCCATGAACCTTCCTCTAATTTTACAAAACGTTTTTCCTTTATTACAGACAAACCATAGGGGATACAAATAGGTTAATTAACCACGCCCATCTGTAATGGACTTATTAGTATGTTTTAGGGGTGTATTTACAACATTTGATATATAGATCTGAAATTTAGATTTAACATTTCTTCCTAATGTCTGCAATCAACTTGTGAAGTTGGGCGTGATCGGCTAACATTCGCGCACGTTGTTACGTTTACGTTTACGTTGTTATGATAGATAACAATGATTGTAAACACACATGGGCATTCGAATGATAAGTCAAAAACGTGCGTGGTCGCAAAACAGACGTGCCTACAATTTACAAAAAAAAACCGCTATCAGCTTAAAGCTAAACTTGCAAGATGACACATAATACGTACACTATTAGAGGGCTTAATCATGTTGCTGCCACTCCTACCATTTGTAAAGACATATGGAGGGCATTTAAGATTAATTTTCTTATATTTGCTTGTAGGTGGTGTTCTAAGCAATTAAAACAAAAAAAGGAAAACCATACAAAGTTGATTTTTTGCAGCATTTACCGCATTGTTTAACTACTTCAAACGAAATGTGGTGCCCCCTAACGAGCCAATCAACCAATAACTCAAATACGATAGGAATAATAAAATAAAATAAAGTAGCAGAGAAGAACACAGGCGGTAGAATAACAAGTTCATTTTGCATTGATAACATAAGTCTAACTATACCACGCCAACAAACGTTTTCACGCGTTTGTCGGTTTTCTTTATGCATCGCTCTCACCTACAAAGAAATGCGTATTTAGTTTTTAAACGCTTACAGTTATCAGTCCACAAAGTGAAAGAGATGGATATATATGCGAAGTTATATAGGTGGTAGGCCTGGTTATTGCAGTAAATAATAAACGTATAGAAAAAGAGAACTTGCATACGTGCAAGTCGATAGCAACGCACACATACACAAGTACGCAGTTGTATAATAGGATGAAAATAGAAAAAATAAAACGAGGAAAGCATAATACGCGTCTAAAATGTGCGCTGTTATCTCTTGTACATGTGGCTGGCTACTCCTTTGAATTGATGCTCTCTAAAACGTAATTGACAAAAATCATATTTTTTCTGCACATAGCGAGTATATACATATTATACATGGACAATACATATACAGATATGTAGGATAAAACTAACATGAGGTTCCCTTACAGCCGTGATGTTCAGATGAACAGGAAAGAATGGAGAGTTTCTGCATATAAGTGGTCGAAAACAGAAAGGCACAGGATATATTATGGAACAAAACACAAACCTAATAATTAATAGAAAACCTAGCGGCAAACAAATGGCCATGCATGTATTTGTCTGCCAAGAGTTTTGTGCTGCCCTGAGGGACATTGTGCGGCATGTACATGCACATATAGTTTAGGAAATTGAATGGTACAGTTTACCTTTAAATATAGTCAAAATGATATTCTAGGAGTAGTTGTCATAGCCATCCTGGTATAAGTTACTTATTTTTTTATTCTTGATACGAAATCTGGACCCAGCCATGCCTGTGAGTCTGTCCACTTTAATTAAATTTAAATAATATCCATGCTATTTGTTGGAACATGATAAATAAATAAAATTTATAATATCCATCCATCCTGTGCTAAATGTGGTAATGGGGTCGGGTAACAGACACGCTTACAATTTTGGTTAGATTTTGATTGTTGCATTTTTCCAGCATTTTTCTTGCTTACATATGATAAGTTAGTTTGAGTATCGACTCCCCATACGAATTTCTGCAAAAAGTATTTAGTGGGTCTATGTCACTTTATAATTAAATGAGAGATTTTCCAATAATAAATACTTTTGAGATAAAAAAAAATTTATCATATGCATTACCTCTGCACCTCCATAAATTTTAAAGATCTATGAAAGTAGTAATGAATAGAACAGAGAGAAAAGAATGTAATGGAATAAGTATAAATACTACAAATAATCCATTTTAAGTCTCTAACTGAAAGACAGAAGCACAAGCCACAACTAGTAAATGGAAATATGAACATAGAAAAACTTTCCAAAACGACATGTATCAGAAGGGCACGAGACAGAAGGGGTGAGGTTATTATCACCCACCCAAGCACACGCAATTCCAAAAAAAGCCAGCATGACATGCATGTATATGGAATTTGGAGAAGGTGTCATTTTTTACAGAATTGTTTTTCTGGTTTACTTTTACCATCATGTATTTGTATTGGTTTGCTTCGTTGTTTTCTTTTCCTTTTAGTTAACAAGCTTAAAGCCTCTTCAGTGTGCTGTATAATGCTGTATACTGCTGACCATTTGTTAATATATACACAGACAGTAAGTGAAGCACATAAAACTATGTGTAAAAAATTGAAAGAGTAAACGCCTCCTATGTGCAGAAAATCTGAAAGGAGCAACAAAATACTACGTATCCTAAAAATTCAACAAAAACGAACGTGAGTAAAACAACAGAACTATAAAGATGTACAAGAGTGGGCTTATAGAACACGCAAACCCACATCGTCATCAACTGTTACAAATGGATAAAAAGGACTTTAAACACACATATTACACACATACATACCATACATGCATACCGATAATCCTTTACGCAAGCTTATGCCTTTAGTACGGCGCTATATTGCACTCCTCTGTATGTAGTGTTAGGTTACAAGGTACACAGCCGATATACAGAAAAACTGAAGAGGAATAGAATGTAAATGGAATAATTAAAAGGAAATATGCTTCAAAAAAAAAAAAAAAAAATTAAACTGTATAAAATATGTGCACATGGCAACACAAAACAACTCACGTATCCTCATAGAGAGTGTATAGTATACGAAATGAGTACAAAACAAGAAAAATTGCCTCCGTTGCCTTCATGGTGATGTTTTCTGCCTGTACATGTACTGTTGATGTAACCGAAAAATAATTTTGCTGTTGCTGTTGTTGCTGCGGTTTGTACATGCATGTACAATTTATATACAATATATGTATATGTGCATTATAAAAATCTATATATAGGCAACAAACCCTGAATATCCTTCATCAATAATCGTTCTTTGTTGTTGATAACTCAAAATCGTCCACACGCAATCTCCACCTTGGGTTTGAGGTTTATATTGCTCTATAGTATCCTGGGTTTTGTGTGTTTGTGTTTACATTTGTGTGTATATGATGTATACTGCGTTACATGGGAAAAAGTTTTCTTACCTACCTATTGCAGTCTTATATAACTATTTTAATGTAGTCACGATAACCATTTCACTTCTTTACGTCTAAGCCACCCCCTGAGCTATAATGTATGCTTGCTTGGTGTTCAGGGGTATGTTACGTACAATATGTATACAGCAGAGATTGTACATGTATTTGTGCTGCCATCAATAATCCCGAAAAATGTTAAGTTTGTAAAGGTCGGCTGCGTTTTTGGACAAGAAAGTACAAATTTCTATGCACATGTATACAATACAACGTGTGTGCCGCACATATAATAACATTTCGTCCCTACACTATGTCAATATATACCGTTAACGTCAGCTTTGTAGTTATCGTCCGGCACTAAAGGGAGGCTTAAGCTATTCAATACTCATTGTTTTCATACTGTGTTGATGATGACACCAACGCACCGAGTACCGAATCATCCAACTAACCTGCGTGCCTCGAAAAAGTAGGGACACCTTCACCATCGCCTTCTTCATCAGATCACAAATGTCCCTAAATATATAGCAGAATTATCTACCAATTGCGTAGCGAGGTGAAGCTGCGTGGGTGCTCTGCAAAAAGGCGGAGCCTACACATCACTGAAGAAATGCGTATTTATTTGATTACAAGTTTTGTAAAACACTATCGAGCCCTCACCCTCTTATGCATATGCAGGAGTAATATATTTATAATATAAAGAGTATGAGTTACCGTTAACATTGTTGAGATATGAGAATTTTACTCTTCCAATATTGTGTGTTTCTCGCTCGCCTGCATAAGAAACTACTCTCTTCCCGTTTATACAGAACTATACATAAAATAGACGAATGAAGTAAGAAATAGTATGCATACAACTTACTCAGTTATTTTCTCTCTTTTGTATGTTTCATTTAACTTTACAGGGAACTTTCTAAGCTTTTCGATACATATTAATATATCATCGCACAAACATTTCTGCACTTCAGAAACATTTACTCCATTTATTTAGTTAACCGTCGCATCTACATTTTTTTATATATGCACAGTCCGCCGGAAATAAGAGATGATTGATATAAAATGAATCATGAAGTATATAGTTTTTTTTTTCTAATTAGTTAAAATTAATTGAGCGAAACTTAACTAAAACGTCATAAATGTATTTAAAAAACAAGTGAAAATGCTGTAATGGGTTATGTCCGAACACTTAAAACCCTACACCACATGGTTAATTATTTTATATTTAATTTAGTTTTATGAGTAAACGCGAAGCATTAGAGTACAAGTCTTTTGGAGAAAAGTGACTCTAAAAATGGTCCGATCGGGTTCAAAATTGGCCAGTCAGAATTTCTAATGTTCGCCATATAAAGACTTCCTTTAACTTTGAATATGGAAAGGTTTTAAAAATGGTCTAATACGGTCTAATTTCAATAGACTTCCTCTTTGACCCAAAACGCATCTTTGTACCAAATTTCATTAAAATATCTCAAAAACTGCGACCAGTTTGTGCACAAATTTACGTAAACGGACAAGATACAGCCAGACGGACATGGTGAAATCGATTTGGAAAATGATTCTGAATCGATTGGTATAACCGAAGGTGCGTGTGACGTTTGCCTTTTACAACTTACAAACATCGTATACTTGCGAACTTGAGGGTCTCAAAATAATTTTCAGTAATCACACTCTAGTCATGCCCTTAACACACACAAAAGTTTAAAAGTATTTACAGAAATTTCGTACAATGTTGATGTGGCTCCTTCTTATAATTTTGAATAGTGGTAATATTTTAACTATTGTGTATTTTCTTATTGGGGCTTCAATATTTATATTGAAAGCTTATAGTAAACGTGAACGGTAATTCAATTATTTCGTAAACAAGCAGACAGTTAAGGGAAGATTTTGAAAAAGTTTACACACCAACAACCAAACAGACTTTAGTTTTATTTGCCTATTCCTCCATTATGTCCGTTGTCTTTTTGTCTTCCTCTTGAAAGTTAAGTCATGTGCACATGCAAAATTTGTTATTATTGCCTGAATTATTTATTACGTTTGAAGTTTCCTATTTCCGGCAAAATTGGCATGTTTTTCTCTAGCGATTCTATTCAACTATTCCAACTATTGTCTATACACATAGTATTTAGCTTTCTTTCTGGTGTATTTTATCTTCATAGCTGTCGCAGTACATTTATATGTTTATTATTAGATTGTACAATAATTGCACAATTTGGCAGCCATACTTGCATTTGACTTTCGTTGTTGTGCGATTAAATAAATGATTGTACTGTGATACTTGATTGGTGGTGGTATTTTTGGGTTACTTCCTATGTGTGCCACGTATGCTATGTATACTAGTATTTGCTACATTGCCTAATATATTTTATAGTTTTATTTAGTATAAGGGACAATTGTTTTATGGAGTTTTATAATAGAGGTTCTAACAAAGTATGTGTATGAAACCAATCAAATGCAAAACAACAATTACAGATTATGACAAGACGAAAATAACATGACATGACAAAAATTTAATTGCACTAAATGGAATTGAATTATTTTAATTGTAGTTATAAATTTCTTATTATTAAGTATATTATTTTAAGCATGAGCTCGAGAATTATTATGAAGTACGCTGCAAAAGTAAAAGTAAAACAAGTAAGAAAACTAAATTTAGATTGGGTCAAATCGTATATACCCTTGCAAAGAGAGTTTTAAGCTGAGTACGGTTTTTAATAAAGTGTGGGCGTTTTCGTTATCCTCCTGCACGCATTTTTTGCAAATCGATAAACGGGATAATTATAAATGCGTATACAAATTTGTATAGGTTTGGCCTTACTCATGCCTAATTTTGTGCATAACTACTATTCACCTGACTCTTTTATTGCCATATAACACATTTAAATGTTCAATACTTCTCAATTTAACCGTGGTAGCACATCTCTTTTTTTGGAAAATTAGGACCTGTGTTGAACATTTCATTCACTTAAGTTGACGTTGAAGTTTTCTTTTTTAACTTGTGTAAATGCCAAATTGTTTTAAAAATTTCTATTAAGAGCTTTTCAACGTTATGTCGAAATTATTAAGGACAGTATTTCGACAAGGGCTATTTTGATGCCAAGGATTTGAGAACTGATTTTAGTTATATTTGAGGCCTTGAATATAAGTATGAAATTTGTCTTTCTCCATCAGCTAAAATAGAGCTGAGGGATGTGCTATTAACGTTTGCAAATAAGTTTTCCAAAAACTATATAAGGTAGCAAAACAGGTAAGAAAGTGCTACATTTCGCGTTTAAATTTAAATTTAGAACAACCGCCTTCACTACCTCCATTGACAAAATACGTCTAGGAGACCGATCAAACCCATTTCCACAAGTTCGCTCCGCACATAAAAACGGCAAATTTCAAATATTTAAAATAAATCTCTAAAACATATCAACATAATTATTTTATTATAGGTAGACGTGGTTAATATGAATTTTCCTAATATGCATATTCAAAAGCCTCTTTAGTTAATATTCTGGCAAAAAAATTTAGTTTATACCCATCATCATAATGATGACTTTCAACACTCTCACAAGTTGTAAAATTTTGAGAAATCTGGTATATTCACCGTCAATTTTATGGTTTTAAAAATGAGCCAAATCAATCCACGAACTGGCCGACAACTTTAAATAGTTCAACGTGCTGAATATGCTATATATTTCGATTTCAGAATAGTAAGTTCCAATTTCAAAGAAAAGATACATTAGCACTTAATTTGTACATTCCTTCAGTAAGTGATGAATAATAATTCAATAACGAGCTGTTCGGAAGATATACTAAAATAAGATGATACCATTTTAATAGAATCATATCACAATGCAGATTAATGTGTGCAATGCAGACGATTACGTGCAAATTTACATATTTTTTAAACATTTCTCGTTAATCCTGAACGTTCGGAAATTGGGCAGATCAGTTCTCATTTTTACCCTTTATATATTATATGAAATTGTCTTTGGGTTGACCACGCCCCTTCTAACATTCTTAATTTCTACTTGAAAATTAATTTTGTATTACTCCTGAACCACAAATCGTGTAGATCTAAAATTTAGTACCAATATAAGAGGACTGCACTAGTATGACAGTAATGTAGGAGTAACTAATTGATTGCAAATGCCGCCCACTTATCTGGAGGCGTAGCTTCCAATTTGAATTTGGCGAAATCGGCAAGGTGTCAGGCGTGCAATCGACAAAAAGTTAAAATACGTGTTAATAATTGGATCAATATACGACGCTCCGATAACGGGCGTAGCTGTATAATGGACACGCACAGAATTTTCAAAAAACTCCCCCACTGCTGAGGTACAAATGTGGAGAGTACTCAAGATTTGGCCCAAGCCAAACATAGCATTTTTACTCGTTATTTAATAACATTTAATTATGATATTATAATAGTTAGTACTTATTATTGTGGCTTTCAAAGCTAATGACAAAATTAATTGTTATACAGTATAAACACACACACAAACACAGTTGTAAATATGATGGCGGAACAAAAAGGTCACTAAATTGCAAGGTTAACCATTTATGCGTATACATACAACATTAACCGAAGACGTACTTGAACATAAGTGATTTTTAATTTTTTTTACTGTAAATTGAGGTTAGTGGGTTTCTCTTTCATTTCCAGAGTTTTTCTTTTATATATTGCATGCTTGCTTGTGTGTAAGTTAAGTGTGTGTATAGAATATGTTTAAATTGAATTCTAGTTCAGACAAACACATGCAAACCTAAAAAGCGGGAAAATATGCAAGACTGAGCAGACAATGAGTTTGTGTCTCTTAGTAAAATAGTTGTTAAAGTTAGAATCTCTATATTTATGCGGTATGTATATAATGGACATACATAGATGCGGAAACAACTAACATAAAATACTATATTCTACTATGCCATACATGTACAATAAATAGTAGTAAGAAGAAGAAAAAGATGTAGCAATGGTATGTTTAGCTGTTTAACTATCCGGCTATATGTGGTAGCAAACAGCAGAACAGCATCTAACATAAACTTTGGAAAAAGTTGTGCTGACTACGTTTATAACTAGCTCATATATACAAATACTTCCCTACATAAGATATATACACCGACATTTATTATAAGTATGTATAATAAAAGGAAAAATGTTATTGTTGTTATCGCTAAACCATGAATGAATAAATGAATGAATGAATGAGTTAAAATTTCTATATAGGGAGCGCGCGACTTTTTTACTTTATAGTAAATATATGTAAAGATTTTATATGTGTTAATTTATAGAGTGTGTATGAAAGTATTTACTGTTAACAATGTATATATCAGCTTGTATTCGCAAAAGCAGAAGTATTCAATCGAAATTGAGTCTATACTACGCATACATCAAATCTAGGATACCCACCGTCATTACCAGAAAAACAAGGAAGAAGGCTTAATTTGGGTTGGGCTAAATCTTAAATGTCCTCCAGATGTACATAAAACGGTGGGTGTGCAGATACATAACTCTGAACTCTATTGGTGTATCTATAAGGTTTTTCATAAATAGTCTGTTATCCGACCACGTACCCCTCTTGAAACATCAATGAAAGGGGTAACTATAAATATGTGTGACAGATGTAAGGACACATGGACACCCACGACTCAATTTTTCATGCTGGTCAATAATATGAATACTTTGTAGGGTCTGACTCTTCCTTCTGGGTGTTGCAAAAGGAATCGCCCATCCCATGTGGAGTGCATAAAATTCAACACCTAATTAATTGTACAAAAATGTACACTACGGATGAGTCGCGCGATTGTGTTTCATAGATCGAAATCTAATTTCGTTTTCTTATAGTCTCTGGACAGCATAGAGCTATCCTGTAGCTCCAAATATATGTATAAATAAATGTTTTATGGCACCCTAGAAAGATGCTCCATTAAATTGCAAATTTAGTTCAGTGCAGAATATCTTCAGATAACATGTTTCAGAACTTCACTTAGTGAAAGAGTAACAAGCACTGTTACCCTAGAGTTTAAGATAAGTATAACGGTTGAGGCACCAAGTCGAAAATTCTTTGTGATTTAAACCACATACAATAATTGAAAATAATATTGACGGAAATTTTTATAATTCCCAAAGTGAAGGGGCAGAAATTTTAAAAGTAACTGCACCAAAAAAAAAACTTTGTAAAGCATCAATTGCTAACAACAATGTTCAATTATCATTTTAGCACTATAGAGAGAGTAATGTCAGTCAAGCAGTAACCAAAAAAAAAGCATAGCTGAAGATTGCATGCCCTAAAGCTAAAAGTAGTACAGCAGCCATTTTGAACAAATTGAAACGAGCATGAAGAGAGGAATAAAAAATTATTTCCAATTGAAATGGAAATAAAAATAAATTGTGACCATTCAGTGTTAATTTTTGTTACTAGAAATGACAGCTTCACAGCAGAACACAGTAGAGCACCGTACAGAACTGAACAAAACAGAACAGAACAGAACAGAACAGACCAACGTAGTAATTTACCACCATCACTATGACCAGGAACTGTTGGCGTATATATCTAAGTACCAACATATACGTGTGTGTGTGTGTGTGTGTGTGTACATAAACATTTTTATGTTTGCCATTATTCTTTTGTCTAAATTGCAATTTGTTCTTATGTTTTACATACACATATGTACATATATACACAGAACATACATATTTAATGCATGTCGTTGTTATTGCTGCCATTGCTGTTGCTATTGCAACAGTTAAAATTGCCCATGAGGATGTCACAGCGTGCCAAAGTGCAATTGTGTGTTCGATAGAGTCTCGAGTTTATCAAAAATAAGAACAAAAGTAAGAGAAAATGTAATGGGAAAAATAAAAAAGTCTCGGGAAATTAAAACTAAAATAATTTTTTTGTTTCAGATTTTATTTTATTTTATTTTATTTTATTACTGCTTTGTTTATTTATTTATTTATTTAGAGCGGCTTGTAAGTTTTAGGAGATTGAGAAGGAGAAAAGTGCAAAAGTCCTTTTAATGCGTTTTATGGTCAACGCAAGCAGTAAGCATGCAGCGCGGTAGAGTGAAAATGTCACTCCCAATGCAATTCATCAAACGACGAATGTGTTCGGGCAGTTTTATGAGTAAAAATGGAGAAAGAAAGTCTAACCTAAATAAATAACGTACAAAATACAAAATTCCAGGATGTAAAGTTGCTGGAGTTGTTCCTTTTTCCACTTGCTAAAGAAGAAAAGGGACATGACATTGCATCCAACTTATCAAATGAGGATTTTTAAATGATTTTTTTCGTTTTCAACAAAAACAAAAAGGAAAATACATTCATTTATGTGAATGAGTTGTGTATGTGAACGCTTTAGCCTGACTGCCATGAAAAAATATTCACACTTACGTAAAAGTAAAAAAAAAATGAAAGCATGTGTACAAAATGGATGCAATAACTTTTGTGGGGACGTTGCATTGTTATTATATTTTTCTACTTCAATGTTCTTGTGTGTGTGCTTATGTGTTTAAATGGGTGTTACAGTAAGTACAGCAAATGCATGCATGTATAGGTGGGTGGGTGTTAGTGTAGTGCTTCAAAATTTATGTTGTCACTTGCGGTGCAGAGACATGTCACAGCGTGATGAAAAATGGGTAGTGGTCACATAACCATGACAAAGCACACAACAACCATGACAACGTCAAAGTTCGAGAAGTGATATATTTATGCATCTCAAAATACTCATCCATATAACCTCTTAAAAGGGGGCGTACATAATGTATGTGCGCCAATAACAAAGCAGCACCTTAGTATATTAACCGAAGGCATAACATTCGAGCTTCTAACGTGGAAGGTCGAAGGTACGATTAAAAAATGCGTGCCTGAATTAAATGCCATCTGGGGGGTAAGATCAGGACGGTGCATGTACGTATAGAAGATGTAAATCTTCTAGGGTAACCTGAGTCAACCTGTAAAAAACGCGCAATAAATTGCAATGACAACGAACTTCTCTAATCCTCTCTATAGACCTACGTAGTCTCCTATAAGGTGCTTTCAAAGTGCTCATATTCCATCTTTCGTAGTTTCTTTCTTTTACATTGTTATATATATTATATTTGAATGTATGTACGTATGTGCACGTCCAATTACAATGTTGCAGCTTAGAGAGAACCATTGCAACTTATATATGGGAAGTTCCACGTTAGTAGAGGCGTAGATTTCAAAAAAAATTTTAGGAGATTTTATTGTTGTATTATTGTATGCGTACGATTGGCACTAATTTCAATAGGGTTGATCGAAAAACAAAAAATTTCGCTAAAATAACTCAAAAATGGTGCCCTGTAGGTAATTTGAGGTAATGAAGAATGAAAAGAAAAACGCTCGAATTGGGGAAGCACCAAAATCTTTTCTTAGTTGCGGTTGGTTTTAATTTACGTTTCGGCGAACGAGTAACCTTTAAAAAGATTTTGTACTACATGCTCTTCATTAACTTTCACTGCATTTATAAACAAGTAGATGTAAAAAAGTTATATTTGGCCTTGGACACCCACCTTCTACCGTAAGTTAGTTTATTTACAATACCAACCAGACAAAAATACTTTTGCATATTTTGGAAACGGCACCTCAGGACTCAGGAAGGACGAATGGTAAGACGGTCAGGCAGAATTAGTTATGTCGATTCAGAATGCCGTGTGACAAAGAATATATATATTTTATGTAGTCACTCTTGCTTCTCTCTCGTGGTTGCAAACGTGTTGGGGTAGTGCTGGTATAAAAATATAATAATATTTTTTGCATCAACAGCTTATTTAGAATTTGAGAAAATCAACACGTAAAACGCTTTGCTTCTAATGTGAATGTCGGTGGAACTTCCCATATATTGTATATCTAAATATTTGTTTAATACATTACAAAATATGATTCTTGTGGGAATTTATGATGGAATTGGACATTTCCGTCCCTAGCTTTTCTCCTAATGATGATTAAGTACACACATATATTCATTACTTTGTTTTGTTCTTTTCCAGAATCATTTCTTTCTACGATATTTCTTTAGTAGCCGGTTTATGTTTTTTATTGTATATGAAACGGAAGATAAGACAATTATTACAGGAATACTACTTCATATCATAAAACAATAAGAATCTGCTTCAGTAATCAAATCAAACCAGAGACCGATAATTATGATTAAGTTAAAAAAATTAAAAAAACCCCTAAGTATTATCCGCGATCAAAAAATGTGAGACGTAAGCCTAAATAACATAGCAGCAGTTAATGGCACTCTAACTATGAGCCACAAAAGTTAAGCTACGAAGTTAAAATTTAGTGCACACATTTAGAATGAGCCCCACCCACCGATGCGCAAAAACAATCACGTTCACAATTTATAAAAAAGGTTTTTAGTTCAACGAATGACAAACTTAGTATATCACGCAGAAGGAGGAGGTCACCCTACAATGTATACATATTCTTAATGGGTGTTAAAAGTTGGAGCAATTTTCTTTTCTAGATGTCTAGATGTGTTTTCCTACAACATAAATATATTGTATATTCACACTTATAAATACACACATACATTCCAGTTAAAGGAACGCTTTACCGCGAATTGATTTTTTGAATCATATTCCAGAGCTTTTGGGTTCTTTTAATATAACTTTTTTTAATTATAACTTTCTCTTTCTTAAATAGATTTAAGAATCATTTAACTGGTATTTGTTGTTGCAACAAGAACATTATTGTACACACTGCTGATAACCTCTGAAAGTGTCACTATATTTGATTACATATTCACATCTGTATATAAAGAGTTGTATTATGTACATATAGCACAACATAACTAATAGGATATGGAGAAGGGAGCAAGAAGAGATTTGTTGAACCAAACTTTTTGGTTGTTGGTTGATATTATAGTTGTCTGTCTATGTGTAGTTGTGAGTGCTGTAGACAACGAGCAGACACTTGCCAACTAGACAGACAGAGAAGTGCATACAAAAACTTTTTTTTTTATTAGCGAAGAGCAAAAAGTAAATATAACTTTAATGGCACAACTTTTGCACAAAATTATGGAATCATCACTTTAATATATATATATTACGATATATAAGGTCGAAAATGCGTTTCAATATTAACTATTTGAAATTATTTCCAAATAGCGTAATGGGTCTTCCATTAAATTCATGGTTACTTTTGTGAGCCCTGAAAGGTTACTTCAGAGATTCAGCAATTTTTTTTTGAATAATAATTCAATGTTCGTTCATGTTCGTCCATAACCGTAACCATAACATATATTTTACTTATTCTATTTATTGTTTGGATGAAAATGAATTTTTCTAACGTCCAGCCACATCCTCAAATTACAAATTTAGGCCCAAATTTGTTATGCACTAATAGCGCCACATATTTAGAGGATATCCAAGAGGATAGTCTGAGTGGAGCATTTTGACATATTGTGCCCATTTATGCCTAACAAGTTTGAAATCAATTTTGCAGCAGGGATGTATTGTTAACCAAAGAAGGAAAGGCAGGCAAAGAAAGGTACGCGTAATTTAGAATTTTAGTGATTGATAGTGATCAAGAATGTGAGTGTAATCTTGACCTCAATATGATAGATATAAAAACAGATACTTCCATAGCATGTAAATTTGTTTAGGCACAGTGTCCTTTTGATTCTTGCAGCTAGCAGGATTGAAGCGTACGTTTCCAGGAGGAACCTGGATTTAAATCAGATGCCCTAACCATTTGAACACTACAACTACCTGCAAAAAATCAGCTACATTATTTTTATTGTTAAGGAATTGTTAATTAAAAGAAGTAATAAAAAAAGATTGTCGCATGTATCAGCCAGTTTTAATTATATAATAATATAATAATATTCTGCATTGAACATCGTATATCAATAGTTAAATCGAAGGCTGTAAAAATGTAGAAAGTTGTTACTGTAGTTATATGTGTGTTCTTGCAATCTTTCTTGTACCTGAAGCTCATATTAAGCAACTACTGTTGGCTTTATAATACCTCTCTAATTGACACTTAGGCTTACACATATGCGTCTATAACAAGTAGTTATCTCCAATTTTTAACTGACAACTGAATGGACTCTTTGAGCTGCTGTTATAAAAAATAAATAAAAATAGTTATAAAAGAGGAAAAATCCACGTACAGCTGCAGATAATATCAAAAAGCGATTTTGAGATTACTAAGCAATATTTACTAGTTTTTTGTACAACAGCAATCATCTGAATATATCTTAGGTGGAGGCAGCACAAGTAGCGTTTTTTATACTACAAAATCTAAAGGGAAAACATTTTTACTTTTCATATGTCTATAACTCGATAATTCATTTTCAAAGCAGAATATGAAAAACCAAATTCATATTTGTGCACTGCATTGCGACTACGAAGTTCGAACGGCTAACAGTTCAACTATTTACTCAACAAGCCTGGATGAAATTTCACTGTTTAAATAGAAGACGGACACACATTAAGTTGTATTAAATTTAATTATAACGTTCGCTTCCTTAACATGAAAATGAACGCGTTTTGAGAAAATAATTACAAAAAATTATTAATTTAATCCTTAATTTAATTAAAAGACTGAAAATTAAAACACCTGTCATAACATTCATGAAAACCTAAACATTAAGATAAATTATTGTTGGGCACACCAAACTGAAAATAAAGAAGAAACCACAAAATTCCTCTAAACACGCCAAAGCATGTTAAATGACTGGAAAGGAAAATGTAATGGACAGCATGATGAATGCAGGCGAAGACAAGGCGATGCCATTAACTATTTAACACATTTTAATACACAATAAGTCATACATTAAATGTATACAAGTGAAAAAGTTTTATTCGGCTCAGGTCAAAAGCCTTGAAAAATTGCATGCTTTTCAGTTGTCGTTGCGTGTGGCCACGTCGTTTGACAAATTTAGTGTAATACCAATCAGCGTACTAACCAACCAAGTTGGAAGTCGATATCTCAATATTTAGACCGCGTGAGTATTTATCACAGATGAGTTCTGAGATGGATGGACGGACAGAATGGGTTGGATCGATTCAGTGAGGTATCTGAATCTGAATCTTCCTTATGTGTATTACAAACCAGGTTTTAAAAATATCCGTACTACACCAAAAGAAAAACGTATTATCTCGAAATGTACGACGCGTGCATATAATCTTGCAGCTAAATATATTCACTTGATTCCAACTACAATGCAATAATGCTGCAAAAATTATGCCAATTGTATCTAAGTGCGTCATAAGCATATAACTTTGACAAGAATATGTAAAATTTGTGGCCACGATGCACCAACAGTAAACAGATTGATAGGAAATCCGAAAATGCATAACTTCGATTGCAGTGATTTCAAAGAACTCTTCCACATGTACTGCGCATTGGCTTCAAATCAGAGTTTAAATTCTAAGCTTATCAACAGGTTTAATGATGAAATTTAGTACTTTAGTAGGGCGCAAAAATCATATATTTTTATGAAGAGCAATTATTAATTTCTAGCATGAAGACTAACACGACTCTCGGTTCTGAGCTTAGTTGACTAGAAAAATAAGGCTGGGGTGGCAATTTCGTAAGGATGGGAATAGTTGACTTTCATTTTATTGTAATATGCAGTAGGTAGTGCAGCAATTGCCGAAATGTCACCTGTCAGCCCATATTTCTAAAATGCCAAATACTTTTTGACATAATAGTCCAATTACCTTATCGTAGTATTCTCATCGCCAGCATTGTGTATAGGAATCAGTGTTCATTCAACACATTCTCAACCGTGGACGTACGCACACATATACCTAAACATTGGTCCAGTCATATGAACATAAATTGTTACGTACATAAGTTGTTGTGTGTTATTGATAGGGACGGTATTAAAAGGATGCCAAAGCGATTATTTATTGCAATTGCTACTGAGCAACACAACGCAGCTCATCTCAGCCCAGTTCAGTTCAGCACTAAAAGTAGAAATGGTTGTTGCTGTTGTTATTATATTTAAGCTTAATCGCTTATGTCGCTTATGCTTGGCGGCAGTTCAACCCGCAAACGACAACCAAATTCGCAAAAGCATTCAACTTGAATACACACAGTTTTCTTGCGACCTGAGGAGAAAAAAAGCTAAGAAATAGAGAGAGGGCGGGTAGTGCTTGTAAAATGCATATAACAGAAAATTCCAAACTGTACACTCATGCACACGTACATATAATATATACATATATAAATTGCGTATGCGGCACAAAAGAGGTTTGTTCAACATAAACAAAAAGAAAAAGTGTTTGAGTTAAATTAACGGCCCGACACAATATTTTTATACATGTTAGCGTGCGCACAATTGATATAATGTGCCCCAAGACAAAAAATCTTTAAAGAATATGGAAAAAATAAAATACAATGCTTCAACAACTGTAAAGGCAATTGAGGATGCAGCACTGCAGTGGCAGAGTGTTGGCAGCCGCTTCTGGTCAAGGAAATGCAACTTACAACACATCTGCTTTTTGTCCAGCTGAACACCAGCTCTACGGTACTTGAACAGTTCCATTCTTTGCGTGCGAATTGGTGCCGCATATATGAATTCTGTCGTGTGTAAGTTTCTTCTGTGCTTTTCATAAAATAAAGTGTCGATTTACAGCTTTACTCAACTTTATAAACTGTAACACACGTTCACGATCGAAACCCGGCAGCATCATTATGATCGGCTGGTTAATAACCTCTTCTTCTCTTTAATTCTTAGCGGTTGCTTGAGGTTTCAACATGTTAATGGTTGCTCCTTAAATAGCTTGCGTAAAAGGAGTTCTAATTATCTCAAGCAGGGGAATTTTTGTGCAAAGAGTGTAGACTTAGACCTTCACATGTTCTCGCTTTTTTAGCTATATCCTTTCAAAAATATTTTATTTTGAATATTTCATAAAGTACCGAAATCAGATTTCAGACTTTAGATGTACGTACAGAACGGTAACGTCCTTTTGCGACTTTCCATTTTCGTCTTGTATTGTTCTGTTATTGTGTACTTGTAACTTTGAGTGGACTTGGCTTATTCAACCGGTCGCCAATCAGCAAACATACGCATTACTCTTGTGTGCACTTGCTGCTGCTTGATAGTGTTTTTACAATCTTTGTCATTGAATCGTGTTTTTGGTTTTTTATGTTGCAATCTTTTTGTTGCCATCTTTTTGGAACGCAACCTGATACCGATCTGATGATATTGCGGCATTTTTCCTTTAATTTATCTTTAGTTATTGCCTTACCAATATATATGTATGCCGTATGCAAGCAATCTTTGGTTGCTTACGTCAGCTTCACTTTCTTAAATTTGATTCTGTTAAATGATTAAGATTTACTTATCTTTTTTAATATTTTTGCGTTTTCACTAAATAATCATTTAAACATTTAAAGGTGTAACTCAGTAATCGATTATGTCTGTTCAATAACTTAAAGGTTGAAGGTAATTGTAATTAAAGTCAAGAATGTTAAGCGTAAGACTCTTACGCGCTACACGCCCACTCTAAACGGCTATATTGTGTTTAGATTATTTGACAAAGAGCCAATGAGGATCTGAAATTTAAAACGAGTATTTGTAATTTATGTGGGAACAAAGCAATGAAAATAAGCGTAATCGATCGATCGTACGCGCCACTAATTTTCGTACATTTTTTCATTTCACCTAGAGCAGTCTTTCACGTAAAAAATGAACTTGAAAAATTGAATGATAATTAGCGTACGGGGAAGCGCTTGTATTATAAATTTATTGCGCATTATGTGTCTGGTAGTAACATATATAAGTTTTGCCATGAAAAGTGGAAAAGTGCCTTTTTCAAAGTGGGTGTGTAAGTGTTCTTCAATGACCCGCCTACATTTTTAATATCAATGGCATATTTATTCAAATTAATTTGAGGTATTTCTTACTTATTGTGGGGAGAAATGGTGGAGCACCATCAAATCACCACCGATTTGGCGTTTGCTCAATATATACTTTTTACTCCAATATTACTATTTGGTTTGTCGTTACTAATGAAAATTAAATGTGGTACTTATAATTAGCGCATCCATCTTAATGTGTCAACCAGCTTGACACACATGTTAAGTGTATTTAAGATTTGACCCAAGCCAAATTACAAGATGGTCCTGTACTTAACTTAATTTTAGTTCCTTTGTTCACATATATATTTATAATTTGTTTGTCCTTACTTCTGCAACTAGACAAAAGATTAGTGCACACCATGCATTGTTGAAGCAATTGTTTATAAAATTGTTTTACTCTTTATTTTAATAACGGGGACACATACACCGAATAATATTTTTCTTGTTTTTATTCACTTATGTAATGCATAAAATTAATTAGCAACATTAGTAGATAACCCAACTTGGCAGCACCAAAGAAACTTGATTGGAACCCTCCACTATCTCACTGAATATTAAATATTCTCAACAATCTATCTAAAAAGTGACACGCAAAGTGAAAAAAGTACATAAAAATTTGTAAAGAAGAAAACCATAAGTAATGATTAAAAATGTAATTTACTGGCTAGGTTATACAGAGTCAAGCTTCTTGTCTAGTCCCCTCGGCGTGCTTGTCCACCCTTTTTCTTACGTATTCAGTACCTGCAACCACTTTATTCAAACACGCCACAAATATTTCATGCCTTAATCTTGACAAACAACATCATTTTCTATTAAAATATTGCTGCAGCAGCAACAACAACGGCAACTCAATCGAGTTAAGAAATATTACCTCTATAAACAACATAATTTTAACATAAGCATACGTGCATGTACACGTACAACGTTGCACTCTCACTGCACTTGTTATATTAACAAGTATTAAGAGAAAGAACATTCACTCGTTTTGTTAATTATCCTGTAATAAAAATATTTTATTCATTCAAATAACTACTGCTAAGTACAAATTGAGCGGCTTTACTTTAATTATTAAGTTGGGTTTTAACTAACTGCCATAATTCTATATTTATTGCCCACCAAACTGCACAATTTCGTTATTTAACAGAATTTTCATGTGTGAACTGAAGCTTATTTTAATAAACATTTTAATTAAATGAATTGCAGTTTTTTAAGAGAAACACATGTTTGCCAAAAACATGTTTCAATATGTTGTCAATGCGATAAATCGTGTTTGGGCTGAAGGTGATGAAATTTCCTTTTATATAAAATTATAAAGTACCAACGTGAAAAAATGCTAAAATTAGAACATTACATTTTAAGTTGGTGTTGCCTTTTTTTTCTTTTTATAACCTCCACCTTAGGGAAGAGGGTAAATTCACTTTGATCATCCGTTTACAACACATCGAAGGAAGCGTCGGAGACCCCACAAAACATATATATTCTTAATCAGCATGAAAAGAGAAATCGTTTGAGACATGTCCGTCCGTGTGTCCGTGTGTCCGTCTGTTGTTGGCACTCTCACGGTCGTAATTTTTGAGATATCAAATTGAAACTTTGCATACATATTCTTAGTTTAATTTCGCTGTTTCGTATTGAAATTGGGCAAAATCGGTTAAGAGACACGCCCACAATAAACGAAAATCTCATCATACCTCGAAAAAATTGTATCTTTAAAAAATTATATATCGCACAATACTATGCCTATCAAGTTGAAATTTGGTGTATATATAAGTGGTACCGTTATCCAACACTGTGCCAAAAATGGGCGCGATTGAATAACGCAAACGCTTATAATATAAAAAAAAACACTATTTGCTGAAGTACATGAAATACATAAATATGGCAAGAGGAGCTTATTTTTTAGAGAATTACAAAAGGTGGAGGGTATTTAAGCTTCGGTCTTAACCGAACTTTTCTATCTTGTTTATTTAAAAAAATGCAACTTATGCATTCTTCATATAAGTTCGTTGCTCCCTTTGCAACACCCAGAATACCTCGTTGGAATCCTCAGGAAGTGCTCTGTCAAGTTTTGTATAAAAATATTGAAAATTGCAAATATCGTCTCATGAAGGCCGATATAAGGACTTTTTATGGGGAGGAGTCCCTAAAATAGCCCACTTTGAACCATTATCAATAGTGCTTGGCTTAATCTTAGACTATGTTTACAAAACCTGTTACAAACCCTTAAGTATCTCGAAAAAATATGACTTAGGCCACTTTCATATACGGTGCAGCAAGGTATTATTCTAAACTAAGTTGCCAGAAAGTCATAAAATACGTTATGTAAACCATTGGGTTCCCAAATGAAATTCATTTCCAAGTTCTCCTTCAGTGAAGTGTTGCAAATACGAATAAAATCACTGTTTTAATCGTCTTACTAATTCATATTCGTAGTTTTACATTTTTATTTTATAGTTTGTAGCATTATGTTAGGCCCACGAAGACGTACTTTCTTTCCTACAATCTCTAAGTAACACATTTGTTTCTTAGTGTCATGATCAACGATCATTACTCATGTTCATATGTTGCACTAAAAAGATCATGTAGAGTGCAACATTATTATTTTATAACAATTTTTTACCGTTTTATGAACGTTTATGTTGAGTTTAATCTTTTAATGATATAAATAGGTGGATAGATATAGAATTGCAATTGACTTCGCCACAAGCACGCTATATACCGTCCGCTAAAAGTGTAACTTAATTAAAATTCCACCTTATAAGAACTAGACTACACTTTTATGACGCGTTAATCAAAAGTATTTTTTATTCCAAATGATGATTAGTTTAAACATTTATTTACTTATATATATGATTTTCTTATATCTTGAATTGACCAATATCACACAATTAGAGTATTTCAAACATTGTCAATCAATTATGGCTTTATATCAAACAACGCACATTATTAACTAACATGCAAAATAATTTGAATTGATGAATACTGACGTGTCAGTATGTATTCCCCACGCAACAGAAATCGGATGGTATAAAAATTATTTAACCAAACGTGCCCAAAAAGCACATTTACTGTGGCAAACTGTCAAATATCTATGAAATTGCAACTAAAGACAAAACGTTTTTGAAATGCAAATGTCAGCGAGACACGCAAGCCACACCATGTAATTGGAACGCTTGCAGCCACTCAAAAATGATAATATGTTTGTACTCAAACCAACAATGACACTGAAACGAGAAATATACGCACATTTTAATAATAACCGTGAGATATATATGAAAGTATTTACAATAACTAAACAGGACGCACTGAGAGTGAATATAGGCAACAATTGATTTCGTAAATGTGACCGATGTTGTTGTTGGCATTATTTTCAGGTAGCAGTTTCTTTGTCAACATGTTTGTCAATTATAGCAATTTGGCATTTGGCATATTACAGAAACAGCACATCATTCTATTTATACAGATGCTCGCTCAGGTGAGGTCCGAGAAAAGGCCGTGAGCTATACAATAAGTTAAACTGTTTGAGTGCAAAATTGTTTTGCATGCAGACTGACACACAGCACAACACAGCAGTTAATTGAAAGATGTCAATTGAATCGATAAACATGTACCGATATATAAATAACTTGATGTCTAACCACAGTAACACATAACAAGCGCTTAATCAAAGCATTCGCAATATATAAGCGATGCTTGTTCAAACAAACGTTAAAATGAATGTTTTAACGTTTACCACTACACACATATTTTAGTCGTATATATGTGTGAGGTATGCATAACATTCTTATATGTGCATTTGTTGTGTATGCAATGTATGCATAACATTTGTACCGCTCACCGCTGCCACTCTTGCACCTTACCGCTTGCCGCTGCTGTACCACATATCGCAGACGCCATTACACCGCTCGCCGTACCCACTCTTGCACCACGCAACGCCGCTACTCTAGCTACTCTAGAGAATGCAAACTTTTTTAACTAACAATGATCTGGCCAACAGGAGTCATTCACCTAACCCACCACCAAGCACCATGGGTAAAGAAGACCTAGTATAATTAGTCGAGGAAACTAATAAAAGAGGATGTGACGTACAAATGAACCCACACTCCGAATACCTAAAAATCGATTAAATAAATTAATAATTGCAGTTGCAGTGTCCTGCAACGATATCTACAGAAGATAGGCGTCAAGCACCAAGCGACCACCATCGTACACTCCTCAGGAGAAGCCGACCGAACCAACAAACAGGACTATAAAAACGATGCTTACGCATCGTAGGGTACATGTTCTTTGTCCGTTTGAACTATGTTATTTGATTAATTTTTAATGTCAATTTTGAAGGAGTATAAAAAATCAAAATTTAGTTTCAAATTGTAAAAAATATCTCCTTCTTCTTGAAAATAAAATTTTAATTAAATATATTATAAATATAAAATATATAAACAATTCAAATAGAACAATAACTTCTTCGGACATGGATTATCGCAGATGGTCGATGTGTGGAAACACATACGGCATCATATGGCTATAGCATCAAAAGACCAGAGCCGACATTACAATCTCAGACAACGCTCTTGGAAGCCCAAGATTGGTGATCAAGTTCTAATAAAACAGCATCACCACAACCACCGACATGACTAGACTTATATTTATCATTTACTCTCACATAACTTGTAAAAACAGAGACGCCTAACAATACAACCACGACTATAACGTCTCTCCCTCTTCCTGACTTACAGAAAACTGAATAAGCAAGCAGCAAACTACAGAAGTACCAGATGAATCCCCAGAAGGAAGACGATGAGCAGAGGTTTCCGCACTCAAGTGATCTGTTCAGGGAAAGAATGGAGAGCCACCACCGCTAGACCAGACAGGCGATATTTTTACAAAGCGCACCAATAACATCCCAGCGGGCACGTGGCATACGCGTACGAGGGCCATTCGGCGAAAGGAGCTCTCATAATCAAGGAAGAGGCCGTGGCAGAGCTTCAACCCAGACACCTATGCGTATAGTATCACGCATAGTGCGCAAATATGGGCGTTCCAAATATGTGGAATGGCATTCCACAAATACAAGAAACCATACCCAACGTAAATGCATGTTGATACGTAATACATACACTATCAGAGGAAGTAATATATGTAATTATCACGCCCACATTTGTGGGCGATTTGTGTTAAGATTTGACCTAAGCCAAATTTAGTTTTCTTACTTGTTAGACCTGTAATTTTTGTCGATTAGTATGCGCGTCATTTGACCGACTCCGACAAATTCAAAACTAAACATATCTGCTCAATATGGCGATGTGCTATATTATATTAAACGTGAGTCCACAGTCCTGTATGTGTCAGTTGTTGAACATGTGCTGAAAAGATTTTGGCACCTACGGTATTCACAGATTACGTCACACATCTAAAACGTCACGACTTCAGACGCCGTAAGGTTATTATTGTGAATACCGCATCTATATTTTATTTCATTCGGAATCAATTTATTCAGGAGTGCAAATATTTCCCTTGTTCCTTGAACATATAAACTTAACCCAAGTACAACATTACAATTTTGAAAATGTTTCGGAGCGAATCACCTCCAGCCGGGAAATCTGTTGAACCCAAATAACTTACCTAGAATCGTATAATATTGCAAATATTGTACAAAACGCAAGACAAACGAAAAATTGTAATCATTTAACATATATTTAGATGCGTGTGCATGTGTACGATTATTATTACTCATGGATAAAGAAACTTTGCTAAGTGCGTGGGTAAGCCCGGCGAGGAATACAAATGTGCTGTGCTTACACACAAAAATAAATGACGCTCATACGTAAAGGCGCCCCGAAAACTTTAGGTACGTGTGTGCGTTGTGTACGTAAGTATGTATATAATATAATGGCATTGCAAATAAATGGGAAAAGTTTCAAAGGATTCTGAGCAAGAAGAGGAAAGCGCATAGTGAAAAAGTGGAGAAATTTATTTTTATAAAAAAATCAACGCGTACACAAAAAAACTATGAATGAGTTAACATAAGCTTCAGCCTGTGCAGTATTTTTGTCTATAGGAAACGTTCATTTCATAAAAACAAAATTTCAAGAGCCAAAGGAGCACCATGGAAGTTTTCTTGTTTCTTGAAGGACATACCAAGGACGTACTGCAATATGCAATTTACCGCTTATTTCTTATATTCTTAGGTCCCCTCACACTTTTTATTACACACTTTTCTACGCACACTTTACTATGCGCCCTCTCGTATCTGAAATATAAAGTAAGTGATGTTCCAACTAAGAGCTGCTCTGTTCGTGTTTGGGCTGTTATAGCTTGCTTTCATTCGTTAAAGAAAACTACAAGATTTATATGGTCCTTTGGGGGAATGTTCAGTTGTGCCAGAAAACGTTTTCAGTTACATTCATGTTCTGTCTGTTTATGCTGCTTATATCATTTTGGGAGGCACAGTCAACTCCAGCTAAATGGATTCTTGTGGCATACTAATAAACTTTACCATAGGACAGTACAAGAGGCAGCAGATCCCTTCTCCCATATTCATTTTTGATAAAGACAGAATGGCTGCAAGCGTACGATGCATCATCAAAACTGTTACTTTTGCGTTCGTCTGTACGGTTACTTTCAGATAAGAGAGGGATATTATGGAATTCATATATATGCATATACTCATACATATATACACGCGTTCTGTGTAAGCGAACATGCCTTGTCTGTTGCGTTTATCTGAACTGATGTCTTTTATTCTAAAAAGTCATTTGATAGTTCAACTGCCTGTTATTTGCCAGCTTTTCTCTCCTTCGTCCCCTCCTCGGCGCGTGTTCTTGCTACATTTTATAAAGTTGCACGTACAATGCGTGACCTTATGTGTGTTTGTGTGTATTATCTCCCCTGCAAACTAACTGATTAAGTTTTCTTATTTGGATGTTGTTGTTAGTGTTGCTGTTGTTATCATTTCTCTTCTGCTGATGTAATTCGGATGGCTGTTTGCTTGGTTGGTTAGCTAGTTGGTTGGTATGACCTGTTCGTCCTCTAAAATGAAATATACAAGGCAAGGGGCTCCTGTGCTTTGTGGAGCCCCTCGTCTTTGGCAAATTTCTTATACACACAATTTTTGATATGCGTTGCCAGTGTGGCGCATTTATGTACACATACACGCACCTTCGCATAATATATCAACATACATGCAATGGCTGTGACTGTGGCCACGACTGCTGCTGCCGCTGCTGATGCAGTGTAGGAGTGTGTGTATGAAAGAAACCCCAATACTGACAAAAACACATTTGTAGTTTCGTATAAATGACAGGACTTTTATAACGTACACTTGCACACGCACAAACAAACACAGGGCGTCTGTCTGTGTACATATGTTGGGACATTCTTACCCTAGTTGACGTCGCCTAGGCGTCACTTAAATGTATAGTTGTGCTTAGTTTTAGAAATGACGTCGCTTCCTTTCAAATTTTTAAACAGCCAACGCTTGCATATGTACATATAAGTGTACATTTATTTTCTGCGTTCTCCTCATTTTGTAAGATTATCGCTTTAAATTCGGTAATATTTCATTTTATTCCAAGTTTTGCCGCTTCATTCGACATCAAATTGCGAAGAATTCGTTTTCCTTTCAGTAACATACACTCACACATATATATATATATATATATTTATATACATATACAGTCACATTTACAGCAGCCATCATAATATTGAAAACTTTCATTATTGCGTTTACCATGTAGTGAAGCAAGTGAAATATATATACTTTTCAAATGGAAGTATACTAAGTTTATCATACCGTTCGCAACAGCCAAGAAGAAGCGTCAGAGACTCTACATAGTATATGTGTATATGTATATGTTTGTGATCAGTACTAACATCTGAGTCGATACAGACACATCCGTTCGTGTGTCTTGCTGTTGTGGCACTCTCACGGTTGTACCTACCGTGCCACGCCTACGCTTTGTTTATAGATGTGGAGGGTATTTAAGTTTTGGCCTAAGTTTTTACTTATCATCCGCGTACGTAAGCTTAGATGTTGTATTATTCTTAGGCTATTACATAAACACTGAAAGGAATATATGCTTATGTATGTCTCTTCACCTACATATAAGAGTATTTGATGCATAATATGTACGCTGCCATAAAATGTTCAGCATTGATAAATAGTTTACGTTTCGTTTGCGAAAAATAGTTGGTAACCGATTGTTTTTTTATACCCTCCACCTTAGGGAAGAGGGTATATTCACTTTGATCATCCGTTTACAACACATCGAAGGAAGCGTCGGAGACCCCACAAACCATATATATTCTTAATCAGCATGAAAAGAGAAATCGTTTGAGACATGTCCGTCCGTGTGTCCGTGTGTCCGTCTGTTGTTGGCACTCTCACGGTCGTAATTTTTGAGATATCAAATTGAAACTTTGCATACGTATTCTTAGTTCAATTTCGCTGCTCCGTATTGAAATTGGGCAAAATCGGTAAAGAGACACGCCCACAATAAACGAAAATCTCATCATACCTCGAAAAAATTGTACCTTTAAAAAATTATATATCGCACAATACTATGCCTATCAAGTTGAAATTTGGTATAAATATAAGTGGTACCGTTACTCAACACTGTGCTAAAAATGGGCGTGATTGATTAACGCAAATGCCTATAATTTAAAAAAAACACTATTTGCGTAAGTACATGAAATAGTCGTAGACATGAATATGGCAATAAGAACATATTTCTTAGAGGATTATAAAAGGTGGAGGGTATTTAAGCTTCGGTCTTAACCGAACTTCTCTATCTTGTTTTTTTTTATATCACGCAGTTGCAAAAATGTGGTTTGATAATAATCTTATGTGTTGTACAAACATGTGTAGGTAATGTGTTTACGATGTTTATTTTGTTACAAAAATTTTGTAAATTTCAATTGTTTGCACTTATAATCATAAATTTTTCAAATAATTATAACAATTCTCAATGGAGTGCAGAGAGTTTAAACGAATTTACAAGTCTTAAATTCGTTTAGATTTGAGCTTTTAATGGGTTAATATTTTTTTATACACTCCACATAGGATTCCATATGCAACTACCAGAAGGAGAGGTCACAAACCCCATAAAATATATATATTCTTGATCAGCACGTAAAAAACTCAGTCGAACTATACATGTATGTCCATGTGTCTGTCTGTTGTTGGCATTCTCACGATCGTAAATTTTGAGCTGCAAACGAAAGAACAACCTCAGTATATCCACATCACTAAGGTGGAGGGTATAAAAACCTTATTTTGTGCAGAATCATTCTATTTACACTGTTAGAGGGAATAATCGCGCCCACTTTTTGAAGGTGCAGGGTATTTAAGATTTGGTTTAATTTTTTTTAATGTTCTTACTTGTTTGTAAATAAATCAATACAAAGACTGACCTTGGGCAATGAGAATCACATTAAAGAGTGGCAACGAAAGAATGAAGAATTTGAACAAGTCAAGCCATAAAAATATGCTCTTTGAACCATCAAACGCAATAGTACAAATGCACCCCAATGGAATTTTCATGAAGGATAAATAACAGACGTAAGTATACTTTTAAACATATATACATACATAGTATATAGTATATAGTATATGTGTTGAGAAAGTTGCTGGAGAGTCTTGCGAAAAATAGAAGGAAGCATAGAGCAGTAGAACCTAACAAGGAAAAGTCATTTGAAAGTCATAGGAAAAACATTGACATTACAACATATACATTTATTTACACATACCAAAATCTGAGCAATTAAATAAGATATGAATCAAAACTCTGGTACCCATTATCTCTTTATGTCAAGTAATGTTTTTAACTAATATATGCGCTTACGTTAACCAATAAGACATAAAAGAGGTCAGATCTATACGGCGCCACCCTCATCAAATATTTTAAATAAAACCTCAAACATATTAACACCTATAAAACGTTCACTAAAAATTGAAGTGATCTTTTCAATGAATGATCTTTTCAATCTTCCCTCCTAACTTAGAACAAGATAGAGAAGTTCGGTTAAGACCGAAGCTTAAATACCCTCCACCTTTTATAATTCTCTAAGAAATATGTTCTTATTGCCATATTCATGTCTACGACTATTTCATGTACTTACGCAAATAGTGTTTTTTTTAAATTATAGGCATTTGCGTTAATCAATCACGCCCATTTTTAGCACAGCGTTGAGTAACGGTACCACTTATATTTATACCAAATTTCAACTTGATAGGCATAGTATTGTGCGATATATAATTTTTTAAAGGTACAATTTTTTCGAGGTATGATGAGATTTTCGTTTATTGTGGGCGTGTCTCTTTACCGATTTTGCCCAATTTCAATACGGAGCAGCGAAATTGAACTAAGAATACGTATGCAAAGTTTCAATTTGATATCTCAAAAATTACGACCGTGAGAGTGCCAACAACAGACGGACACACGGACGGACATGTCTCAAACGATTTCTCTTTTCATGCTGATTAAGAATATATATGGTTTGTGGGGTCTCCGACGCTTCCTTCGATGTGTTGTAAACGGATGATCAAAGTGAATATACCCTCTTCCCTAAGGTGGAGGGTATAAAAACCAAAATTATATGCTTAACATTCTGGCAAAACTCCGAAAAACCACAAACACTATGCTGGATCCTTGGTCTGACTTAACTAAAATCAATACTAAATTTCAGAACAATATCTCATCTTTTGTGGCCGTTAGGGGAAAAATGGTCTTAAAAGGCCTAGTTTTATTGGAATTGTAGGCATGCCTTTGGGATGATTTTGCCCATTAAAAATACCAAAAAATTTATCCAAATCTTAGCTCAAAATCTCAAATTTTACGATCTTGAGGGTGCCAGAACGGCTCAATCGGTTCAAGCATTGACACTGATCTAAAGTATATATACTTTTTAAGATATGACATTCCTCCTTCCGGCTATTATAAACAAAACAGACATTTATATAAGTTTTGGACCAAATAAATGGAACCAAGAGAAGCACATTTACTTAAAATCACCGGAAAATATTTTTGAAGCTTTTCTCAATTTTAATTTTAACAAGTAAAAAAATGATTTTGGCTCAGACCATATCTTAAATCCACTCCGCCAACTCATCAGCCCACTATCTATCTAAAAATGTATTGCACATGGGCAGGCAAGGCTAGATTCGCTCACACTTTGATGCTGATTTATGGGGTTACTAAGGCCTTCTCTTGATAATTTCAAACAGAATGACAAACTTAATTTACCCTCATTACTAAAGTGAAGAGTATAAAATCTGTACAAACTGAAGTACGTTTAATCCATGGGTTTGTTGTTATTAAAGTAAAATTCTAGCAAAATACCGATGAACTCTTCAAGAAAGCGTTTATTTAAACTAGACAACGATGTATGAATGGTACGTATACACACTTACATATTCTATCAGCAAGAGCAAAAGCATTATATGAAATGCGGGCGCATGATTTACTTAACTAGGAGTTAAGGTTACTGTGTAAAGAACAAAAGAAAATGAAGAACAATAAGTATATAAAGGCACGAATAGCGAGCAAACCACCCTTACCCTAACGTAAAATGTGTTGTCCTAGGTAATGTATTAATGTAATAAAAAGTGCTTCACTGTTGGCTGAAGCAGTTTTTATATGTGTTAACTTACGACGACACATTATATAAATATACTCTATACGTACACGTTTATTTCCTTTAAAATATGTTTTATTGTACACAGTAGGGTAAACTGTAGTTAGACGCGGTTGTATTGTGCTGTCATACCATAACACACAAAACCAGAGAAAAACAAATAAAAAGGACGGGGCGACCACCAAATTAGGCTCTTACAAGCCGGCTTTTTGGTAAATCGATGAATGCACGACTTTGGACGAACACGTCTTTCTAGAGCATCTGATGCCCTCTTTGGGATATAGCAAACAGAATAAAACACTTAGGGTTCCACTTATGCGGGAATGGCTGATTTTCAAATACATTTTTGAATTCTGAGAAATTCCTTGAAATTGGGGATGTTGGATCAACTTTACGAGCCGAATTTTATATTGCTTGCTTTTCATCTCATCTTGTGTTGTGTTTTTTTATTATGCATTAAAAAACTTAGGAGTTTGTCCGAAATCATTAACAAATCTATGGAGTATTAACTTGTTCAATTAATATTCATAATCGATAAGTACAAATTAAATGAAAAAAGCGCCCAGTCGCCAAAAAAATAAATTTTACGCTGCCCTTGTTATTATCAATTCTTTCATGAGTTCATTCGCACTCACATTTCTTACCATTATGAATGCGTAATGGTGCTGATGAAAACTTGGGCATAAATCTTTTAAAAATGCTTACCTGACGCGTAACGACTTTTGACATGCAAAAACATCAACTAATGCAGCAATAACAATTGACGCCATTTTGTCCATGTTTACACTCTTAGTACGGAATACACACAAAAAGGAGAAAACCTAAATCCAAGTCAATATATGAAAAAGAAAACAAGCAACTTCGTGTTTCCAAAAACAACTGCGACCATATTTAAGATTTAAGAAGTGTGTGTATAAAAGTACATACACATGAACGTACGCTCGTAATATGAATTACATCAGCCCTCCGTCCTCATATGTGCACACAAACAATTTCGTATGCTATTAAATTGTTTTTGTAGTTGTTGAGTAATGAAAAACGAAAAACTGCGCCTTTGATGGCCTTCATGTGCACCACAAACATCACTGCACCAATACAAAAAATCATCAACATCAACATCGACGTCACTTTGGTTGGTGCTATTGTAGCATGTTGTTGAAAAATTTCTTTTCTTTTATTACCACTTTCATTTATTATGTTGTTTTCACAGATACCGTAGGTATGTGTGTGGGGTTCTGTACGTTTCATTAATGTTGCTTGACTGTGTGCAATAACATGCTGAGTGTGTTTGAGTGTAGCCTGAGGCGCATGCAACGTGCCCAATGCGATGATAAAAAGTATAAATTGAGTTGCTTTTCAAAATGGTCGCACACTTCGATTGTGTGCAGGACTTGACTGTGTGGGTGCATATGTTGGCATTACACATAAGCCCTGATGTGCTGGTGCAGACGACGCCTACCAGTCGGTAATTTAGAACTTGCTGTGCACACACTTTCAATCACACACATATAGTGGTGATGTATACAAAACGTACGCATACGTATCAAAACTACAATAACAAACTCCAAACTGCCGTCTGTTATATTTTTATTTAGCATTTTATTTGTTTTTATACAATCCACATAAGGTGGGGGAGTGCACTAAGTTTGTCATTTCGTTTGGAACATCCAGGTGGAGACACACAAAGTCCTGACCAGCATCAAAAACAGTTCCATAACTATGCATGGATATCCGTGAGTGTGTCTCTGGGTGTTTAAAGCATTTTCAAAATTACACTTTTAAATTTTGATTTTTTATCTTTATTGATCAAATAAAAGTAACAAAAAAAGATCGGAATATATTTTAAGTCAAATCTTGATCGCCCACCACCGAAAGAAAGGAACCCTTTGACACAGTTCACTCACGAAACAAGCACTATTTGGAGGTGTAACTGTGCCCACAGTTTTCATTTATTTTCATGTAAACATGAAGCGTATTTAAGATTTGGCCAAAATGAGTTTTTCACTCGATATTTTTTAGCATCGTTTTTCAAGCCATGCACAACTTTGGTGAAATTATCCTTTAAAAATATATATATCTTCCTCTGCATTTTGTTGTTGTTGTTACACAATAGATTTTTATGCCTTTAACCTCCGTCGTACTCAACCAAATACTACCCCATTGACGCTGCATGATGTGTAGGTTGTGGTGCCTTTTGCTTATGCTGTCTGCACTTGCGGTGGCATTTAAAAGACAAGAATATGCTGCTGCTTGACGTAAATTGACTTGTTTTGGCACCGAAATGGTGAAAACATTAAGGGGAAAATGCAAAAATGAAATGCAAGATTTCCTATTTCACTCTAAAATGGGCTTTTATCAGCAGATTTTATTGCACATGCCATGAGTCGTGATGATGACTGACATTACAATGATTTAGCCGAAGGAGGCTCCGTGAGTGCACAATAGAGAACATGCGTATGCTTGTATGCGTTTTGTTTTTCAGCAACTGACGGTTTGAGCCTAACGCCATTGCACAGTTTTATGCGAAGTTGCACACAGTTTAGTGCAGACACTACCGATTCATGCAACCAGATTTTACCTAGGAACTGGAAATACGGAGGGACACAGAGAGGCAAGCGAACATGATTAAATCGGATGATCAAAAATATACTTCCTGTGTTGAATCTCTTAGATTTCTTTCTGCACATCCTAAATATTTTCACAAAGAAGTCAGATGTACAACTTAGGACCATAACAGGAAGTACCTTGAAACTTCTATTAATATTGACCCGCCACTCTCCCTCATTCCTATTCATAACGGAAATGATGTTCAACTCTCCAATTTTCCTCATCTTCAGTTTACAACTGTGTAACTGTGTCGAAATGAGTACGAAGCCTACGATAGGGATCGGTGCGTTATCTATTTACGTCGCTTAAAGTGTTTCTTTTGTCAAGATTATTTTCCTGTTAAAATATATATATATTTAAATATACATTCGCATTCTTGCCTTCCTTTCTTTTGGCTTTATCTGGCTGAAACCCGTCCCACCTTCAATGTAAATATTGTATTTAAAATACCCCAAAATAGACCCGAATTCGTCCTTTTCTTTTCCCCTTTATTCTTACACTTCGAGTGGCGCTACACGCGAAGAGACTCAGACTTTAGAAGTAATACCATGAAAAAAATACAACAATACTACAAAAGCTACTCAACTTTCTTGGTTTATACTTTTTTAATAAATCTTTCACATGTCAAGAAACAAGCGGTCTAAGCTTATGTTGTTTACTTACTGCTCAAAAATCTATATTTATCTATTATAAATATAGGAGTAATAACCCGAATTTCTCTTCACCTCTCAATATACCACGAGGCACTCTTTCTTCAATTAACCCATCTAATAATACAATACTACCAAAATACAAAGCCGTACGTCTGGACATGAAAATATATGTGGTGTGATTTTTAACATATTTGTATTATCTTATTTATATGTGCAAGTGTATAGGTAAGTGTATGAAATTGTATGTATTGCGCAAGCATACAAACTTATCTGCTAAATATAAAACATGCGAAAGAAATGGAAAGCCTGCTTTTCGAAGTTTACCAATTGCTGGCAGCTTAACATGTTTTTGTGCTTCTTAAATGCAGCTGGCAGGGCGGGCTAAACTTATTGGATGCACTGTTGCTTCTTTATTTCATTTGCTGCTACTGAAGATGCCATATTCCTTATTGTACTCCGATGCCGTTTGTTTTGTATTTAATTTTATTAAACATTGTGGAATCGTGCATTTAAGCAAAGTACCTTTAACCTCTCCTCTAAGTGTGAAAAGTGACTTTCAAGTTTATTTATTTGGAATGTGCAAAGCAAGCTGCTAGATGGGTTAGCAGGTAGGTAGACAGTCACACATGCACATAAATCTAATTTATGTTTGTGTGTATTGAGTATAAGTTTGGCAATAATGCAATAGTTCCGATGTGCAATACGACCCAAAATGCGGTAGCTAACGAAACTGGATATTGTATCATTCCTTAATCCTTTCTAACTATTTTTAGACCATGCCCCAACTGCCTCATTATATAAATGAAAACTGAATTATTCAAAAATACATTTTTTGAAACGTTGCAGTTTTGATTTATCAATTGTACATAATTATATAAAAACGCTCCTCTATCCTAATATATTAATCAACATCATCATCTTCTCAACTATTCAAGTCAGTTAAGAAAGGTTTTGTTGCAGAAGACATTTCATTCCTATTTCATAACTTATACCATAAGCTATACAAGTAACATAATTTATTTAATTTTATTTAATAAATTGTTTTATTGCGTTGGTCTGGGAGATTCAAAAAAAGACTAAACAAATATTGTTTGGTCTAAAAAATTTTATTTATTTTCTTAAGAAAGTTTGGGAATTGCAGCTTTTTGTCACATTATGATTAATTGTTGCCGAACGACTGTTCATCACCAAGTTTTGCGCCCTCGTCGTAAAAAGACGTATTTCAAAATTAAAAAGGTGTGGAGTGGCTCCTATCATTTTGGGCCGAAACATATCCAAAATATCATCGAAATGTATCAAAAAATTAAATTTGTGGCCGCAATCAAAAATGTACATTTACAAAGAAAACGAGGGTCAGTATTACGGATGGGCACCTATGGCCTCGGAAAGTGCGGTTCGTTGTTACCCATATAGGATGTACAAACATCCGCATAAACTGAATATGCCCCATGCCAAGGTATTAAGCACAAACAATAAAATTGAATTGAATGTGTTTCGCACGTATAGTAAAAAGAAAGAATATAAAAATATGTATGAACAACAATTTGATTAGTTTTGCGTGCTCAATAACATTCATTAAGGGAACAACTCATGTGTACAATTTCTAATTAAAAATTGTAAACGATGTGTATGAAGGAGGACAAATCGATACAGTCGAAGTATAAAAAAGAGAAACAAATTTTGTTTTAAAATATATTTACAGCAAACATAAAAGAGTTACGAATCAACTAACAATTCATCATAAAACACTGAAAAGCAATCATAAGGAGGTTGAGCTAAATGTGTGGGAAGATAATTTTGCGAAGGTGTAACGTGGGTATCTAGGGGATGGAGCCAATAGAAGTAGTACATAGAAGTAAATATCAGTAAGTAAGCTTTTTCATGTTAATTTACGATGGACGTCCTAGAATTAGCTGGACCAACGTGGATTACGCAAAAAGTTTTGAATCATGAATTCTATGTGTGGGTAAATAAATTATATTGTATTTAGACACATACCAGCCTAAAGCAAATACAAAACGTATTAATAACTGACAACATTGTGTATATATTTAAATGAATTCTCATTGGCAGTGATTTTACCCTCGATGGCAAGGTGGGGGTATAACATACAATATTTCCATTTCAACTCAAAATACGCAGCGTTGATAAATCGTTTTCTTATGATAGGAATGTCAGGAATCCTCAAAGTGATCGTTTTCGAAGCATATAGCTTCTTTAAGTAGCTACTGCCACTTGTTCGTCTCAAATCCAATCAACTCTTTTCTATCTTCATAGCATACCAGTTGCTTTTCTGAATAATTTTTATCATTTCTAAAATATAACTCCAACGTACAAGCCATAAACTTCAAACTTGCAAACTCCCAACTTGACTCGGATAGTGCCAACATCGTAGCTTTTCAAGAGCAGCGAGAGACTAAACTGCAACAAAAGAACAGTAAGTGTGAAGTGTGAAACAAGACTTCTGAACACTCACATGTACATGTATCGCATTTGAAATACTCATTGCGAAGAAAATGTTTCTGTTCAAACGATTTCTATCCTTAATTCATTTACATGTACTAATCTATGGGAAAAAAATTTTAAAGTAATACTACGCTCAAAATGATACGCTCTTCTTACCACCCATTTCTACATCCCTTTCGAGTTTGTCTAATTTTTGCTTTTCGCATTATTCATGTTCATTCAACCGTTTTCATTGATTGGCAGGACATCTGCACATGTCAGTCATTTTTACTACTCCTCTTCTATTCCTCCTTTTTTCTGTTTTTGTTTTTCTGCTTTGTAATTGTAGTTTATGGCTCAAAAGAAAATACTTTTTCCATGTTTCTCTTATTCCATTTTTGCAACTCCAACGACAACCAAATGGTGAACATCTTTTACCACAAGAATATACACTCATATATATTTTACATATTCTGCACCGTTCCCCATTCAATACGGTTTAGATGGTCTACTTATTTGGTTTTTTTTTTCTTTTGAAGCAAATTCCCTTTTAGATAGTACATGTGAGGGTAGAACTTTACAGTGCCTGCAACATGTCAAGATCAAGTGAACATGTGGACTATATATATGTATATAAATTTCAGAAATTTTTGGGAGCAAAATAAACAATTCGTAGCTTATAACCTCCCCAAATGCTAGACATCCTTTTTACCACACTAACGCTCTTTTTTAACGACCCATCAGGGGTACTGAACATTTTCCCAAAATTTTCCCAAGATATTGAACTGTATTTTGGTACGGGGATATTCTTAGTCAAGGTTGTTAGATTACTAATTAATTTGGACGATATCGTTCAAATGCCACGCCCAGAAAATTATGTTTAAATTGATATTATATATACGAATTTATATTTAGTGCTTTTATCTATGTGTCGAAAGTGGGAGTGGCCGAATTACGAGCATGGCTATCATTTATAAAAAACCACACCTGGCGGTGCAGTAGCGGGATTTTACTATTTGGCGAATGTGTGATATATAATTATAAGGACGTTATATTCCCGTGTTAAATACATTATACTTTGATCAATTTTTTAATTTACTTAAACAAAATTTTTTTCTTTTATTGTTTTTTTTTACCAATTTTGTGTATCAGAGCAAAGATTCCTAGGATTAAAAAAATTTTAGTCTAAAAATTAAATGTTCCAATTTTGGACTGGATGCGACCATTAGTCCCGATCACAGTCTTTTTAGCAATAAAAATATATCTTCAGTTTTTATTTATATTTGCTAGTGAAGCCAAAGAGTGCAAAAACACACTAAAATTCCCGAGACTACGTGCAAATATGTACACTACGTGTCCAACCTTCTACCTACTTATTCTTATAGAAAACTACTGTAGATATGAAAATGTTAGAAGTAGCGAGAAATTCGGTGAGGTAGAGGCAAAAATAGACAACAACAACAACAATATAAATTACTTGATTACATAAAGGGAAAAACCATTTTTCTGGAAAACAAAACAAAAACACAAAAAAAAAAAGATTTTTCTGGCTTAGACCAAATATTGAATGCCCTCTACATATATTAGTAATATGAGGATGTGACACGTATATGTGTGCGTCTTTTTTAAGGACTTTTGAAATCTGCCCCACAAAGATTATTTCCTAAGTCCTAAGTAATATGAAAAAAGGAGAAACAAGTAAGAAAACTAAATTTGGCTTAAGCTAAATCTTAAGTACTTTCTATATTCATAACGGTGGGCGTGACAAATATACATATATTACGCCCTTTAATAGTGTATATAATACGTATCAGTTTACAAGTCTAGGGTATTTAAGATTTGGCCTACGCCAAATTTAGTTTTCTTACATGTTTAAGTCTTTTTTCGTATTTCCTAGAAACTGTAAAAGATAATAAGCCGAAAGCTGACACGTTTCTTACTACAGTAAGATTTATCATTATTGAAAAAATACAAACGATATTTTACCTAAAGTTGCAACAAAACCACGCCTACAATATAAGCCATTTAGTTGTAAGTATATTAAGCCCTCACTTGATATATATTAATAATATTAAAATATCCTATAAATAATGAAGGTTATTATACAACAGTACGATTACAGTATTTTTATACCCAAATAGAGTTGGATAAATAAATGAATCATAAAATAGTTCAGTAAACGTTGGCTTTTGTCAAACAAAATAAAAAATATTGTTTGGTGCTAAAATGCAGAGGAAAAATCCCAAAAGGTAAACGTTTTGTAAAATTATCCATGTTCCGATATAACCCATTTTCAATTCAAGATATAAAGGAATTTTTCTACCAAAATTTCAAGTCTACAAGTCTTATGGTTCAAGAGTTATACGAAAATAACCATTTTCCTTTAAATACTTCTTCCAAACAGCCGCTTCGATTATTCATGTACCGTTAGAATGTACAAAAAAAGTCATTGGCACGGTGAACCTATTAAAATTGTGGACTAGTCCGTAAACAGATTTTGCCCATTTTTAAAGGGACACTTTTGACGTTTATGATGATTACGATAGTGAGACTGTTAAAAGCTCCGGGTGTAGGATTATCGATGGCATTGTGGGAGTGTTTTTGGTCCGATTTTGTTCAGTTGTAATAGGAAACCGCAGAAAAACTCGAATATTGCCGTAAATGCGGAACTCGATTTTTCTACTATACTGATCAAAAATATATATACTTTGGGGTATGGCTCAATCTTTCTGGTACTTACACACGTTTAAACAAAAACCACATACCCACGTATCATTGTGATGATGGGTATGAAAACAAAAAATAGAATTTCGTAGTTACAAAACAGTAATACCAACAATAACACCAACACAAACAAAAAACAAGAAAGTACAATACACGACAATACACGAAATAGATAAATAGACCGACAGAGGGGCCAACACAACAGCATATATGTTCTACCTCGACTAATCTAAAGCATAGTTTTTCGTTATGTTTTGGTAAATGTACACCTACGCACACAATTTAATAAACACATGTACTTTATATGTGTTTGGGTATATAAAAGGAAAATTCTGACTGACGATGAAAACATAAAAAATATAGTGAGACAAACGAAAAGAGAAAGAAATCGCAAAAAATGGCATTTATCGGCTTCAATACATATGATCCGCAACACAAAAATACATCCATATGTATGATTACTGCTCTGTCCTTCATCCTATCACCCCGTGAGCATACTATTTAATAGCCAGTAACATGTACGGTATAGTGCATATTTGTGAAAATTACTCACCACCCTCATCATAGTGTTATAATAGACAGCGAGTCACATAAGCCAACAGCCATGCAGTCAGACAGTTATGCAAAAAGTTGGCTGTCTGCCTGTTCGATACGTTAACCTGCACGAAAATAGTAGCACTGTGCAATGCAGTATATATCACCACCACCACTACCGCCACTGATGTCGCACCAGTATACATGACCAAAGAACACCCTCACAAGAACACCCCAAGTATACCAAGCAGTGCATGTCGTAACAGCAGTTAGGGCAGCACCAGAGGCAGAAGCAGCATTAGTCGCAGTATTGTTTTTGTCAGCTGCATACATTTGAACACATGCATATTCATACATACATTAAGTGTTTTTGCTGTTGTTTTACGGGTTTTAATGGTTGTGCGTTGGCTTGGTCGGTGTGTTGAGTCGAGCCGTCGAAAAGCAAGTGTGAGAGGGCTCATCATGTGCAGTTTAGCCAATAGCAAACGTTGCCACAACTAGGTGAGGGTGTGGCCTAAGACTGCAACCCCACACACATTCACATATACAATCATGTGCAAGAATTTTGTACCTTCATGTATGACTAGGCACGAATGGGTGCGTATATATTGGTAGAAATGCGTCCATTTGCGTCAATGTTTAAATGTTTCAATTTTTTTTTTCTTTTTGCATATAAAAAATAATTTTTGAGCCTTAATTCCCGTGCCTCTCGGCTACTGCACATAAAACAATACCAACAACTTACAAAAACAAAACCATTGTATAATGTGTGGTGCACATTATATTGTTGCTACTTTAGTAATGGACAAAACATTCTATTCTTTAATGCTAACAAGTGCTAGGTGGAGGTGGAAGACTTCAAGCTCAACAGAGCAACTTCCACAACAGAGTACGAGTACATACCTTACAATCTTACTTGTAATCTCTTTACTATTTGTAAGCTAAACAAACATATACCAAAGTTGTTGTAGCCCTTATTTAGTAAGAGGTGGCACTGCTTGTGTCTCTTAGGTAAGTGCGTTAATTCGAATCTGTTTACGACGTTCGGGAAGACGTATTAGTGATTTAAAATTCATATATAACCAGTAGGAAAGTGTGACTTTAGACATATATTTCATAAATATATCTTCTTGATAATATAAAAATTCGAACCGACTTAGTGGTGTCCATGACAGTGTGTGAGGTTTGTTTGCATTCATGTACGCACACGCTGCCGAAATTAGCATTTCAAGCTGTTTTCCGTATAAATTAGATCTTCTCCTCCTCTCCCCGCCACAAAAGTACTGCCTCGCCATATTCATTTATACCTAGCCTTATCCGAATTATAAGTGCCTTCGTCTCTACCTTAAATTGCTTCATCCATTGCACGTGAAAAATAAATCCTTTTTCAAAACTCTCTCCTATATATCCTGTTAGCTTATGTCCTTATCAAATATAATAAATTCCCACTTGGTTGCGTTCATTTACATTGATTATTGATTAAATGTATGCCTTTATTAAAATCTTTTTTCACGTGTACTCATATCAAATCATAAGGATGATTCATGATGTAACTTTTATATGGCAGTGTACGGGTATAGGTATAATATTTCATTTCAATTTCAATTTATTATGCCTTCCCCCTAAAATGGGAGTATACTACGATTGGAATGTCATTCATTTCATTTTACACCCAGAAGGAGGCGTCAGAGACCCCACAGAGTATAAATTTTCTTAATTATCCGCATCAAAAACAGAATCGATCTAGATATGTATGTGTAATCGTGTCTTTGTTTGTTGTTGACGAAATATTCACGGTCGCAAATTTTAAGATAATGTGAAATTTTTTAGACCGCTATGTAAAATGAGCAAAATGGGTCATGAGGCAGAATTACAGACAATTACAATGTTATTTAGCGCAAAACTCGACTTGCAAGCTGGGTATTTATTTGGAAGAGTATTTAAGCGGTAAAATATTCATTCCATATAAGGAAGTGGGTACGCATAGAAGCATAACCAACCTTCTTTCTTATCTTGAATGTCAAGCGATATTCTGATGTCTTAGGATAAAGCTTGTCTTGCTAACAATTTTGTGAAAGCGTATGTGGAAAATAAATAAATTGTATTAAAAGATTTAAAATAAAATATTCCTAAATACAATAAATTATTTCCAAAACCCCAAAAAATGTAACCATCACCTGAACCATTTACCACTGTAACGCATTCATGGAGTGTCGTTAAAAATATTATTTTGGAGGCATTCCGAATATGTGTAAATGTGTGTATCGTGTAAATTTGTTATAATATAAAAATTTCCTGGTGGGGTATGTGTAGTAGGTATCACGTAGCTGAACTTGATCTTGATAGCTTTATGTATACCTAAAAGTTTTGGCTAATTATAAACTTGGTCAACTCCATATACATACGAGTACACGTTAGAAAGTATATAACCAATGCTTAGCACATAGACCAAAAGTTTTTGTCACACACATACCTTCACATCCTCTGTGTCTAGCTCAAAGTTTTTTAGACATTTTCCAGACAAACACAAGTCTAAGAATCTTTGTATGTGTCTATGTATGCAACATAGATTTTCAGCTCATTTTATTGCATTTTTTATTTTAATTTTCCATTCTTTACCCGTATGCTGTGAGTTGTACAACTACAATGTCTACTCATATAAGGTTTCTCGCAATGGTCTTGAAATCCTTTTTGTCACACTCACTCTCTCGTACCCTAACAAAATTTAATATTATTTTTATGCATAAAACATTTCTGCCACGGCGACATCTAACACAAGGTCGTCAGAGAATAAGGAATTCTCTTTACTTATATATAGTATAATATATATGCGGCGGTATATACACAGCTATAAATGTATGCATTTATATTTACACATAAAAAGCATTAGTTGCATTGACTGTGCATAATAGAAGCACATTTTAAAACATATAAATATTTGTATGGGAATGTGTATGTGTACCAGCCCGCAAACACACATACAATATATGTATGCATAGTATAAAATGGAACAGTTTGAACTTTGTGCAGCCAGCAAGTTTATGTGAAAACGCGCATTTGATAACTGATTTTACTAGAAAGTGATAGTAAAAGTATGTATTGTACGTATGTACGTATGTACACGTACCTAGATAAATAGCAGATCTGTTGTTGTGGCTGCTGTTACTTTCTTGTTCTTTCCAGCTTCGTCGGCTTCTTCTTATTTGTCTTTTTCTTTCTTTTGTTACATATTTCGTATACATAGGAAGGGGGCGTGGGAGTGTTACTCGTTTATATAAATGGGAACCGGGTATTATTTTCTTGATAGTAAAAGAAAACTTTTCAGTTTCACTTTCGTCGGTGTGTAGTACGTAAATACAAAATAACTGTGTACAGTAAACATTTACATATATTGTACGTATACACACACACACAAGTGGATATTATAAAAAAGCTAACATTCTTAAACGTGTATTAGCGCCTGTGTTTGCAAGGAGAAGCACTTGTAAATTGATATTTCCTCTTTAACTCTTTAACTTTTCACTAATTTTCTCTACGTTATGTGCTTAACCAGAACCAATTATTAAATTGAATTAAAAGTGAATTTCGTCACTTATAAAGCACATGCTTCTGAAGAAGAAGCCAAGTATTTATTTAAAATAGTTTAGTTCTTTACCAAAGCGAAATGGCAATACGGATCAGAAACAAATAACGTGTTTAGAGCACCTGATGAGTCGAGAAAATGGTATCTCGCACCGCTCACACTAAGTGTCAAATTGGTTAAACAATAATGAGGATGTAAATTTTGACTTTAAACAATTATATATAAACAAGCAAGAGGATTATTTCAAGCGCATCATTGTCTCTCTTTTCAAAACAGAATATCGTCATCAACCCTGAAAAAAGAAATACCACCAATGTACACAAGTTTCCAGGAGGTGCATAGTGCGTTTGTGTGTGCGTTCGAATATTGGTAATTATCAGAAAAAATTTTCCACAAATGTATGTAAAATAAATTATGTCGAAGAACAAGCGGCAATAATGCGTAATTGAATTTTCAAATACTATGTGGGTGCACTTTGATCGATCACATCCATTTTTCCAATCTCTTCTTTTATTCTAAATTTATTTAGAAAATCTAAATAAACCACTAAAATATGTAAACACCTATAATGTGTCTCCCAAAGATGGGCGTGGGTTTATATTGAATTTTTCAAATTTCGTTAATGTTCTGGCAAAATATGCACAATAAAGGAACGGTTTATAATAACACCACAAGCCGTTCTTTATATTTTGTAATACGGTAGGCGTGTCCATTGTCGATGCACGCCTACCATATTACATATAATTGCATAAATGCAATTGCAATCATATGTAATGCCGTCTCTTTTTTAGGAAGTGTCAATAAATATTTACGTTATTACCTGAGGAATATATTTGACTGCCTTCTTTCGATCTTAACCACATCAATACCGAAGTTCTCCCTTTTGGTTGTTCTGCAAATATGAAATGAGTGAATTCTGTTTTATTACCACCTCTAAGTGGCCTCTTTAAAATTTTTAAAGTCTCACTTTTTATACTTACGTAGCGTTTAAGTATCAATTTTCAAACGAAACCATTTTAAAAGCTGGTGATCGATTTATCATTCACCATGAAGTTTATAGCTTTTTCAACGAGTCTTCAAGTGGCCACGCAAACTCAGTGCATGTACATTGTCGTGGCATATGTTTAAACAAGAGTACATACTGTGCTCTGTCACTTTCTCTTCATTCCCATCAATTTCTCTATCTATTTACTTATATACTCGTATATATGTTCGTATTGTGTGTTCATTTACTAATTAACGTCAGTTTTTGGCATGTTTGTGTTATTGCAGCGGTTTACAATGGCCACAAGATGATGTTGCATACAAATGCAAAAACATCGAATGTTGAGTTAATTGCAGTTGTAACTGCTGATTTAATTCAAGTTGTAGTTGTGTGAGCATTTTCTTGCTACTGCTGGTGCTTCACGAATCACATGCAAATTTGTTTTTGTTCCTTCTGAAGCTGGTGCTGCTGTTATGTTGTGTTGATCAGGAAGAGCACTTGCTCTTTGCCACTTGCTACTACACATGGCACAACAGCAACACATACATGCACACACACATGTGTCTATTATAACGATCTACCGCTTTACCACACAATTAAATCATTGTGTTTTGAAAGTGCCTGTGCGTGTGTTGGCTTGCTGGCTTGTCCACTTCTAAGCTTATTCCATTGATCATTGTTGGCTCTAGTCAACAAGCAACTACAACAGCAACAACAACCTGACATGAAGTTATTTCTATGTTAAGCGCATTTCTTTTTTCCTTTTCTTAGTTAATCTTGTTGTTGTTGTAGTTGTTATTGTTGTCTCTGTCATTTATTGTTTTGCGGGCGCCATGTCACTTATTGTTGTATGGTTTGACATATTTGTCTTGTATGTGCGTGTCCTGGGTAACATTTGGAGAAATTAAAAGCCACAAGTACTGCTACGCCCCGATCCCCTACCAATCCTTCAATCACCAGAATTTGTTTTTATTTTGCACACTCAGTTAGTTTATTCGCCATTTGATGTCTAACATTTATTGCTCTTAGTTATTAATTGATTGTTACACACACAAAATACAAAATACTCTTAGTTCCCAAATTATTCTACAATTATTTTAGTTGCATCAGTAAACACGAATCATTATATGGAGAGTATAGTACGCAACCAATTATACACCCCACATAAAGTGGGGATGCATTTAGTTTGTTATACTGTTTGCAATTACTCAGTATATACATTTTTCAAGTGCATCAAAATTTTATCCGATCCTCTGTTATTGTTGTTAGTATTCTCACGGTTGTAAATTTTGGGATATTGAAGTGAAATTTTTTACATAAGTTCCTATTCAAATTGGGAAAGTCGATCAAGGTCCGCTTCCATCAATACCTACCTTATACAAAAATTGGACTATAAAATTGGAATTCAGTACAGATATTTGCACGACTTTGGATGCTGTTGCATAATAGAATCGCTTACAATTTACAAAAAACCATATTTGGCGAAGAGACCAACTTTCAAGTTATATATAATTATTAAGAGACGTAATCAATTACCTACCACGCCCATTGTTGTATAAAGGTGCAAAGAGTATTTAAGGTTTGGCTTAAGCCAAGTTTACTTTTTCCCATGTTTTACCCGTAATCCCTCCACATTAGTGATGAGGATATACTAAGTTTGTTCTTCCGTTTGCAACACCCATAAGGAGGCGTCAGAGACCCTACAAAGTATATATATTCTTGATCAGCGTCAAAAACTGAGTCGATTTAGCCTTGTATGTCCGTGTGTCCGAGTGTCTGCCTGTTGTTGGCATTCTCACGGACGTAAATTTTGACACAATGAGCTGAAATTTTGTACACAAATACTTTTAGTTTTTGCACGCAGATCGCTATTTAAAATGAGCAAAATCGGTCTACAGTTCGGCAAAATTCTATTATCTGCCACAAAAATTTAGCTAAAAGCTTAAAATTTGGTATGTACATCTATAAACATTAGCTTCATCGTTGTGCCAAAAATGAGCGTAGTCAGAAAACATACACGCCCACAATTTACAAAAAACCATATTCATCATAAAACTAGACTACCAAGCTGATACTGATGCGTAAGATATACACTATTAGAGGGCGCAATATGTCCCCCACCGTTATGGATGTGAAGGGTATTTAAGATTTGGCCTCAGCCAAATTTAGTTTTCTTAGGTGTTTTTGTATAATCTTAAAGTTTATGTGGCCAAAAAATTAAACTGTTTTTAAGCTTAAAACAAGATATCGTTGTTATGAAAATTATGGATACCTTTTTCGCCTCCTCTCGTATTTCCTTTTAGACTTGAAACTTTAATATATGTTTACAAATATAATGGTTATTCTAGTCATATCGTGGGAGGAACTAACCCATTAAATCAAACACTTGCGGTAGACAAAGTAAAAACATAAATAAATAAAAAATAATTGAAATATTCACTTACTGCTTCCTATACTGCTAACCTTGGCTGATGGGAACGATTACTTGCCAAACACTGTTTAAATAATGTATGTATGGCGTGTTCTAGTGTACTCTTGTCCCGTTTTTAACTTTAAATGTAACTATAACTATAACAACCACATTGACCTGACAACTACGATATGGTACGATATAAAGGCGAGGTTTAATTAGCTTAAAGGATTTATAATGAAATTCAATAACCACATATGTAAACACACCAACACATCCATACACATACCTGTTACATATTACACTTGTTAATAAGACAATGAAAACGAAGCAAGACATTAATTGGAATAAGGACAAACGCTCGGGAGGGCAACCACATTATTTATGAGGAGATAAATAAATAAAAATACATATAATCATAATACACATAATAACAACAATATAAAAACATAACCCAGAAAATATAAAAATCATTTAGCTAATGCTTCTGCGTATTTGTATGTATCGGCAGACAGACAAATAAACATTTGGCGTAATATTCGAAGAGACAAGCAAGCAGCTCAGCACATCACCTACTTTAATATTTCGCGGACAATTTGTTTTATCATTTTTATTTCATGCTTCTCATTATCCGTCCGATTCTTATACCTTGCATCTGAGCGAAAAATTACACTAAGTTCATCATTCTGTATGAAAGAAACCACGACAAGAAGAATGTCGATGTCCACCAGCAAGGCTTTCTTAGTTTATTTACATGTTTCAAAATTAATATGGACGAACTCCATGCCCAATACCTACGAAACTCCCTTTAATTTTTATTTTATTCTCCCTTTATTTATCTATTACGACCAATCTAAATTTCAATATTCAAAGGCGGGCAAAATGTCCGAATATAGTAATTTGAACTTCATTGTAGATAACAGATAATCCAAATAATTATATTTTGTATATGACCAAATAATCACTAGGATATAATAATTCTTGTATAGGTGACGTTGTTGTAAAATGAAAAATTTGATTTTTTTTATAATTGTATTTTCAAAAATTTCAAGAGAATAAATAAATCAGAAACATTTTTCTATTTATTGTTTGTTTATGAAAAAAAAATATATATATTTTTATAGGAGGGGATGTAAAAATGATCCGATCCTATGCATTTCCAAATTTCATCGAAATATCTCAAAAAATGCGACCTGTAGCTTACTCAATATACTCTTTACCACAAGTGGTGTAGGGTATAAAAATCAAATTATATAATATATGAAACGATGTAGGGTATTTGATGGTCGGGCTTGGCCGACTATAATATTTTACTTGTTTTTATTTTAGAGTATTTTTCTAAAACTCATTTGATGGTACATTTGGTCTGCGAATTTTCATATTCATTCCTCTTTTACTTGTACTCGTTTAAACGAACCAGCCTTTGACCATCTGCCCGTATTCAATCTAGCAACTGTTAACATAATTTTTGCATTTAATAGTTAATATTTTAAAATCATAACGCCGTAATAATTAAATGCGACATGTGCACCTGTGTGCACAATTTCATAGTTTAGTTTTTTACAGATTAAAAGTATTCGTTAGTTGAATTTCATTTTTGATTAACTGAAGGCATCCGTGCTGACAACACACAATAAATTGAATGCTAATATATTCAGTGGTCTTTAAATAAACTAAATATGTATTATTAAGTAATTTAATAAAAATAAAAGTTCAATACAAAATTATATTGCGAATGTATGCGGGGAAATGCAAGAAAATATTCTCATGACTTTCAAAACCCTAGAAATACTTATACATACATATATAAATAATGTATGCGTAAAACTGTGACATTTTTCTACTACTCTCTATTTTGTTTCTATGGCCTTATATTTTACATACAAAGCAAAGAAACAAGTGAAAAATGTTAAATGTTATGTCGGTCAAGCAGCATCGTTTCATACCCTACACCACTTACTTTCACAATTTAGTTTGCACCACAATTTGTTTAGTTGTAACAACATTCACTAGTCATTGTCACCTTGTGAAAAATTTTGTAGAGGGAAGGTCTATTGAGTTTGTGCGAGTGTTGTCCCACCCACCAATTATATCATTTATCATCCATCGAAGCAAAATCTGAAGTGGTCACAATTTCTAAAATAATTTGATAAATTAAGGGCATTAAAAATTGTTTAATTTAAACCATTTTTAATAATGAGTTCCTTAGGTCAAGATACGCTATTGTATCAAATTTCATCGAAGTGCCAAACCCTTGCGCACAAATGAAGTTAAAAGCATCCGCACAAATTTAATATACCCTTTCACAACTTGTGGTGTAGGGTATAGAAAGATTTGGTGTTTCATTTTTCACAAATTTGCAAAGTTGTTCCTTTTGTTCAGCTGCTATTATCTGATACTGTGCAGAGCTAATACTTTAAGATTTTGCTTCTTATGTTCATTCTGGACCTTTTTTGTTTGCATAGTTTTGCGAAAATATTTAGAAAGCAAAGCGTAAGGGGGACAAAACAAAAGAACAAACAATAAGGCGTCGCTTAAGGCAGCTTTATATACTCGTGACAGACACTGAGTCATCAAATTCTGAGTTAAAAAGAAAATTTCTCGACTTCTTTTCCTGTTCTCCTTCTCTATGGTCTTAAATATTAAATTTTTTGGTAAATATTTTATTTTGCTAATCAGTTTTTACAAATCCGTTTCCTCATCGAAATATAAAAGAAAAAACTTCGATCATTAAAGCTTGACAAGTTGAACTGTTTTTTTTGTTTTCCTCTTTTTCATAATTTATACGAAGAAATCACGCAAAACGGAATTTATGCAAATGTAGCGAAAACTACTCAATTGTTCCCTATCAACCACAACCATCTATAGAAAAATTGTTTATTGGCAGTACGTTATGTAGTGAATATAAGAAAAGTGTGCATATGAGTATGAGAAAATCTTTGAAATTTTTGTTTTCCTTTTGCCACGCCCAATAAAAACATCTTGTAACTTACTCGATCTAATAATTGAATGAAAGTGTAGGGCGAGTAAGTCTGGCCAGCCTCCTACACTTTACTTAATTTAAATCATTCAATTGTTGTCAGAAAAACCAAAAATTTTGAAGAAGTTAAAACACAGAAAGTATCACTCGTGTGCTAGCACAGGGGGAGTGAACGGGTAAATTCAAACTTGATGATATTTAATTTTTTAAGTTTTTTGTTTCCAGTTTCCAGTATAAAGCTCGCAATATGCAGAGCTACTGGATTATAAGTGGAGAGACTGCGTTGAGAAGTTAAAGTATTGGTGCAAGGAATCGGAGAGAAACACATTTTGAAAATCAGTATTTTCTTTTCATTGTCAGACTTAATTGGTGTGCAAAACGCAATCGAAATCAAAAGTGACGATTGTAACCATATTTTCACATATTACGATTTTCATACTCACCATCGAGCTAAAGTGCCAGAAGGAGGGCTTAAAGACCCCATAAAATAATAATAAAAATCAATAAAATACGTTCTCGCAACAATGTTTACATCTTTGAGGAATTTAGTACACAAATATGCAGCACAATATTTTAGCAGATATTACTGACAGGTTCTGTCTGGCTGTGAAGGCTAAGACGCAACATTTTTATACCCTCCACATAAGGTGGTGGTACACTAAGTTTGTCATTCCGTTTGCAACACCCAGAGAGAGAAGAGTCTCTGGGTACTCTTCAAAGTATATATATTCTTGAACAACATCAAAAACTAAGTCGATCTAGACATGTGTGATCGTAAATCGTGCTTGCGATCGTAAATTTTGAGATATTGAACCGAATTTTTGTACGTGCACTTCTAGATTCTGCACGCAGATCGCTATTTAAAATGGTCACGATTCTGTACCTGCCACGCCCCCTATTTGTATGTAAATATGGAGCGTATTTAAGATTTGGCCTAAGTCAAATTTAGTTTTCTTACTTGCTACGCATAAATGTATATAAAAATTTAAATGATATTGTGGCTGTGTGTTTTATTGTTGTTGCTGTTGTTACATGGCTGAAAACACTGAGCCCTGGTAATTGACATGTCAGACACGCCGGCAAATACAATCAAAATGCGGCTATTGATAGACAGATAGGTCGGCCTTAGGTACATAGAAGAAAGAAAGAGAGAAAAAGAGAAACAATAATTAACGGAGCAAAGAGAAATATTTTATATTGCATTTGATTCCTGGCATATGTAATATATTTATTGTTTGTTGTTGTTTTAGAGCCACCAACCAACAAACAACTCGTTATATACTCTGAACATATTTTTCAACGTCTCTACACTAACGCGATGATGATGAGCAGACTATGCGTGTAAATTTCCGTTAGAGTATAACAGCTAAAAATAACAAATGCGACTACAAAGCAAAACTGTTATCAACTCTCGCACAGGCTCTTATGAAAGGACATTAAACCAAGGCTCGCACACAAAAACCTCTTTTGCTGCCTGAAGCTGTATGTACAATACTTATATATTTATATAATATGTATGTGTATGTGTGTATACATGAAAATCGTTGCTTTACACCTGACTCATGCTTTTCAAAAATGAAAGAAAAACCTTTAGATATTGTATATACAACGTACATTTTATATGTATGTGGTAACTACTTCATTAAATTTACTTTAGTGCACACCTTTATATACCACTATATCAATATATAGTGCGTATATATGTATATAAGCACATGAACCCAACATTTGCCTGTTTCACTATGCGCCTCCATGAGAAACAAATGCCTGAACATTTACACACACACACACCTTTGTAAAAAACACAATTTTGACTAATACGTATACGCACTCCACGGCACATAAGCACCAAATTGTACAGCCTGGATAACGAAATGATTTAATGCGTAAAACTATTACAGTGTGTGAGTGTATATATAATGTTGAGCAGACAAAACTTATCGATCCAGTAAAAGGATATTAACAGCAAAGCAGGCTCCGAGTGGAGAAAAATGGAAAAATACAACAAGTGAAAATGTTAGAGTCGGTTATTCCGATCATTAAATTCCATCATGAAATACCTAAAGACTGCGCACAAATTTACATGGACGGGCAACGATATGGTTACATCGCTTTAGATTTATATTCTGAGTCGATCTTTATAATTAAAGGTGGGTGCAGCACTTACCGTTTAGGAGGTTCATCAAGGTCTAATATTTTCTTTTCCATAGGTTAAGTGTAGTTAACGGAACAACAAACTTAGTATACTCCCATATTTTGTAGAAGATATAACAACAAGCCAGAACAAAGAAGAGTACATATAACGAGAATATATATGTTTTGTTGGCCCACACAGGCCCGTTTTAATAGCACTCTTGACACACACCTTTATGTCTGCTTTATGTGCATTGGTGTTGGGTAGCGTGGAAGGCCAGACTTGGGATATGATATAAAAAGTCAATACTTTCATAGAAAAAATCTTCTAGTACAATAGTGTGAAGTAATGTAACTATGGAGAGATATTCTGCGTATTTTGGATTTAAATTTAGTCAAAATTTTATATTACATATGTCTTATGTATTGTAGGAGTACCGCATTTCTTGAATCAGAATACAGTGGAGTTAGGCAGATCTATTTATTTAACTTATACGATACTCTCCTATTCGTGTAAGCAACAGGGAATGCGGATTACATGTAGACACAGTTCTTTTGCAGCGTCTTTGCAAAGGATGGCAGGCTTTTGGATAATAAGTGAAATTTTCGGAATTTTAAAATATTAGTCAAAACGCATTACAAAATTTGTATATGTACAGTAGCTTTATTATGTCATTTTTATACCCTCCATATAAGATGGGGGTATACTAATTTTGTCATACTGTTTACAACACCCAGAAGGAGTGAAAGAGAAATAGATTTTTGTCGATTGTGTTCGACCGATTTTGCCCATTTTATATAGCTATTTAGCCCATTTTATGATTGTAAAAATTATTCATAAATTATTACTCTTTTAACGAAATATTTTATTTTTTCACAATACATATTTAGCTCGTATCCTTCAATAGTTTTTTGGAATCTCAAATTGCCTAAGATTTCTAAGATTTGTTTGGAAATTTTTAAACCCCAATTCTAAATCAGTAATTTTGTAAAAGAAAAGGTTCAATTTTTTTAAAAATCATTTTTAAAGGGACAACTTTTGGAGGCGTCACTGAAACTAAAAGTGTCTGTACAAAATTTCAGCTCAATATCTCAAAAATTTGCGCCCGAGAATGTGCCAACAACAGACAGACACACGGACTTATACGTCTAGATCGGCTAATCAAGAATATATATACTTTGTAGGGTCTTAGAAGCCTTCTTGTGGGAATTGCAAATGGAATGATACGAACTTAGTATATCCCCCACCTCATCGGGAGATTATGAAAAAAGTTGTAATAGACAAAAAACACCCAACAGATTATTTTAACAATAATAATATTAAAACAACAACACAGACTACAATCCATAAATGATTACAATAACACCTAAACCAAAACTTACCGACGAATGTAAAATAGTTTAAGTGGCGGCAATAACAAGGACATTTTTGACATAGAGAAACTGCAATGTAATAGCGGGAGCAGTAGTGGTCTGAGTGTGTTACTTCAGCTAAGCTTAATAACATATGTACAAAGCATTAAGCGGCTTTGCCACAATAAAAGTCAGAATTAATTGGATTTTAATTGTCTGTTAAGCACTGAAAATTAAGTAAGCTTAACATACACATACATTGTGATGTGACTGCTCTATTCATTTGGTCAAACAAACATAAACAACACCACTACCATAACTATTATAAAAGTACTACGTAAAGAGCACTTCATTTATGTGGACCGGCCTCCTAGCAAGACTTTTAACATTAAATTGTTACACAGGCCAATGATCATTAACTAAAAAGTGAATGACAACAACAACAAAAACACTAGAACACCAGAACACCAGATCAGTGGCATATACAAGATCACCAACAATGCAAAACAAATTCAACATAAAAATACGTAATAATCGTTTAATTCATGCCAGCAAGACATGGCGTAAGTCGGTGATGATATGGGCACTGGTGGGCCATGTAGTTGAAGGCTTCCTCCCTTTCTTTGCCTAACCTTCTGCAATTACAATTTTATTATGTGACACAGTGTCCATAAATATGTACCTGTCAGTTATATCCACTACGCGGCATTCTAAACAAACTGTTTGCCTGGCTCTAAGCAGCCTCCTTTAGTTAGGTGCTTACTTTTATACCCTTCACGTAAGATAGATAGAGATATACCAAGTTTCTTATATTCTTTGTAAAAAGCAAAAGACCGTCAAGTCCGTCAGGCCGTAGATTTTTGGCAATCTCACGATCACGAAATTCAGAAATGGGTACTTCTACAATAGTTTTTGCAAGTTTCTATGCAAATTAGACAAACCTGTCACAGCCCTAACACCAAACACTAAAGTTACCTTACAGCCACAAAACTAAATTAAAATTTGATTGGGGGTCGACGGGCTTGCATAACAGTTAGCGAAGTGTAGAGGATATCCAATACATTTTTTATTTGTCTTTCTTCTTCTTACTCACATGCGATCATATTTAGAAGCACACACATTTATTTATTTTTTATTTAATTCTTTAGTTTTAATAAAATAAATATTTATTACAAACGAAGTAATTTATAATATTAAAATGAAATAAGACCGAAGCTTAAATATCCTCCACCTTTTATAATCCTCTAAAAATAAGTTCCTATTGCCATATTTATGTATTTCATGTACTTACGCAAAGAGTGTTTTTTTGGCACAGTGTTGGATAACGGTACCACTTATATATACACCAAATTTCAACTTGATAAGCATAGTATTGTGCGATATATAATTTTTAAAAGATACAATTTTTTCGAAGTATGATGAGATTTTCGTTTATTGTGGGCGTGTCTCTTAACCGATTTTGCCCAATTTCAATACGGAACAGCGAAATTGAACTAAGAATACGTATGCAAAGTTTTAATTTGATATCCCCAAAATTACGACCGTGAGATTGCCAACAACAGACGGACACACGGACGGACATGTCTCAAACGATTTCTCTTTTTATGCTGATTAAGAATATATATGGTTTGTGGGATCTCTGACGCTTCCTTCGATGTGTTGTAAACGGATGATCAAAATGAATATACCCTCTTCCCTAAGATGGAGGGTATAAAAACAAGTATAATTATTATAATTGTATATATTTATATATATATTTAAAAACAATAATAATTAAGAAGACAGAAGGACCGTTTGGCAACGATCATAGAAATAAAACACCATTAATCACGTTGATAGAATCGTTCAATTGATCAAAACATCGTGCGACATTGAGAAATCCTTAACGGAATATAATAAAACGTGTAAACTTTTTGGGGACATTGACATTTACCTAGTTAGTTAGATGTGAAGAGTACAAGTAACCACGGATCAATTTTAACATAAAGATAACACGTCTCACGTCTTTTATGCAATGTCCGTAAATGAATAAGGTTAAGCCTATGTTCATAATGGGGAAGAATCCTTTGTGGATCCCAAGGGAGGCTACGTAAAGCAAAAATAAGAAAGTTCTTTTGAACGGACTCAATTTTATCAATTTGGCATTTATTGCAGGGTGACCAGCCAGAAACGAAATGTTCTAAAATCGGATGGATAAGAAAAGTATTGAGACATTTACAAATATACGAATCGTTGACTTCTTTTGACCATATTTTAATGAAGGCTAACTTAGACTTAGTTTTATTAATAGAATTCTCATTTGAGTCTGGAATCAACCACAACACATAAATCTTTAATAAAAGATATACTCTCAAACAAATGATCGTTAATAAAGTAATTTGTATGAAATGGAGAAGTTCCACACCGCATCATTACTAAAGCACCAATCACTAAAATACCCAATATCATATTGAAGCCGATATAACATCAGAAACGCTGTTAATGGGGTAATAAATTGTCACATCATCCGCAAACATTTGAACTTTGGAAAATTGAACACAAGAGGGAAGATCATTAAGAAATGAAATAAATAATAAAGGACCTAAATGATTACCCTGAAGAACACCTGACGTAACAAAGACTTCCCAAGAAAAGGTGGAATTGTATAACAGTTATTGAATGTGACCAGAAAGGTCCTTTGAAAGTCAGGCAATAAGTTTTCCGGAAAACCAAGTTTATCACTAATCTTATCGAACGCTTTAGAAAAATATATAGATATATATATATAAATATATATACCAGATCGATCCGACGAGAATTTTGTGTGATTTTATTACAATAAATAAATCGTGTAGTTGCTTCAAAAACTGCTGTATTAAAAGGAAAATTTTACAATTTTCGTAAACCAGTCATATGTCTGGATGATTGAATTCAATATTTAATTAATAATTATTTAGGTATTTCTCAAACTTTAATTCATTTGCAAAATTCATATCTTTGCAGCAAAGTATTTGATCAATAAAGGTACCGGGGCATTAGAGCGCTACTTTAAAGTTTTAACAATAGAAATCCACTAATATAAAATTTTCAGTTAGTTAGTTTATTGAGCCTTTATTAAATTATACAATAAACTAACTAACGGAAACTTTTCAGTGTAAAAACAATATATATTGTTTTTTCCAACCACCTCGTATGAAAATGAAAAGATTTGGTCAAAACCAAATTTGATTTTCATATTTGTTTATGTTATTGTTGTTTTTGTTATGTTATATCTACTATATAATAATGGGCTTTTCAACAAGGGCCTAAAAATTTTATATTCAAATAAAATACAGGATAATTGAGGTATTGGGCTGAATATTATTCCATGTATAGTGCACAAGCAACGTTGAACATTTAACTACTGATCTGATTTACATGATTACCGCGACCATGTTTGTAGCGATCCAATCACAACTCCGACTACCACACTGTACCTTTTTGTGGTTTGTAATGGAATCTCTTGAAGCACACATGGGATTGTTGCTGCTTATTGACAAAATCATTAACCAAAAAATGAACTTCATCGCTAAAGATGATTTTTCGCTAAATTAAAGAACGGAGATTCAGCTCCTCAGCTTATTCGATCTCGTAAGAGTATCAGCCAAAATCATTATGCAAAATTCACCACAATGCAGTTGTGTTATTTTCGACACTGGAATGAATACTTTGTTTCGTATATATCCACTGTAGCATGGACAGCCTGTCTGGTAAGACAATTATTACGACTGAGAAGTGGAGTAAGCGACTCAGAATTGCGGTATTAATTTTTGATAATTTTCAAAAGTTGCTCCTTCGTAAACTTTACCATTATAAAAATATTAACCTTGATGGATAATTAAAAACGTTCAAGAGTGCTTTCTTATACAAATATAAAATTATTATGTCTCTATTGAAAAACCTCTTATACTGATAATATACTGATAATATTTTCCTATTAATATTATCACCTGCGTAACTAAATTCTGTTTAACTGCGTGTCCTTCTGGGGTCAACATTCTTCCGGTTTTCACTTCATGATTTCTGAATTTCAAATTGATGGTAAATGGCACAGTGCGGATGCAAAAATTTGTAAGTGCAAGATTAGCCGAGCAAACCATACGAGAGTAGATCTTGACAATTGCATTAAAACAATCCAGAAAAACCTTTATTGGTCCAAATTTTATTTTGTTTTTTCGAAATTAGGCTTTAGCAAGTTCAGCTTGTGTTCTTGTTGGAAACTGTATTTTTAGCGTAATACAAATGCAAGTTATGTTGATATGAGCGTCTCCATATGTTTCGATTAACCTTCACTAATTTAACGTATAGCTACGAAACAAACTTATAACGTTGTGGTATTATGTTCGCTTTGTTGCCCTCACCGGATGACAGGCAGCTTAATTGATTTTCTATAATGCAGCTCTTTGAAGCACAATATTCAATTTTTCTACACAAGAGAGAGACGGACAAAAAGAGAGGAGGGCAGAAAGATATGACCAAATACATTTTTCTATTATAAAAAGAAATTCATATAAAGCACGAACTTTAAACCATTTTTATGGACAATTATTACGAAATTTTTTATTCAATTCTATTCCAGTTCATTAAACCACATTTCAAAGTTTATTGACTTGGGTATAGCGTATGAATGTTTAGATGAAATCCTTACAGCCTTGTGGCTAATGCTCGTGTATATTAGTTATGTGGTGCGTGCTGTGTACAAAAAACAACAGCTGATATTATTGTAGTATATATATTAAGCTACACATGTATGTGGCAAATATTCTACCAAAAATATCAAATGTGCTTCCAAGCAGCAGACGAAAGCAGCCTTCTTTTCTGATGGCGTATACGTGCGTTACGATAATCTACAAACCACGTCCACTCATTCATTTACCCAGACATCCATCAGAGGTCATGAACCGTAATTTACGAAACTGTTTCCTCAGCCTTTGCGAAATTTCAAATTATAACCATACGATTATATGTGTGCGTACACTATAAATAGAAATACATATGTATTGTATATAATATCCTTTTGGTAGTCGCCTGTTTTATACATATGTTACTTATGTATATTATAATATTGTTGGTGTTGTACTTTTGTGTATTAGCTTTTTTGAGTTGTGTACGCGTTTAGCTTCGAGTAAGGAAAAAACCAAATAATCGTAATAAAAACCAAATGCCAATGTCCTGGCTAACGCATATGCTCTTAAAGGACATCGACCATGAATGTCTTTGTGTTTGTACATAACTACAATATTGCAACATTATAAATTTTTACATTTTTGTATTGATGGGAAAATAATTTCATCGTTTGGATAAGGCTTTAAAAACACTTTATTTTGGGCAAAGGTCTGTGAATCCTTCTAATTCTTCATTATTTAGCTGGTAAATAAAGATAAACTTTTAATTTTTTTTTTTTTTGAGGTGGTGCAGGTATTGATAATTCGGTCAGTGCCTAAAATTAAAATTTTCGAAATCTTTTTGACCCTGCGTGCATTTGCACTGCATTTGTCCAGTTTTTTAATTTGTCCCTTTAATCACACACACAACCAATTTTTTTTTGGTCAGTCAATCTATGTAACTTTTAATTTCAAATCGATTAATAGGCGCGCCCACAATTGACAATTATCTTACGCAGATATTGATCTAATATCTGTCAGTCCAAAATTTGACTCTCATTTCTAAATATTTCTTCTCGAACATCTAATTAGCACTTCAACCGTGAGAAACGCAAAAGGGGAAGTTTTTAATTACCATTTTTGCCTGTCGCTACACACAAAAAGTTCGGATGTATGTGCATTTTAAACTTAGAACCTTTCACTAAACAGCCAAAATAATATAAAACGCGGCAACCACATAGTCGTATATAATAAAATAAGGTAATAAACTGAAAAAAGGCTACTCCTTGTTAAGAGCAATAAAGACAACACCAGCGCAGTATAGAAAAAAGTCCTTATAACACAAACGAGCCTTTTTTTATGGGTGTTATCTTTGTTGTTGTTGTTGCTATTACGGCTTAAAAGTAGCGTCAACAGGATAACGGCTTATCCTGTGCACCGCTTAGGTATATATAAGAAATAATTTTTATATGCCGCAGCCAAAAAAGACACTCACCTGACGCAGTGTAAACTGTCTCTACCATCAAGTAGAAGAAAGTATATAAAATTTAACAAAAGCTTCGTAACAATTTCGAGACAAAACGAGATTTCCTGAAATTATTAAGAAACAATTATAGAATCTACGTCAATTTGGAATCTATCCACTTACACTTTCTAGACCCAGATTTTTTAACATACCGATTCACACATTGTGATAACTTTTTGCATTTTTTATTTAATTTTTTGTCACGAGTATTATTATTTTATGCCTAACCTAACCAACAACTCAATCCAACCGAAAATCGCCCATTTTTAACACTCTTTAATTTTATAAGGCTGTCAGTTTGTGTGTAGGTTTGTTTATCTCTACCCAAATACTTTTGTATGCACAAGTAATTTCTACGTGGAAGACAGCCATCGTCAAAAGCTGACTTGACATTCTTAGTTTACGACATCGCCCTCTTCTTGGGTTTGTTTCTTTGTAAAATGTTATCTATTTTGTTAGGTTTGTCGTCATTTTTCACATTATTTTGAGAATGTATTTTTTCGGTTCCCTTTTCTTTTTGGTTTATTTTTATTATATAACAAACCGGTCATTGAACTTTCGCCTTTCAACATGGAGAAGAAAGAAATTTGAGTGTTAGCATGTCGTTCGGTGTCCTTATTCGATATAAGAACATTGTTGTAGATCTATATATATACAAAAATGTATACATGAGTTGTTATGTACATACTGAATGGCAACACATGCCACACATGCTGTTACTGCTGTCGGCGTTTGTTTTTGCACTGCAATAAAGTTGGTTACAAAAGTAGTACTTTCTCGGCAGTCAACGCTTATAAAATGATTAAAATCTTGAAACGCTTGTTAAGATACAGTTTTTACTAGGCACTATATGTGTGGTATCGTAAGTGCGGGGAAAATATTAGCAATTGTCGAATGAAAAGAAATTATTTATTTATATAAGTTCATTACAACAATTATTATACCCTCCACCTTAGTGATATGGGATAACTATAAATATTTGAACCAAATTTCAAGTTTATATGTAAACTTTCGTGTCAGATATAAATATATACATATTTATGTTTTTGTCGATTGTGGGCGGGGCCTTTGACCGATTTTTTAGCGATTTGCTAAAAAAACTAAAAGTGCTTGTACAAAATTTCAGCTCAATATTTGAAAAATAACTGTTGCCAACAACAGACAGACACACGGTCATAGATCGATTTAGTTTTGATACTGATCACAATTTGAAAGGTCTCCGACGCCTCCTTCTAAGTGATGTAATTGGAAGAACATCTTAGTATGCTAATCACTACGGTGGAGAGTATAATTATATGTCATGTTATTCTATACCGCTGAGAAGACGCAGATGTTTACCTAGAATATCTGGGTTCTACATGAGAACTGCTTACTTAAAAAACATTGTTTTGCCTATCGCTATATTCTTTTACCTTGAGTCAAATGAACCCAACTCATTCTAATTGAAGTCTTTATTGAATTTGTGTCTTATTGAATCAGTTTCTCCGTGAACAACAAAACATAAATTGCATTTTTATTGGCTGCCAGTGAATTAAATAGGCGTTAAAAAAACCCAATTCACTCTTGCATGAATTGAATAAATGCACAAATGAAAAACAAGGGGTAAAGGCGGACATTTGTTCATACCATGAAGAGACATAAGCTTAATCAAACAATACAATATACCTTATCCTAAATACCCACCACCTGCTACATATCATCCGGAGACATTAACCTGAAATGAATAAAACAGTTTGTATATAAGTAGTTTTGTGTTGAAAATAGATCAATTCGATCGATTTTCTAAATAAAAAAATATAATTTTTGATGCGTTTTTCTTTAACATACTCCAGTATGTACTTGGGAATTTATACTGATTGTACCTACCCATAATATTTATTCTACATACCTTAACGCTTTCGCTACGGAGCGCTTGCATCAAAATATGATCGCTGTGAACGGAGCGCATTACTGAGTAGTTGGCACTGAAGTACGGAATGCTACGAAGTAATTAGAAGTCGTTTCTTGTTCTCTAAATTTTACAATGATATTTATTAATTTATTAGTTAATTAATGATATTTTGTAATGTATGAAATAAAAGTACCATATAAGTATGAACGCTCTTCGTACCCGCGCGCCCACTTTTCCAGAGCGTATACATACGCTCTTCGTATATGAATGGTCATTCTTCGAGGGCGAAAGGGTTAATATAATTTTGTTCTTTATTTAGCTTATTTGGCGAAGGTTAAAAATGTTCCTCCTCCATACGAGAAGTAAAAATATGAATATAATCTTACGCGAATGAAATGACTAAAAACTTCAATTACACCCACTGGGGTGTGTTTTTTTACATATTTAACTGATGAACATTTTTCGTTATACAAAAAGCACCTTTTCACGTTTTTATGTTTAAAATATATTTGTGAAAATATATAAAACAGGTTCAAGAGGACGTGTGCACACACAATACGCATTGTATGCCATTTGTTAGGAAAGAACGGAAAATGAAAAATTTTTACTTTCTGAAATATGCGAAAAATTATAATATTTTAGGCGTATTCATTCTAATAAAATTGGGGTATTTTTCTCTTATTTGACAGTGACTGTGGTACTCTATTTTACAAATGAGTGATTGAGAGTTAAAAATTTACAGTTTCTGCACACAGATCGCACGTACTTATATTTAATTAACCCGTCAATCGATATACCAAAAATGGGCGGAGTAGGATAGTAGACGCGCCCATAATACACAAAAACGATACTCACGTAGTACATACCTCTTGGAGGGCAGAATCATGTACCCGTCATGCCCACAAGGTTATTTGGAGGTGGAGGTTATTTAAAATTTCGTGTAAGCCAAATTTAGTTTTTTACTAGCTTTTAGATTTATATTTTTGTGACTACTGCAAAGTTTCCAAGTGTACTGTAGAAATCGCCTTTTGTCCTTCATATAATCCATTTCTATATCAAAACTGCATCAATTTCAAGAATCATCATTTTTACGTCATAATGAACTAATGAAGTACCAAAGTCGCTTTTTATGTGCAGTTTATGAAATCAAAAAAAAAAAATTTATATGGGGATTAGTTCTAAAAATGGTCCGATCCGGTCCATTTTCAATAGGGTTCTCCTTTGGGCCAATACATGTTCTTATACCAAATTTCATTAAAATATCTCAAAAAATGCGACCTGTACCTTGCGCACAAATGTACAAGGACAGACAGACATGATTAAATCGATTCAGATTTTGATTCTGAATCGATCGGTATAATTGAAGGTGGGTGTGACATTTGCCGCTTAGGAGTTACAAACATTCGCACAAACTTAATATACCCTTTTCCACAGGGTGGTGCAGAATATTAAAATTTCTAGAAATATGCGACTCATAGCTTGCAAACTAATTGACAGACAGACATGATTAAATCGATTCAGATTTTGATTTTGAATCGATCGGTTTAACTAAAGCCCCTGCGATGCTCCTACAAGGTGGCTATCCCAAGTACTGGCGCGAACTGAAGTTCCTGGGGCTCCAGTACCCAACGGTACCAGATATTGTCTCGGGTTGAACTGTCGACCTTAATAAATGTTTACCAGTTCGAGCAACCTTCTACTCACGGGCTGGTAACTCGTTAACATTATTTGCTACTACAATCTTATGATCTTTGTATTATGTACAGAAGAATTTTGAGCTTGTTAGCACGTCTACTGTTGCCTCGTTTTTAATTTCCATGCACGGAACACCTGAGCCCAGTGTTCCGTATCAGGGCGAGGCCCATTTTATAAGCACAGCTTTAATTCCATTGAAAAAATATTTTTTATTATTTTGTTTTTTATACCCTCCACCTCAGTGATGAGGGTATACTAATTTTGTTCTTCCGTTTGCAACACCCATAAGAAGCCGTCAGAGCCCCTACAAAGTATATATATTCTTGATCAGCGTCAAAAACTGAGTCGCTTTAGCCTTGTATGTCCGTGCGTCCGTGTGTTTGTCTGTTGTTGGCACTCTCACGGGCGTAAATTTTGAGATATTGACTTGAAATTTTGTACAGGTACTTTTAGTTTTGCACGCAGATCGCTATTTAAAATGGGCAAAATCGGTCAAGAGGCACGCCCACAATCGACAAAAATCTATTTATCTGCAACAAAAATTGAGCTATAAACTTAGATTTTGGTATGTACATCTAAATATATAAACTTCATCGATGCACAAAAATGGGCGTATTCGGATTAGAGACACGCCCACAATTATTAAAAATCTTTATATGTACCACAAAAAATTACCTAGGAACTTGAAATTTAATACGCGATTACATAGTTATCTCATTCACTGATGTGCCAAAAATGGGCATGGTCGGATAACAGACACGCCTACAATTTACAAAAAACCATATTTAACGTAAAATTACACTTGTAAGCTGATGCTTAATACATACACTACTAGAGGGCGCAAAATATATAATTATTTGCCACGCCCACCGTTGTGGACGTGGAGGGTATTTAAAATTTGGCCTAAGCAAATGTTTATATATATATATTTATAATATATAATAGTGTATGCATTAGGTGTCAGCTTGCAAGTCTAGTTTTATGGTAAATGTGGTTTTTTGTAAATTGTAGGCGTGTCCATCATTTAACCGCGCCCATTTTTGGCACATCGATGAATGGGATACTTATAAATACACATACAAAATATGTAAATTTTTATGGCAGATGTATATATTTTTAATGATTGTAGGCGTGGCTCTTGACCGATTTTGCCTATTTTTAATAGCAATATAGAATATGTGTACTTGCAGTATGTGACGCCTCCTTCTGGGTGTGGTTAACGGGAGAACAAACTAAGTATACCATCATCACAAAGGTGGAGGGTATAAAAAGCATAATGTAATTAAGCTTACGCTTGGAACATCCACGCGACAACACAAAAAAATTTAACTTATCTAGTGTTAATATACGAAAATTGTTATACTTGCCGTGTAAGCAGTCGTGGCCGAGTGGTTAAGGCGTCTGACTCGAAATCAGATTCCCTCTGGGAGCGTAGGTTCGAATCCTACCGGCTGCGCTCAAGTTTGTCTTGTTATGTTAACTGACATTTTTTTTTAATTCTCTTTCCTTTAATTTTTTTAACTCGAGCCATTCTCAATAAATATAAAGTTTGTTTAATGTTTATAATCTTTAAAATTTCTATGACATCCGCTACTTGATAATAAATTTTACTATACGAACATATACACATATACCTATATACCTACCACTAACAAAAATGGGATTATATATGAATGTATTAATACGTGTATTGTGCAAATTGCATCATTCTCTGTGGTGTGTATTTACTATTTAGTTCATCTACTATATTATTTATATGTTAGATATCGAGACAAAAGAATGAAATTGCTTGTTGCAGTACCGCCTTTGCTTGTGCACTAAACAACAACATAAAATACAACGACCACCAAATGTCATCCACTACTATGGTGACAAATGATTCAAACAATTACTCAAGCTAGAATAACAATGAGTTATATTACTTGACACTTGTCAAAGCCAAACGAACGTTGTGACTCGACTCTCCTCCACCATTGCGCAGCATAATAAGATTCGAAATTCTACAAAGCAAAATAAAAACAAGTAAAAAATAGCTGGGTAACACACCACCCTTCCACACACCACCTCTTCCAAATGGAACACCACTACATTACAGCTAATATGGAAATAATGCCTCAAATTTATTTGAAAAAAATACCATTTTGGTTAACGTGACTTATTGATATATATCAAAAATTAATAATCAGGCAAAAATTTTTTTCGAATCCCTTATAGTTTGTCTGTAATAAAGAAAAACCCCAAAATTGGAGAAAGGTCCATGGATCGACTTAACCCATTTTCAATATCAAGCCATCTAGATATAAAGAAATTATTTATAACGAATTTTAGGCCTACAGATCTTATGTTTTGAAGAGTAATGAGAAAGTAACTGACACATAGAATTTAAGGATGTCAGAGGAGGGATTTTATAAATATAAAGGACACTAACGAACGAATCTTTGTGGTGGTGACAATGCCGGCAAGGGTGAAATAGGCTAGAAAAGTAAATACTTTTGTGTTTTATCAGAATCAGGACGTGTCCTGGGGAAAATATTACATATCCAAGTGCCCACTGGCATGAAAATTATCCATTTCATTATCTCAAGTTCTGCGACCGCGAGAGTGCCGGATAGAAATTCACACCGACGTACGGACGGAAGGAAGGTTAATCCTTCCATTCGGCTATTGATACTGATCACGAATATGTGTACGTCTGAACAAAACCACCATACCCTCATTTCATTATGATGATGGGAATAACAGAACCAAAAATTTATTAGCGCATTTAATATGAGTGTGCACTTTCAAAATGGTTTTTACACCCAGTGTAATTAGATCAAAAGCAGCTGAATAAATCAATTCTTAATGTTTATGTGTTTGAAAAAAAGAAGCATAATCAAGATCTTGGGCAAATCTTCATTAAATGATGTTCTCATCAATAGAACATATCGACCCAAAATTGGGCACATACAACGTACACATACACATACAACATGAGTATTGTTGAAGAAGAAATTGCCATTTTTGCCACTGAATTGGAATATATGAATCAGGATTCACTATATTTGTAAATAACCCTCAGATGATGGAGATCTAAAAATATGTCACAGAACGATGTGTAATTTTATACACATAATTCTAAAGTTAAAGCGCATCCAATGTTCGATTGAACCGAGACACTTGTGCGATAGGAAATGGTACTGTAACCTCGAACATGATATAAACTTCAAAGTATCCAGGGACCGCCAGACAGTTTGTAAAATGTTCGCATATATTGAAACGTGTCAAAAAGATATAATAACAAGTAAGAAAACAAAATCTTTAATATCCTCCACATATTTTAATACCTACAAAGGGTGGGCGTGACAGGTGTCTGATTGCGCCCTCTAATAGTTTTTTTTTTTTTTTAACGAGGAGGAAAGCATTGAAAGCCGCAGGTCAGTGTGGGGCCTTCACCCACTAAAACCTCCTCGAACGTCCGACGGTGCATCTCCCGGGACCACCGTTAAGTATTACGTCGGGAGAGCCGTCTGAGCCTAAGCTCAAATCGTCAGTGATGTGGTTTCTGTCCTATGTCGTTGTCGGGCACGCTCTTCCACTCTGAGGCGGCTCATAACAGACGCACAGACATTAATGACGCATTGGAATACCTCAGCGGAGTTACTCATGCACCAGCACAATCTGTTTGGACTAATTTCTTCACCTGTTACTTCTTCAATCAATTGCCGTTCGACACTGAATCTAGGGCATTTCAGGAGTACATGTGCAGCGTTTTCTTCCTCATTATTGCACGTTGGGCACCAGGGTTCCGTATCATGCTTAAAGCGATATAAGTAAGCCCGAAAGCATCCGTGACCACTAAATATTTGTGTCGAGTAGTAGTCCATGCAACCTTGCTGCCTGTTCAGCCATAATCCTATGCTGGGCAAGAGCTCGTATGTCCATCGGCCTCGTGGAGAGGCATTCCACTTCATTTGCCATTCAATATAGCTGCTCTGGAGTATGGCGTTTTTCTCGGCGAGCGTAAGCTTTCTGCCTAACTCCTTTCTTCTGTCAAGCATCCTAGTGTGCTGTAGCGCCATTATGTCTGGCGGTGCTATGCCAGCCAATATAAGTGCCGCGTCTAGAGATATGGTACGAAAACCACAGCATACTCTTAGGGCTGTAGCACGCCATAGTTTATTCAGGCTTTTTGCATAGCTTGGATACTTCTGAATGCGGTTACTCCAAATCGGTGCGGCGTAGAGAGCTACTGAGAAAATCACTTTGGCCAATAGTAACCTTCTTATTTGGCTAGGGCCGCCAATGTTTGCCATTATACGTGCGAGTGCTGTATATATGCGGGATGCTTTTTCGCACACTGTATTCAAGTGTGGTAAAAACGAAAGTCTTGCATCGAGTGTGACTCCTAGGTATTTGATTGCCTCCATAGTGGTCATCTCATATCCGCCAATATCTAGCTGCAGGGTTTCTCTCTTCTTTCGGCTAGTGACTAGTATCGCCTCCGTCTTTTGCGGCGCAAGCTCTAATTTACGATCCTTAAGCCAGGTTGTGAGTAGGCCTATAGTAGTTCTGCAATCGGATTGTATATCTGCGAGTTCCTTGGCAACGATGGTAATTGCTATATCATCAGCATAGCCAATGATACTCACTCCTGTTGGCACTGGTAGCCTTAGGACTTCATCGTATAATATATTCCAAAGCAGGGGTCAAAGTATTGAGCCTTGTGGGACGCCCGCTGTTATATTATAGTTACATAAGCCTGCGTCAGATTCATAGAGCAGGACCCGCTGTGACAGGTAGTTTCTTATGATGTGCGCCAAATATAGTGGTACGTGTTTTTTCCACAGCGCCTCGATAATATGGGGCCAACTAGCAGAGTTGAATGCATTTTTTACATCAAGCGTTACTATTGCACAGTACTTTTTAGTTCCGTTTTTCCACCGTGTTCCTTCTATAGCCTTTTCAGCGATGTTTTTAACATGCATTATTGCATCGATTGTGGATCGCCCTTTACGGAAGCCATATTGGTTATTAGAGAGGCCGCACGTACTTTCAATGTGATGTACAAGTCTGTCGTGTATAATTTTCTCAAGCAGCTTACCAAGTGTGTCTATCATGCATAGGGGACGATAGGACCCAGGTTCTCCTTCAGGTTTATTCGGCTTTGGGAGCAGGACCAATCTTTGCCTTTTCCATATGCTTGGAAATAAACCGCAGCTTAGGCAGTTATTGTATACGTGCAGAAACAAGTTGGGGTTATGCTCTGCAGCGATTTTAACGGCCTCATTGGGTATGCCGTCAGGGCCAGGGGCTTTATTGTTGTCGAGCTTTTCAACTGCTCTTCGCAACTCATTAGTTGTTATACGCCATGTAAAAGTGCTCGTGGGTACTCCAAGTGCCCTATTAGAGTCAGTACTGTCAGACCAGGCGGGCAATGTCGTAAGGAGTCTACCGGGTATTGCCTCATGCTTTGGGAAAAGCGTTTCAACCACCTTTTTCATGAATTCGGCGTCTGTGGGTACGTTCCTTTTGTAGCATTTGACCTTGGCTATTACGGTTTTGTAAGCCCCGACCCAGATATCAGAGTCTGCTAGGTTGCAAAGCTCTTTAAAGCATCTGCTCTTGCTGGCCGCTATTACTTTCTTAAGCCGTTTACGCGCTTCAGTATATCTGTTTCTATAGGTTGCAAATTCTGTGGAGTGAATAAAACGCTGTGCTCTGCGTCTGGCAGCTAAGCACTGTCGCCTCGCATAATATATACTGGTTTACGATTGGGGAGATTCGATCGTCTGACCATAGAAGCGTCGCACGCTGCAGTAACATGCTGCGCCAGCTTTTTTGCTTGTTCTTCCACTTCTGATGGTAGTGTTACATCATCCGCAATCATAACTTTGAACACATTCGGGTCCACAGTTTGAAGTTTCCATCCCCTACCGCAGTGCTTACCAGGCGTGCTTGTCAGCTGAGTATGTCGGCATATCCTTGTAATGATAGCATAGTGGTCACTCTGAGTATATATGTCGCTAACGTGCCAGTCACAATAACGCACCAGGCAATCAGAGACGAATGTTATGTCAATTTTCGAGCCTGCACCATTCTTCTCGAATGTGTTTTTGATACCGTCGTTTAGTAACGTGACGCCTAATGAAGAAAAGGCTTCTATTATGGTTTCGCCTCTCTTATTGGTATATCTACTGCCCCATTCCATGGCCCATGCATTAAAATTGCCCGCGATCAAGGCTGGTTTATGTGTATTTATATCCTCTGCAATCATGTCGATTATGTGTTCGAACTGTTCTAGATCTAGGCTGGGTGGTAGGTAACAGCTGAAGATAAAAATGCCCATTACCTGCACAACCACGTAGTACTGCTTGTCCTTTATGGGAACACCCTGAGTTGTAAGATTTCCACAAATCCATATTGCCGCTTTGCTTGTGGGGTCCGAGATCCAGGATTCCCTAGTATTTATACTTCGGTAAGGCTCTGATATCAGGACCATATCAACTCCTTGCTCCAAGACAGTTTGTTTGAGTAGGTCTTGTGCAGCTTCACAGTGGTTTAGATTCAATTGCAATATCTTCATTCTGCTTTTTTCGAATTTGCTGCTAGATAGGTTGGGCACCGCCTACCACCTATAGGATGGTCATAGCCTAAACCTTTATTTGCACATATTGCGCACTCCGCCTTGTTCCCACACTGTTTGGCTATGTGCCCCGGTTTACCGCAGTTGAGGCAACACTTGCTCCTATCTACACTACTCTTACAGGCTTTGGATATATGTCCAAACTCCAAACATTTTAAACATCTCGGAGGTGAACTTTCCCGAACTCTGCAGACGACCCATCCAACTTTGATTTTGCCTACTTGTAATAAATCTGCCGCAAGCCTACCGGGTAAGCTAAGAATGGCCATTTGGGTGTCGGCAAATGCCTTCTTAATGGATTTTATTGCAGTTATATCTATTTTTACATCTTTCGAATGACAGTTTATGGCCTCTACTATTTCATCTTTGCCTGTGACTTCATCAAGGTCTCTCAGTAGCACGGTTTTCTCGTTGCCGATGAGCTTTACGTTCGCCTGAGTTCCCAGCAGTTTCACAATATCCTCTTTATATTGTGTGGGGTTGCCGTCACGCGTTTTCTTTAGTTCAAACATCATTTCTCCGTTCTTAGTTTTACGGATTTTTACGATGTCCTCGCCTAGTTTGCGCATACTGTCGTCCTGCTTGACTTTTTTGAGAATGTCACTATATGACATCTCCCCAGCTTTACCTATTATTATGGCTTCTGGCTTTACATATTTGGGCCTATTGTTGCGCTTATTTACCGTGGTAGCTTTGCCGGACATAATTGCTGGTGGCTCTTTATCAGCAGTATTGGCCGCTGCCTCCTGATTAACCTTATTCTCCTTAACCGCTTTACGCTTAGGGTTAGGAGTCTCTTCGTTCTGGTTCAAGTCTCGTCTTTTTTTAGGCGCTTGCTTTAACCATGGGGATGTTTGTGAATGTCTACTGTTTCGGATAACGGTTTTGGCTTCGTCATCATGCATATTTATTGCTGACAATTCGTATAGAGCTCTGATTTTTTCTATGCTTTCGCGCATAGGTAAATTTATGGTGCGCCTTTTTCCATCTTCTAGCATATCCACTAGTTTCGCAATTTCTGCACCCAGCATATAGAAAGGTACGCCATCATTTTCTATTTCCTTCTTATCCTTTCTTTCCGCCTCTTTATGTTCCTCGCCGTTTTGGTTGTCACATGCCGTAGCCTGTGCCACCGGGGTTTCATTTGTCCGGTTGCTTGCCGTCTGTGGCGGCGTACGTTTCAGACCCATTAAGGAAGCAAAAGCGCAGCCAAGGGATTATCGTGGGAGTAATATTCGGCACTTCCACTAGCCTTGACCGAGGTTCAAGCTAGGCTGTGCCACAGGTACAACGCCTTCGCAATGTAACAGTAAGCAAAAAAGAAGAAAATTCCTTATTTGCTTTGTCACAAGTATTACTTTTACTAAAAGTAAGCTTATGTTCCGTTGCTTACACGAACAAAATAACTACTATGCAAAATATTTCTGCACCGTTAGTTTTTTATTATTCACCAAAGAAAATAATTTTTCGTTATGCGTAATATGTCTGCACAGCTTGACTGCTAAACAGAGAATCCCCCTAAACAGAGAATCCCCTCTAATAGTGTAAGTGCTAATATGTAACATCTTAAAAGTGGAGCTTTAAGCTAAGTATGTTTTTTTATAAATTGTGGGCGTTTTTGTTATGCTACAGCGCTCAATTTAGGCACATCGCTGTATGGGATAATTATATATATGTTAGCCAAATTTCAACAAGCTCTTGAGCGAATTTACTAACTTTTTTTCTGAGTGCTGCATTTGAAATAACAAACTTAGTATACCCCCATCTTATACGGAGGGTATAAAAAAACTATGGCAAATTTCGCCAACTTATAGACAATTGAGGTGTACTCCTCAATCTCGAAATTATGCTATCATCTGCCGATAGGTAAATAAATTAAAATCATTTCATTTCAACGCAACTTATTGTGATATTAAGAACGGGAGAATTCGTGTAGCCATGCATAAACTATTATGGCAATGTAAGTTCACCTTGCTGAGCTCATCAAATTCAATCACTCTTCGAACTGACTGATGTCTCTAACGCACATATCACGAACACTGAGGTATTTGACTGCAATGCAGTCTTTGCGTTTACCACTCCCAGCATTTCGGAAGCCAGACACCTGATGAAAGGCATCCTAATTGAAGCAACTATTTATTTCACAGCTATTACGAGATATGTACCTCACACGAACAAAACAAAAACGACACGCATTTCAGAGATGGCATCCATTTGCTAGGCAAGAGAAGAGGAACACTCCTTGATGTTTATTTAAGTGTATTTTAAACAATTGTAATCTATTCTCAATTTACTTCAAAATTTTCCATATTAACCAAGTTTCGCATTGTACGTGTTGAGATAGATGTAGTACGTAGTACGTGTGAGAAAACATGCAATATATTCATCAATTTCATTGTATGCATTTCATTTATCACATGTTAGAGAAATAAGAAACACATTAATGAGATTTTTCTTATAAAAGTGTGTTCATGCTGGGAGTGCGGTAGTGTTGACCTTTAAATATCACTATAAAATAATATTTTACCCCCGTCTTCAAGTTAGTGCATATAATTCACATCATAAAAATCTAAATAGCATAAAATTGGACAATATAGGTTGAAAGACACATATACCGTTAAGCGAAGACAGAAAAAGGGCCAATCCGCAGGTGTTTTTGAAGGAGACATATAGAATCTCTAGAAGAACTTGTCCACAATTTATAGACATTACGAGGTCGCAGGGTTGTGGGGGTCCAAAATTTAACCTAAGCCAAGCTCTCGTGCCCTATACTTTTATAACTTATACTACGACAAAGAATTAGGTTTAAATTTAATATGAAATTTATGTCTCCGAAATGTCTATGTGTGTGTAATAATCATCTACTGTCTAACATGTGATAATTGGTTATAGAACACATTACTGCTTGGTTAAATTAGTTATGGATCTATTTGCCACACACTCTTACTTACGTGGGAAATACTTGTGGTGTTTTTAATAATATAGGTGGTGAGGCGCAACACATGCATCATCACGTTGAGGCTTTCATCTTAATCGTTATTTAATCTGTAAAAACATTATTTGTAAATGAAATTTTAAAATTGTACCTCCTGAAAAATCAACTGATTCGATCCTGAATCAATTGTACATTATGAGCTGTTCAATTCCCAAATAAGAAAAAAGGGCTAAATTTGGCGTATTTGGCATACGGTCTCAATAATCTAAAAAAGAAATAGCTTCTGAAATTTATTTGAACAAACATGCCATTTTGGGCGTGGCAAGAGCAATATGTTTTATACGGGCACTTTGGTGGGCGTGTCTTATACAAAAATGCATACCATGTATATTTTTTCACAGGTTTTCAATAAGCGTACGTCACGCCCATTTTCAGCAGTGTGTTACCGACATAAAGTATACATGTATTTGAAATAAAAATTTCAAACTTTCAAATTTATTCATAACCTATACTTTTGGGGTGTGGCTCGTCCCTTCTTTCCAACGCATAATCATTATCATGGTGGGTATGAAAAAAAAAAATCAGTTCTTGGCAAAATATGGTATAAAGAATCAAGGCCAACTCTGCATGCTAAGGGACGCGAGCTGGAATTCGAACTCCGCTACTACCTTGAATTAATAATACACCTTCAGATAGAAATATTACTGTGAAAGTTGGGTAAACAGGCGATTGTGTTCTAGGGTTGTAAAAATCCATGCGCTTTTTTTAATATAAGGAGGTTATAAAAATATATAAATTTTCATTTTTTTTTTAAACGTAAGGATGGCATAGACCGAGACCGAGCAGCTCATATGTTGAGATTCTTGATGAAGCTTGAAAGAACCGATTCAAGGGTTTGAGGCTTGATAATGTATCTTTAGGAAAAACATTTGTAATTAATTATTATTAATCCAAGTCAGCCAATTCATTACAAGGTTTCAAAAAGGTTTTTTCTAATATAAAAGTAAACAATAGAAAAAAATTGATATATGTGTATGCTTAAAACTACGCATCAGCAACATAATATCCAAACAACAACAACGACAACAACAACATCCGCAGCAGCATGAGGATCTTATCTATTTAATTTTTAGCATATTTAAGTAAAATGTAACACGTGTAACAATAAATACACGAATAATAACACAAAATTAAAACTAAATAAAATAATGAAAAAAATTTATTATAATAATGATTATTGTAAATCAAAAATGACCAGCGACGATCGCAAAATGTAATTAATATAAAATTTCAAAAATATTTTATCGATTATCTGCAAATATTTAATCATCATCGTTATATTTTATCAAATAAATGAATAAAATTTACTTAATTAAGTGTAAAGTTTTACTTGAAAGAACAGGAAAAAATTCATAAAATCAAAATATTTAATAAATGGTTATTTCTGCTCAACATTTTATTTTATTACAAAAGATCATTATTCCCTAACAGGAGTTGATTCTTATATTATATATAATCACTATCAATTTTCGGTGTCTGCCTTTAAAATTATTCCTTATTGAAGGAATACAAAATTATTTGTGGGTATGATTCGAAAAAATGCATACGAGTGTTTTTATTCACATTTTAGCGGATCTTGCTTTCTATTTATTTCTTCAACATTTTGGAGCTTCTAGCGCCGGTTTGTTTATTATAATTCCTACTTTCGCATTCGTTTTACTTTACGGTTTGTTGCATAAGTGATTTATATCGTTGCGATAAATTGTGGCAGTCACACTGATACGTATTTTACACACATCCGTACACATATTACACCTTCATGAAAAATGAGCGGTGCTATGATTACTACAACACTTTTGCCGGTGTTTCCCTTTCGATACAGAAAGTGTGCTAAGGGTTTTGGATAAGTGAAAATGTTTGAAATGTTACTGATGACATGATTGGGAATATCCTATCCTTTAAAATAGTGTCAGTATGAAAGCAGGTATGAAAGTGTCGACTTGAACCGATTATATTTTTAGCAATTTATTTAGTTTTAATTGGCTGAAGCTTGCTTTTAGCGACTTGTGTGGACGTTGTTGTGCAACTGCATTGTTACGAGTGTGACAATTTATCACCTCTTTGGACAATAATAATACACTTGGTTCACCTTTAGCTGCCAAATAAGGATCTATTGTTGTTATTATTGTAGTTATTAACTATAATTTGTATACCCATCACCTACAGATGTTTGCAAAGTACAAAGGGAGCCATATACATTTATTCTAAATAAGCATAGACGCCCGAGTCAATAGATTAAGCAAATAATTTAACGAAATATTATCCATTTTTTATTTATGAAAAAATCCTGTTGAGGATTACATTTATTTATTTGTACAAAGCCTAGCCTAATCTGAATCGTAATCTGATGTTAAACCCAAGTTAACGTTTCCAGTGTCTTCGAAGTCATCATCTATGTAGAAATCTTCTGGATTAGGTTGACTAGTTCCCGGGGACCGTACTTTTATATTAATGTTATAATTTGTATGCAAATCAAAGCCATCCAGCACATCTACTTGAAAGGTTGCTGGGACATCACGTCTGGTACCTGTTTCAAACGATTCCCAATTGCAGTCCTTTAAACGTTTCAGTTCTTTCTCAAGCGTGGAAACGTTAGGAAATCTCTCACTTTGCTTCACCCTCAAACCCTGTTGCAACAATTTCTTAAATGGTTGATAACGTCTCCTCTCCAAAACAGGCAATTGAGCTTGTTCCGTGGCGAAAGCTTCTCTCAGTTCCTTTCGATTATATTCCACAAATGGTATATTACAGTTGATTAATTCCCAGAGCAACATACATATACCATAAGTGTCTGAGGTTTCGTTAGCTGAAAAATGATCCATCAGACATTCGGGCGCTTGATAGAAATGTTTGGTATAATGTTGACGATATATTTGCTGGTGAGGGGCAGTACAACAAATGCCGCCATTTAATGAAATCGACATTTCAAAACCCGTCAACTTCAACAGGTGCCCTGTTTGAGTTATTACTACATTCTCCGTGCATATGCTGGTGTGCACTATTTTTATTAAATGTAAATAATTGACAGCACTGATCAGTTGCGTTATATATTTGTAGCACTGCCGCAGTGGTATGCAACGTCTCTTCGGATATATGATAGAAAACAGAGAACACTTTATAGGTTCCACCAATAGGCCAACAATTTTTGAATAATCATCGACCACAAGACCCATTAATAGCACAACATTTGGATGGCGACATTTTCTCAATATTTCGAAATTATGACATTCGACGTTGTAATCATTGGAATGATGTGATTGTAATACACTTAACGGCATACCCCGAAAGTCTCCATTCTGGGCGAAACTATTTAGGCAGCCGTGACGAATATTACTATTCAATTGAAGTTGTTGTGGGGATATGATCAGAATATCATTGTGATATTTACTTTGACCATTACTCAGCACATTATCCGAATCACTGCTGAACTTGGGATTCAAATGGTCAGACATATCGTCCACTAGTTGGACAGGGGTACCATGTACAATACCACCATTCAATGATGCATCCAAGTCGGTAATAATGATTTGATCGAGCTGATGCGCAATGTCATCCACAGGCGTGGCATACTTCGTTCTCGTATTAATGTTCTCTAAATGTTCTACATTTTCATAGTAACTTATCTCCGTGCAGTATGATGTGTCATGATTTGATTTCAATTCACGAACATCTGAGGTGACACGTTGCTGGCGCCAATTTATGAATTTGTTCCAATTCTCTGTAAAAGACTTGTCGGGAACATTTTCATAGGGAATATTTAAATTTTTTTTATTTATTTTAGTTTTTTTAGTTTTTTCACCCATTGGCAATTTTTTACTTTTATTCTTCAACCAATTTTTTAAAGGCATATTCAAGGATTTTTAATGCAACGGCACGAACTATGTAAGGGGTCAAGAATTAAATTGAGACTATGCTGCTTACCAACAAATGCGGCTTTTATACAGATACAGAAAAGCGCAGGTAGACACTGAAATAATTGCGACACCGATTTCTACATTAAAGCAGGTAAAGCGGATCGTAAAGGGATTTAGCGCAAATATTTTATTATGCGTAATTTCTTCCCGTGTAAATTCACCATCCAGCTAAATTTCATAATAAAATTCCTATCCAGCTACACTATGGAGTTGTAAATACTTACGCCTTCTTTCTATTCAAGGTCAAATCAAAATGCCATTACCGCTGACAATTCAAACATTTCTCCAATTAATATTTCAGTTTTCCTGGAGTTTTTATGCAATTCATTTTATTCATTTATTTATTATCGTTTATAATGTAAAGTTAACCAAAATTAAAAAAATTAATTGAAAATGAATACAATTATAATATGTTACTGTTTTCGTACAAATATTTATGTGTTTGTTTGCATGTTTGGATTTATTTGTCTGCTATGTACGCCAGAGTAAATATGTTGTAATTATTAGTTCATCAGATAGAAGTGTTTTGTTGGCGGGGGTTGTAGTGGTGGCTATATAGCGATACATCGATTCATTCATTTGTTACTTACATGATTTTTTCAAATAAAATAGTTAAAATTATTATTATAGGAATAATTTGAATTTCAAAGCAAATGCTTATACTAATGCGTAGAGGTGTGTATGGGGGGCTTTTACTTTATAATAAAATAAAAAAATTCTAATCATATTAGTGATGCAACTGGGGGGGGAGCACGCACTTGACATTTATTTTATTTACTTTATATTGTGTTTTTAGCTTTTGGTTTTTGGTGATGAAAAAATAAATTATGCTTTCTTCTGCTCTGCTCCACCTTTTCCATTTTACTAAACCTACTACTAATAAGTGTGTATGTTGTGTTCTTTTTCCTCACTTTATTATAAATTTATTGAATTTTACTTTTCTCCCGAAATATTTGCGTTATATAATGTGGATGCATATGTATATATGGTATATCAAATATTCTTAATTCTCCTTGAACTTATATTTTATTATGTTTATATATTAGTCCCCCTCTATTAACAGAGTCACATTACATCGTCACATGCTGATAGTGGTTAATGGTGCTATTCAGTCTTCGACGGCATATTTTTGAGTCCATTCACGTGCATTTTTAATAGCTTCAGCCTCGTTCACTTTCCATAATTCGGCGACATCGTTGGCCAATGGATCATCAGGATTGGGGGCACTAAGCAAGGCCTGTATAGAGAGTAGAATGGTTCGTATTTGCAACGCTGGACTCCACTTATCTTTAAGCACATCCAAGCAGATGCGCCCCAAACGGTCAATATTCGGATGATAGATTTTTGTTATAAAACGAACTTTCGGTGCCGACATGGGGTAGTCTTCCGGTAAAAATAATTCTAATTTAAAGACGCCACCCTCAAATGGCGAGTCAGTAGGTCCAGTCACAATGACATGAAAATACCGGGCGTTGTTTTCATCGGGAATGGCATTAATGCCGGGCACAGGCTCTTGCATTAAACGTTGAGTTTCTTTAATAATACGACGTGGCAAACTGGACATTTTTTTGATTTTCTGTTTACTGATAACCACAAACAAATTATATTTATATTCAACACTCTTCGTGTTTCTCTCTGTTGCCTAGCTATGCACTGTTGCAGTGACAACTGGTAATTTGGTAAGAAACGCTACAAGCAAATTAAAAAACGAAGAGAATCTTATGGCATAACTGAAATTTGTGAGAAAAATCTATTACATGAATCAAAATTATGAGCAATTTTGCTCTTTCCTATGCCAATATACATACATCATGTAACCGCCAGTTCTTTACAACTGTTTTACACCCACCACCCCGGGATTTAGGCAGTCAAAGCAATTATCAATTTGTTTACAACACAAAAAATGAAGCCATAGTTACCCAAACATATATAACTTCTGACACTGAACCGATCTAGGCACCCACCAGCCCGAAATTGAAATTGGGCAAAATTAGTCAAACAAGAAAGAATGATATTCAAGACTTGGCCTAAGCCACCTTATGTTTAACTTGCAAGTCGTTCTCAAAATATACTATATATATATATTTTTTCACGCGTTTTGTGCATGCATTTGTTTTTCGTTTCAAGGGTAGAAAACGACCGTACTTCCTCCTCTCACACACATTTACCAAATATATTAAACTTAAGATAATTATAATCACAAAAAAAATCAAGAGTATCCACTTAAAATTTTATTTATCACTTGCGGTGATCGACACAATTCAGATTTGTTTCGTTTGCATCTAAATATATATTTTCCACGTAATTTTTCTTATTTGGTTTACTTCATTACAATAAAACGAAAACATGTACGTCATGTGTGCAGTTTTTGTAAGGTGGCATGGAAAAATCAATATTTTTAGATGCACATCGTAAATTGTTTGGTTTCTTTACAAATTAATTTTATCAAGTAGATTGAAGAATTTTTTCGCTTCTTTAAATAATTTATGTGGGATAGCGTACTTGAATAAGCACATAACTACAGTTTTGTTCTTTCTGCCATTTTATCTCTACAATGCTTTTTTCAACGCGATTAATTGGTAATCAGGAATACTGGATGCCTGGGATATAAAATATCTTTTTAAACAACACTTACCACTATTACTTGAGGTTTTTATTTTAGCACCACCCGACAAAAATTATTATTTAAACGTTATGTATACTTTTATTTAACAATCACAAGCAGTACGAAATTTTCTAATCCGTTTTTTCTTACACGCTCTTTCTTATTTTGCGAGTGCCACTACTTCTTGGTGAAATACAACAGTGTTGATAAGTAATAAAAATAAATATCAAATCAATTTCAAATATAGTAAAATGGAGCAATGAATAATGAATATTCATAATACAGGATTAACAGAATTAATCAATTTTATTCCAACCAAGTCTTGTGAAAATAATGTGTGAGTATTCTTCCTCTTAACGCTACATTTTTTAATTATTATATATAAAGATTGTCCTTTTCTCATACAAAAATGACGTGATACATAAAAAATAGAACTAGTAGGTACAAAATTTGAATTGAAGTTTACATCATCTGCCAATGCTGTTTATGCGTTATGCACTGGTTCAGATCGAATACATAAAAAATAATATGAGCCAAAAGTTAAAAGGCACAAGTTGACAATTTTTCAGTTTAAATTTTACTAATATTATAAGTTTGCCTCTATTAAGTGTGTACACAGTCCTGTTACAAAAATCTATAACTTTCAAGATATGAAAGAGATTATGTAAATAATAGAACTTAAAAGAATGTCGTGTAAAAGCGTCCAAACCATAATTCAAATGCTTTATATATTGACATGTAATAAAAAACTTCTGAAATTGATTGTTTTATATTCCACCCAGGAGTCTACTATTCAACCTGTCGCACTGAAAGCTTAGAATGTTTTTAAAACAATGTATTAATACAGGTGTAAACAAAAAAATTATAACAATTAAAATAAATTTGCATACTACTTAAGTCACTATTTGAACCAATGTTTGTAGTTTGATCACATATAGAAGAACATAATGAGCGCTTCTGAATGCTTCATAATTCCACCAATTGATACTTTTTTACGCTTTACAACACACTTTTCCCATTTTCTCTTCGCTGTGACCAACAACTTTTTATATTATAGATTTATACGAGTAAGAAAAGGATGAAACGATTACAACAATTTCGAGCATGCAGCTTTTATATATACTTCTGTAAGAATTGTTTTGTTGAAATTAAAATAGAAAATTCGTATACATATTTATAATATTACAAAATGCGCAAAATTTAATTCATATATTATGCAAATATGTAAAAATCCATAAGTTATATTTAAAATAAATAAACGAATCTCCAGTGAGCACCAGTGAATTTAGCTTATTTAGCAACAACTGTAACGGAAAATGTATATAACGAAGAGTATGTCTTCTGTTGAGTTGTTTACTTTTTATTTTTACAAAAAAACCAATTTCATAACGCGTGTGTCTCGAATAATTTAAAATCATTTAACAAGTTCGTACAGAAATGTATAAGTTGTATTGCGGATTATACGATCGGTATACATTGTTGCATATGGCAAAGTTACAAATAGATAATGTGCTACCAATTAGATATTGCGTTTGATCTTGAGATTCTTATATAATGAAGCGCACATTATTTTAGGTGTAGTGCACCTACAGTTGTTACAATTGTTAAAGTAGTATTTTTTTTAAGAATATGAATATGTATACATAAATATACTCATAGAATATGGACTACACCTAATTCGTCATGATATTTTTTGTATGGACACAATTTTCCCCTTTCCTTTATTGATTGTTAAATGTTGATGATGATTGCCTCTCTCTTGCACTTGCACTTGGTTGATGTGTATGTTTGAATGCGAGTTTGCCCCTTGATGGGTATTGTTTGTTCTCACACACATCTGCACTCTGTTTTTGTTTAGTTTTCATAGAGACATTTAAAAAAACAAGTAACAACAACAACAACTATTTACGTATTACATAGTATATTTTTCAATACTCTATTAGCATCATAGGGTGTGTGATTGCACGTAGTATGTCGTGTTGTGGTTGCCATATAGGCTGGGCGCCTTAGCAATGACCCAGCCCACTTTTACTTTAATGTGTAGTGCATGCCTAAGCGAGGCAATACACTCGAAGCGGCTACTATATAAGCTTGACGAATGAGAGTGTGTGAGTAAAAGCATAGCTGTAGCCACATGCATGAGTTGGTGAGTGGTGCACGTACTTATGCCAGCCTATAGCTTTGAATGTGCTTGCACTTAAAACGCACATATTGTTTCATTCTTTCTATTGTTTTTTGTCTTACTGTGTATTTTCTTGTTTGTGGTCTTTCTAGTGTAGCGTGCGAAATTCACTGCCTTCAAAGAGAATGTTTGTTAACCATGTGCATGAGCATATTCCACTACAGCGCACACATGTATATTGAAGATAAACAAACTGCAATTATGCAGTTTAGCTCACACCTTCATTTGATTTCTAAACTCGAAATCTCTAACTCTCTCTCTCACTCTCTCTCAATTAATGTCAATGCTCTGCCTCTCATTCGGGTTCTCTGTTTGTAGTTTAATATAATAGTATTGTTGTGTGCATGGTGTGTGCAATTGTGTTTACGTTTGCATATGTGGCAGTTGTTATGGCGTGTAAAATGATTAATACAAAGTGCGTAGTACTTAGTAGATAGTGTGGTGTTAAAACAGAACCCTCCTCTTCTTTTATATGGAAGTAGTTTGTTTCGTCGTTTTTATCCATTTTTAATAAATTTATACCATCTTCTTATATTCTCGATATAAATAAAAAAAATTCTTCATAATGATCTCTAGTCAAAGTAATTCGTTATATGCTCTTTGTTGGTACCATATCCATTTCGCAGATTTCGGAGACAGATACAGTTCAAAACAAGTAAAACGGTGCTATATGAGACATGTGCCAAATCTTGGATACCCACCATCATTAACTTCTTCCAAACTGTGCATAAGTCCGTCCATCCATCACGCCTTTTTTTGACGTTTCATCCGGACATATAGGAGGAAGAGTCTTTTTAAATTCTATATTATATGGGGTAACCTGCGCCAAATATTAGAAATAAACCTCCACATAACATACTAAACATCCACATTAAGTTCATTAAATGAAGGCGTCCTTAATTGGATTCTTCGATATTTATGAATAAGTAATGATATATTAGAAATTGTGAAAAATTAATTAATTACTAACATACCACGCATGACCAGGCGAACATACATATATATGTGGGGAAAAATTAACATCAATTAACAATGAAATTGACAGTATTCAAACATAAGCTACTGTGTTCACAAACCATGTAAGTTTGTCAGGTAATTAGATTTGATGCGGTCACCCATCCTTTCACTACATAGAATAAAACACAATCTACACTTATATAAAGTGTAAAATAATAATGTAGGGTTGCAATGTTAAAATGTGAATTATTGATATAAACCATTTGCACATGAAATTGCACAGGTGGATGTGGTGTAACTGCTAACACCAGCTGATGGGAACTCGATGAGGGCCAGTTCGAAACAGGTCCAGGTCATTCCCTTCAGTCACCAAATATTAATTTTTCACAATTTATAATATATCATCACAACTTTCAATATAGTCAGATTAAAAAATTCATTTAAGAATTTAAGGATGTTAGAAGAAGCGCTTTATAAATTAAAAGGATACTAATATAATCAAATCTGCCAAATTTCAGGACATTTGCCTTAATAGTTAAGGATTAATGCGAAATTTTAAAGAATGCTGAAAGCTCCGAGTGCAAATCTCGAAGATTGCAGAGCGATATTTTTGCGACCGTGAGAGTTCCAATAAAAATGTGTTCAAATCTGACAATTTTTAGACTCCCTTCCTATATATTGCAATTATATTTCACGAAGAGACTTATTTGGCAATATGTCGCCTTCATTGTATATCAGTATACTAAGTGTAGTATGATTTGTGAAGCCCAGTGGTTTAGAGTTGGGCTTGACCGACCATAATATTTTCACTTCGTTTTTGTAAACTGGAGGAGGAGGAATTCCTTTAAGATTGGCTCATTACAAAATTAAGCACAGTAACATTTATTTATTTTTAAGCACATTTTGTTCTGTTTATGTACTGTACAGTACATACAGTACTGTATGTAATGTACAGTAATAAATAACATTGTATAGCAATAATAATATAAATAAATAATTTTCAATAACATTAAGACACTAACATTCGAAAGAAGAAGAAAAATTACAATTATTTATAAATAAATTAAAATGTAAAAATAAAAAACCAAATGTTACAGTCGGTCAACCTGGCCATTTCACACCCTACACCACCTAGTTGTGCACAAATTATGCTACAGTTAGTTTAGTTGCATATGTTAAAGCGATCGATCGGGTTCAATTTTGACGCAAATTGTGCCAAAAAAATATTAATTGTCGCCATATAAAGACTTCCCTTATAATAAGTATTTATATAGTTCATTCCAAAGAGGAATCCTTTATCAAATTTACACAATAACGGGTAGATGGACATGGTTAAATCGTATCAAAAGGATTAGTTTTTACACAATATGCCTTTCCGTACACCTTATCAGAATTTGTACCAATAAATATAAATACATATGTCGAGGTGATCTTGGTACAGGGTATTGTGCCGTATATAAAATCTAGAAAATCACATTTCCACTTACCGAATATAACTGTGATAGGGTATCAGGCATGCCTGATCCCTATTTAGTGCAGAATTCGAGGTTGAGTGGAAGCTTAGTAACACATGCTTTAAGAGTATATAAAAAAGGTACTCTTGCCACGCCCCTAATTTACATTCCCTTGTTTATTTATATGCCGTTATTTGTCAATTTGGTTATGTACGAGTTTCCATACATATTTTACATAAGTATTCTATGTAGGCACAAACTGCACTTAACGTTAACTTATTATTGTTATTGCTTCTTTATAAAATGGCGCTTAGTTAACTTCCTGCTTTAGCCCATTTATTCAAAATGTCTGGCAAAACTAAGAAACTATTTCCATTTATTTATTTATTTCCTTTCTTACTTTCAGGGTTTATAAACATTATGCACACTCACACATATACACCATTGCAGAAACATACCAAGTTTACTATGGCGGCGCTCATATTTTTATTTGTATATATCGTCGTGATTGTGTTTATATGCATATGGCTGCTACATATTCTTATATATACACGTGTATGTGTATGGGAGTGTCTGCTTAACTGTCTGATTATTTCCCGTCTTTTGCAAAAGTTTTCTCAACTTAAAACTCGACTACGACACTTTTCCTTTCATTTGCTTGCACTTACTTGCGCACTTACATATACACATGCAATGTTTTCATACAGATGTTCTTTTTGCATCTTAAAGTTTTTCATGTAGCTACATATTTACGTATTGTTATAATTCGAGATGTTCTACATTTGAAGTGTTAGAAGTTGGAAATTAAAATCACCTCCCATCGGGATAACCGCCACATGTATATTTCATACTACTATGGTATAATTTTGTTTTAATTTTCAATTCCAAGTTACAATTCACCTCCCGACAATTATATTTACTATATAATTACGCATTATTCTCTCACTCATGCTGTATTCAGCATATGGGTGTTATCGAATATTGGCCAAATTGATTTAAGGAACAAAGGCGTCTATGCTAAATAGATAACAATAACAATAACAACATAACAATATAATATATAATAATAATGATTTATATACATTTTGTTTGTGCATAGAAAAGAATGGAAACACTGAAAATGAGTTCATTAACATTAAAATAAAACTAATAAAAGATGCCTGTGCATACACAACAATGACTATAACAAAAACAAAAACATACTGTATGCATAACAATTTTCATAACACGTCTCTCTTAATAGTTGGTATACTCAAAAGAATTGTAAAGAGTAACAAGGATAAGGGATAGTGAGAAAGAGAAATAAAGAGAGATAGAGAGAGAGAGAGAGAGAGAGAGAGAGAGAACATTAATTTCATTTGTATTGAACGGCTCCCCATCAGGATTTTCGAGCATATTTACTCTTACGTGAACAAGCAAATCTGCACAGAGCAGACCTTCTGCAAGACAGAACAGCACGATTCTCTGTAGAAACTTTGAGGACATGTATGAATGGATGAAGGTTTCACGTTTGAAGTTTGAGGAAAAGGTTCAGCTTCGCCAATGCATAATACGAGCAAAACAAAAAATAACAAGAAATATAAAAATCAAAACAAAAAAAAAAAAAAAAAGAAAACAAAATACACAAAAATCAACAACACGCAAATAGACGCATGCACTCTCACAAACAAATTAGAGTGAAACATATGCTAGGTTATGTCCGTCAGTTGGGTAGGCATAATCAGCAGAGAAAGTGTACTAGAGAGAAGGAGGAGAAGCACTACAAAAATATTCATACACATAGAAATCATATATGCATTTATATGTGGATATATTAAAGTATAAGTACGTATAATAGAAGCAAAACTAATAATAAAGCAGCAGGATAACGGGACTTTGTTGGCTTGGCAGATGGCATACGAAATTTCGGGCTCTCAGTGCGTATGCTTGTGTGTAAGTAAATCTATGACATATAAGTGTGTGAGTGCTTTTTGCTTGAGAGTGAGAGTCGGTAGAGAGCGGTAGAGGGTGGCGGTGGGACACGCGTTCATTATAAAGTACATAAGGTTTTAGTGAAACACAGAGCCAGAGGAGAAATTGTTGTGCGATGCATATAACAAAAGAAACCATTGGTAACGCAGAAGGACTAGGAATAACAAAAACAATAATAAAAACATCAAATACACTTTTGTAAGAAAAACAAGCCCAAATGCCCAAATAAGACGACTTATTTAAAGCGTCTAATTATATATACATTTATATATTGTACACAAAATTCAATACATACAAACGTATTTTGTCCATATACACGGTGAATGTGTGTGTGTACATATGGCAGTGAAATAAATATGTAAACACATGAGTGTTTAGGCGTTCACTTAAAAAGAAATTGAACGGTAGAATGAATCCACATGCGCCTCTCTATCGGGGGTTCTAATGCATAAACGGTGTATATAAATGGATTTGTATGTGCTGTCTTTTTAGCTTTTTGTTTTTTTGGAATGACAGGCAGACAATATAACGTTTCGCATTTCATTTTTATTGAGCAAACAAACCTAACAAGAAAATTCTGATATGATATGAAAATATAAAATATAAGGATAACGAAGGATGTGGGGACGAATGCTGTTGTGTTTCACTTTTTGCTTCTTACGTGTACTTAATATAACCATTGCATAACTGTATATACAAAATTTCTTTAATATTTTTAGATGGTTGTCGGGATCTGATGAAGAAATTTCATTCCATGCTCTAGGAACACAAATTTTTGCGACAAATAGTTAAGGCGTGTGCTTGATTCAGGAAGTATTTCAACGAATTTCCCCCATTAAATTCTGCGCTGCCATGATCTTATTTGTTACGTTTGCACTTCACTTTAGTGGTCATGGCAAAAGGACCGCCTGCGAGACCGTTTCTAAAACGCTCACTGTCGCAAAAATTTAGATATTGTGCTGATTTTAATAAAGAAATTTTTATTTTATACTTAGTTTCCTATTAAAAGTGTTAAAAATTGTCGACATACAGAAAGTACAATGGTTAACGTCCACTCCTACCTCGACGGTCTTATTAGACGTTTGTTTAGGGTTTTTTAAGCGTCCCTATCGCACACCCCTCCCGCCGTAGGTCAAAATTTTAGAATTACATCATAGGCTATGTAAATTCACCCCTTGGTCGAGGGATTTCCATTCATCACCAGCTTGTATATCACAGCCCCCGCGAAGCTCCCACAAGAGGGCCTACCAAAGTAAGTAGTGGCAAGAACCATCTGTTCTTGGGGCTCCAGTACCCCGCGGTACCGGATAGTCTCTGGTTGGACTGTAGGCCCCTAAGGGCGTACCAGCTCGGGTAGCCTATTACCTACGGACTGGTACTCCGTTTTATTTTATTAGCTACGACATTTATGTGATTCCTGGATCTTGTTCAGGGATCTTAGTAACCCGTGGGCGTGCCACGGGTTACGTATACATGTAGAGGATAATTAATTTTTTTTATATTGGATGCTAGCGTGCATGATGTATTCAAATGTTGGCTTCCAAAATTTAAAACCTTGTGCAGTATCCTTCATATCTATAATTTAATTTAAGGACGTATGTCTGTCGCACTGTTCATGTACGTGAGAGTACATTTCGATCAAATTTTAGTGCAGTGGTGTAGAGTATAAAGTGGTGGGATATGGCCGCCTATTTAGTCTACATTTGAAGCTTTCGAAAATGTTAATGTTTGCGGAACAGCGTTAACGTCTACACATAACTTAACATTTCTTAATGGAAACTTCGACAAAAAATAGAATTCAAAACCAATTTAGATAAAACCAAAAAAAGAAGCAAACCATAAAAAACGTTCAAAACCAGTTTTTGCGTTTTTTTTTTTATTTTTATGTGAATTTTTTTTCTCATCATCAAAAAAAAATTAGTGTTTTGTGTGCGGATTGAATACGTTGTAGACCTAGAAAACGATATCTTATGGATAAGCACAAAAGCCGGCGGAATAACATAAAACTCTTTAGTTTTAATCACACCATCATAGGAACACACACACAACTACAAAACGCTAAAACCATCATTAGCAATAAAAAAGCAGCACCAAAACAATAACAACAACATTGGTGATTAATTAGTTGCTCAAGTTTTGGGTGTGCGAATTTTTCTTTAATTTGTACATGTTTTACCTACATCACGCAACAAAAACACTACATTGATGAGAATGCGATGTGTATGTGTGCGTTTCGTATTTGACGTCTAAATTGGAATATACATATATATACGAATAGATGGATCTTTATGTGGGTATGTTTATATGATGCATTTATTGCTAAAATTATCAAATATATATTATAAATAAGAGCAAAATAAATATGCGTGTTTGAGTGCGTTTCCTTAACCAAACCAGAGACTACCAAACTCATTCGTACACGTTTCTCTTCCGTTTGCCTTAATATCAACAGAGTCCTCTAAATACATTTAGAGGTCTCTGATATCAATCACACTTCTTCTCTCCATGCATACACATGCGCACGTTCATCGCTCATTCTTATATCCCTCTCTATAACACTAAAGAAATACCCAAACAAATCACTTCATACTACTCTCTCTGCCCACTAATACCATTTATATTAAACAGGTGTTTGTTCAAGCACAGAGGAGCCTCTAATATTCACACTTGGCTTGTACATAAATACTCCGGTTTTTTTTTTTAATAAGTAAATGAGCGAATAGAAATGCTCGAGTTTTAGAAAACTAAAAAATCGCTCAAAATTGCTCTCTAAAAATAGTAACAGTTGTGGTAACATGAAACGAATGTACATTTCATGTAAATTTCTTTGATTATAAAGCTTTTTGCGTTTAATAAAATTAAAGAGAAAATATGTATGTTTGTTTATATTGTATATTGTATTTACTCGTAATAGCTTTGGCAACATTTTATATTGAAGGATTCCTAAAAACAGAATTAGTTTGAGACAATCGCTAAAATAAGGTCTACTCACATAAACGACAATGTCCAAAATCTCATTCTGTGTTGATATAAGTACATCCGGAATCGATCGGTATAATTGCAGGTAAGTGCGGCATTTGCCATTTAGAAGTTACACACATCCGCACAAACTTAATAGATCCTTTGCCACAAAGGGTATAACAAGTAAGAAAACTAAATTTTGCTTAGGCCAAGTCTTAAATATCCTCCACATCTACATTAGTGGGCGTGACAGGTATGTGATAACGTCCCCTAATAGTGCATATATTACTTATCAAATTTCAAGTTCGTAGGTCAACTTTTGTGGCATATATGTAGGGTCCCTGACTCTTCCTTCTGGGTGTTGCAAACGGAAGAACAAACTTAGTATACACCCTCATCACTAAGGTGGAGGGTACACAAACCAAATTTATTGAACATTAATTTTAGCGATATGCATAAAACATAATGTGAAGTATGTGAGGGAAAATAACTAATCGTTTGTAGTAGTCGTACGATCAGAAGAACGGTTTATGGCAAGCGTTATTCGAAATTTCAAAGTACAATATGTCTTACATTATAAACTAGGTAACAGCATTTGTTTAAAGTTGAAAGCGATACTTGAAAGTCGTGCATTAGATGTGTGCGTGTAAAATTTACCAAAGACATATTTTTCAAATATAAAAAATTCTTATCAGAAAGTGTTTTACAGACAAGGATACGGAAAGACTCTGTACTAGAAAAACTTAAGGCTCTCCTCTCAGCTTATGTGTCGTAACTCTTTATAGGAATTGTACTCTTTTATGTTGCTAAGTTTGAAGGAGTGAGAAAGTTGATTGTAGTCTGTGAGTTTAAAAGCAATAGAGAGATTTACATTTTGTGTATTTGCGTGAGCTCCTCTGACAAACAGATTTACAACAATTAAATACTCAAACTGCTATTTGACTTGGAATCTCATATAGAAGAGAATGATTCAATGAATGTTAACTATATTAAGAGCGTTTATATTAGCCCCGTATTACGAACTTTAATATTTGGAAATTGTTTTATTTATGTGCGTACATGCACATGGACGTCAGCTATGTGCAAGCAAGTGCTAACATATATATGTATACGTAGCGGAACATGTGTTGTTGTAACAAATGTCCAACCATTCATTTCAAATTTTAAGTCAGGCGAACAAATAGTGGGTCCAAGTAACCAACCAACGAACGAACGAAGCGAGTGAATTAGGCAGGCAGGCAAGTAGGCAACTACCTAATATTCTACTACTACTTCTACGGTAAATCCAAACATTACTCCCAGCATTTATATACAAAAGTGCTTATACCACTTATACACGCACGCTAAATACATGAATGGCGTAAAATATTAGCAAACATACTGCTGGTATTCACTCGTCTCACAGAACGCCTTAAACAATTCAACTCATAACGTGCACGGTCGCATACGCGAAGGCCTACGTACTCTCTTTACAAACAATGTAAAAAAACATAGAAATGGAATGGAACAAAGCTAGGAGTTCACGATGTAGAAGGTAAAAGTCAAACTCCTTCAAGTTATTGTTGCAGTGTTGTTGATGTTTGTTATAAACTCATCAGTAGTGGCAGCGCGACTCATCATCAATAAAAAGTTTCTTTTAATTTTACTTCGCAGTGCCGAGTAAAAATTCTTTAATATAAAAACCATTTTGTACAATATGAAGCGCGCTGTGCAAGAACGTTTTGAAACATAAAAAACATTTTGTGAAACAGTTATTTGTGTATTCAATTTGGCAGTGCGGCCCTAACGTTGCGGGCGTCTGTGTGCATTCAAAGTTTGTCTTTTTTAACATCGTCATTAAACGCAATATAGCGACATTTGCACATTTGCCCATTATCGCTTAGTAACGATTTCTGCACAAGGCTTGTGTGGGTGGCAATGTTCTGTTTGTGTGTTAGAGAGTAAGTGTGATTAAATGTCTCAAATATTGTGTGTGTGATTGTAAAATATTACAATTTGTGTTAATTTTGTTATTGTTGTTGTTGTTGCTATTATTATTATTATTATTATTGTTTTTTCCTACGGCTCTCATCACGAGATATAGACGTGCATAATGTGTGAGAACCTTAGAAAGAAAACGCAAACACGTATAACATAAAACAATAACAGAACAAAAAAATATATGCAATAGCAACAACTCGATAATGACAGAAGAGGAAGCATACACACAGATTTTGCGCCACAAGTCGCGGCTTCGTTCCACCAAGTGTGTGTGCGTTGTGTATGCAAAAAAATTCACTTACATTCACTTCTTCACTCATATACAAATTTGCTTCACTTTTGCTTGTTTTGCTGTTGTTGTTTTTCGCATTGCTCGCATTTGGCTTCTGCTTTTTCATCTGGTTGTTTTGCCTTCTGCGCGTAGTATGTGTGCATTTGCATTTGTGCTGTGTTTCGGTCGTGTGCTTAGCTTTGCTAAGCCGCATTCGGTCGTTTGGTCGGTTGGTCTACACTCCGGTCGTAGTACATTGCAAGTACTACCGCAGTACACACATTCCGAGGCGATGTGTTTCTGTTGTTACATACGTGTTATGTTGTGCTATGCGAATGAGTAAGTAGGTGAGTGTATGCATGTGTGTGCGAGTGTGTAAGCCGTGTGTATAGTATGGCATGCCTTGCCACAAACAACTGTTTACCACAGCCGCAGCAATAGCAACATTTGAACATAACAGTGCCACACGTAGACGCACGTAGACGTACGTAACTGAAAACTCGGATAATTTTTTCACAAAATCCAATTCAATTCACCCACTCTCAAAAAAAAAAAAAAAAAATTACAAAAATTAAAAAAATACAACCCTATAACCAATATTTTTATTTGAATATTTATGTCGAAGTGAGTTGAAAGTTAAAAAATCATTGTAAAGTGTAGACAATTTTTTGCTTTAGCTTGTGTGTGATACAGTTGATCAGTAAATCTTAATATGAGAAAAGTATAAACGCGCCCAATAATCTGGCAGAGTGCTTGAAACAGTGAGTTGCGAATATAATATTGCGCGTCAGCTTAAAACACTCAAAATGTTCATCGTATTAATAGTAAAATAAAATATGTACAAACTTTTTACCAATGATAGATCAAGGAATTCCACCATTATCAGTGACGCTCACCCCTGCAACCAATTCTTTTTACAACATTTATTTTTTCAAAATAACATTTTTAACATACAAAATGTTGCAAAGCTTTTTAGCGTTTTTAGTTTTTTTAAATTCCGTTTAATCAGTCGAGGAGTGCGGAGAGATTTAAATCCCTTCCGCCCTAAAAAATAGAAATATATCTTTGATTTCCAAAAGATTTCGATGCAAAACTATGTGATTCCAATATTGTACAATATGTTTTCGTGATATTTTCCCATTGTAAACAATGAACCAGCGAACATTAATGTAGGATACACCTCTCATTTACAATGGTACACCAGTCTAAATAAACTGTTTACGCAAGCTTTCTGTTTATACACTTAAGAGTCACTTCAAAATAAATCGTTTAGGGAGAAAAAGTTCACAAAATATGAGGTCGGATTCAAAGTTTAGGTTAAGTGAATAGAATCTACCGTTTTAGTGTTAAGAAAAAGACGTTATAAAGGGAGGGCTTCCAAAAGCGGTCTGATGGAATCAAAATTTGAAAGAATCAATTATTGTGCTTCTTCACCGACTCTGGTTAAATATGCAAAATATTGCAAATTTTTGTCCAATAATTTCAAAATAGAGTGTTATGTAGGTTCATTATTAGTGGACGGTCATGAATAAATCGATTCACCATGCAATCGAAAGTGGGACTCTCTTTAGCCATTTGGAATCTTTATATCCCCTCAACCCCATTATAAAAAACAACCCTACAAAGAAATAATTTTATAATTGTCATGTTTGTGCGAAAAGTGATTATAATCTAAATGTGAATTCGTATGTTATTTAAAGTGAGATTAAAAGAATTAATTATAATTAGGCCGTATAGTAACGGCCAGAAGAAGAGAGTCCTAACGAATCTCAGTGACACTCCGCCACCGCATCGAGTGGCCATTTAAAGTAACCTTCGATTCGCATAGAAATTATTCTGATAAGAATTATAATATGAAACGATAAAAATGTTCTCTAATACAACAAACATAATTATAAGGTCTGTTCATTGTTAAATATATTTCCACGTTCAAGCGGAAATTTTAAAATGGAATTTATTTTCTCATACTTAATTCTTAATCTATTTAATACTGTTTGTCTGTCCTCCTGTACATCCGAATGTGGAAAACAAAGATGGTTAAAGCATCTAGACGCAGGTTGGTATCAAAAAAGAACGCGCGCACAATACTGGAAATATTCATCTAAAATCATTATACCCTCTAAATAGTGTATACTAAGTTTGTCATTCCGTTTGCAAAACCCAGAAGATGGCGTAAGAGACCCTACAAATTACATACATTCTTAATCATCGCCTCAAACTGAGTCCATCTAGACATGTATGTCCGTGTGTCCGTCTGTCTGCCTGTTGTTGACATATTCACGATACTAAATTTTGAGATATTAAGCTGAAATTTTGTACAGACACTTTAAGTTTTTACACGTAGATTGCTATTTAAAATATTCAAAATCAGTCAAGAGCCACGCCTACAAACGATAAAAGTCTATGAACCTGCCACAAAAATTCAGGTACGAAGTTGAAATTTGATATGTACGCCTATGATTATTCCATCCATCGATATGCCAATGGTTGGAAAACAGACACGCCCACAATTTATGAAAAACCATAGTCACCATAAAACTAGACTTGCAAGCTGATACGTAATACATGTATATATAATATATTCCACGTTCACCGTTGCAGATGGGGAGTGTATTTAAGATTTGGCCTAAGCCAAATTATTACTTGTTTTTTTTTTTTTTATAAATATACGCAGTTTATAATAATTTTTTTTTATATACCGTATGAAAATTTGAAAAATATGAAAACATAAGTCGGTAGAAATAATTGAATCTATGCCTTTCAAAATGGAACCTCCAACCGTGGCTCCCCGTTACCAATCGCGCAACATACGCGACCACAGTAAAGAAGCTCCATTGGCGCAAATTTCGACCTTTAAGGTGAAATGAAATGAAATTATACACTTAAAAAAACATTCAAAAATTGCCATATAATCTACCTTCACGCCTACATCTCACACATATAAAATGTGCTAAACCTGGTTGAATCTAAGCCAAATAAATTTTTACTTTATTTACGCATTTTTCTAACGTTTTTTCTAAGTGGCTGTCGGCGACCAACTATTCATTTGCAACCGTAAATTTTCGTCAAAGACACATAAAAACAAGTGACAATGTTTAGGATAGTTAATGCTTAGTTAATAAAGTGTTCCTTAAATATTGTACATGAATGTGTAGAATATGAAAACAAACATTTTTTGGGTGTTGGTCGCTGAAATTGGACCGCCTCTAGGAATGTCTGTTCCAAATCAAATATTTTTTACGAAAATCTCCAACTACTACTTTTCTAATCAAGGCAATCTAGCTAGGCGAAGTAATTGGTTATCACTATGTGATAAGCGTAGTGAACAAGCAACAACTTTCACGTCGCATTCAGTTTTTTGTAAATTGTGGGCGCGTCTGTACACGATGTCGCCTATTTTTGGCGCATCCATCAGAGGGCTCAATATAAATATGGACGACATCGTAGTTCAATGTATTGTGGCTGAAAGATATATTTGTGATGAATGTGTGGAAATGACTCCCAACCAATTTTGTTCGGTTTCTAGGATCTGAGCATGAGGCTCCACTTTAATTTATTGGTATTTTTCTGTACAAATCACAAACACACACCCAAAAATTATGCCTAGAAAGGAAATAAAACGTTAAAAGAGTACGCGTCGAATAAATGTCTGCCATGCTTTAGTCTGTTTAGTATTCCCCCTTATACTAACACCTAAATAAATTGTTCTTGTGTGTGAAGTAGTTAGTAGCCAGTGAAGCAGCTGATTGTAAAAACGCAGTAAAGCTTAAAAAACTGTGTTGAAACTATTATATTATATACGAGTATAATTGTGTGTTGTGTTTGTAAGCGTACATTTAGAATCTACCTCCCTTAAACTATATAATATGTATATAAACATTTACCGCCATCATTGCGATCACCCCATCACCACCACGTTAGTGTCAACAAAAAAAATGTAATAATAAAGAGTAAACAGATTTAAAGGCCAACGTGAGGCAACCTTTAGAATTGAAGTCAGTTGTACAACGTAGTAAAGAAGAAAAAGCCTCGCAAGCCACCCAACTAAACTACTACATTAATAGGAGGAAATAAAATTGTGATGATAGTGTGTGAGCGATAGGGTCTGTAAAACGCGCTCTCTTGGCTGGCCGCACAAAGAGATGGTTACAATAATTTTAAATATTTTCGCAAATAACTTTTATTTTGGAGTAAATAGAGAGGCAAGGAGAATAACATTGCATCTTAAAAAATATATTATTTTTCTCTCTCTTTTTGTTTACATCACTGTAATTTTACTCTACCTTGCGATTTTGAAGAGCATCTAACATACATTAAGAGATGTTTGATGTCATGAAAATGGTTTTCAGCATTTTCTCGACCTAACGCATTAAAAATGAAACTTTTTTCTGCAGCAGGAAAACCCAAAGCTACGCTATGCTCGCTCTGCTTTGCTCTACTCTTTTGCATTACAACATGTTTTGTTGTTGTTGTTGTTGTTTTTGTTTTGTATGTGAATGTATGTTCTGTGTATGCATATGCATGTACCTATGGGTAGATAGTTACAACCGAGGATTACTATTGCGCTTTTTGCATTTTGGGACTTTCGCAGAGATTGAACGTGCGTTGCGGCTGCAGTTCTTGCAGATACTTTCATAAGTTCGTTCGTTCGTTTCGCTTGCACCGGCCACAAAATTTTTACTTTTTACAAATAAAAAAAAAAAAAAAAAAACACCAACAACAAAAACCAAAACCAAGAATATTTAAAAAAAACGAAAAAATTTAAATCGTAAACTCATACCCACAAGCAACTTATTAAGAAATGCTCAGCATCAACACTTAAATTGAAACATCCATCGCATAACTGTAAAACGCGCGCGTTTTATACATGTATTGTTTATGTCTTTATTATAAAACAGAAAAAAAGACGACATTTTTGCCGTTAGAAAATGTTTTCAAATTTCTTTTCTTTTGGAGAAATTTTGTGCTGGACAAGAGTGCGTATGGTGTACCTGGGTGTGTGACTGTGCATGTGAATTAACGTATTGAAAATACACTTTACAACTTCATTATATTCGACATATTCAGGACAAACGGTGCGTTTACACTGAATTTTTTGGCAAAGGAAGTGAACTGTGCAAAGTTAATGAAGTTGATAAAAAAAAAAGTCAATTAGTTTGTTTTTATTTTCTATTAAAAATGGTGAAAAAACCGAACAAAAGAGGAGGTGCGGTATATGTACAAATTAAGCTTTTTTCTAAAAAAAAATATAAATGGTCATTATCTCCTAAGCTACTTATTTGAAAGACCTTTTTTTAAATGTGTTTAATTTTTTACAATCGTTTTTTTAAATGCTGAATTAACTTTTACTTCGAGGACATTTTTTCATAAAAGTAATGAATACTCCCTAGAAAATCATTAGAAACGGAACCGTTACCATTGAGTAAAAATATTCAAATTATTCAGATGAAGTTTAAAAGTTTATTGAATGTAAAATAAACATGTAGCCGATATTAGAATGTTCGAAGTTCGAAAAAGGACTCATAATAGGTTGAATTAATTGAGCCCTTGCGATGTAGGTACATTTTTGAAACGCATCGGTCTAACTACTTCAATGGTCATATATTTTCATAATTTTTCAAGTTTTGTTGTTTTTGGAAAAGTGACAGTGCAAGTTATCATTATATGGAGCAAATGTGGTACAAAAACGCTTAAAGCGTTTCTCGCAAAATATACTTTTAGTTAAATGGTTGAAAATTTGCCCTAACGAGTGCATGCTAATTGTACAATAGTGCACATTTCTTTATCTGCAATAAAATTTTTAACAAAGTCTATTTCATCTGTTCTCTCACTCTTTTTTTAGGAAATTGAAAAATATAAGTAAAGAAATAATAATGTTATAAAGTGACCAAGAAACTCTAACGAACGCGTCGAAAAGTGAATTTTATTAAATCAAATAATTCAGTTGAAATTGTTAATGTTTCCACCTCAACAACGTCATAACTCTAAACTTAAACTTTCGCGTGTGTTTGTTAAAATAAAAATCTTTTCAACACTGAAGCTGTTGCGTTAAGGAAACACACACAAACACTTAAAAAATTCCTTTCCTTCGTTTTATATAAGTTTTAAAACTAGAGCCTGAATTTTATTATTTAGTTTCTATCCAACTGCAAACAACAATAACAGCAAAAGCAACTCCAATTTATAAATAAATCGTTAATTTCACATATTTGAACACTGGTTGGCGTTTGCCGTGTATTATTGCATTGTAGCCGTTTATCGTTTTAATAAATACACTCCGCGTTTGGTATCCACAAAATTTCACATCACTGAGTCAACAAATATTTAAAAAGAACCGTTTCGCCCGTTTGTCTTCAGCGCTCTAGTATATAATTAATTGTTTGTTTTGTTTTATAAAACTTAAAAATTTATAAGAAAAATTCCATTTTCGATTTTCAAAAAGAAAAGTGTGAAAGTATAATATTTTTGTTATTCTCTATGATTTAAAAAACCGCGTCTACATACCATACATAAAAAATCATAATGAAACACCGCATGCAAGGTTAAGAAATTTTGACTGCAAGCTGCCGCTGTTACAGAAGCCCAAACAGTACGGCAGAAAAAAATTTAAAAGGTGAGTTCCAAAGATTTGAAAATTCCTTAAAAATATTTTGTAAAGAAGGAGCTTTTACTGCAGATACCTAATATAGACGAGTATAAAAACTGATGGAATGAAATCTCGAGCTAAAATTTATAGGCTCAAAAAATTTAAGAACATGACATGCTCTTCTCACTCACTGATTAAGCCCAAGGCTTGACTTTTTGTAATGTTGTAACCAAGTTGTATGTCCCGCCGGTACATGAATAGTAAATTATACAAGTACAGCTGATCGACCATTATCTATACCATTTTATATTGCATTATAATTCTATACCTACATAAAAACCATGATCTCATAAATAGCGCTTGAAAAACACGACTATTTAGAAACTTTTGGAAAAAAGTACAAAAAACTGATCTTATAACTAAGGTAGATAGGCGATGATATAAGTTAACAAGTAGTAACTAAGAAGTGGAAAACTAAACTTGGCTTAGGACAAATCTTAAATACTCTCCGCATCCATAGGCGGGCACTTAATTAATCCGCCTAAAAGAGAATGTTTTAGAGATACATGAATATGGTCACATCAAGATTTTCATGTTGATCAAAAATATATAAAATTTTAAGTCAATGTTACACTTCAACGAACTGTGGGCGAACCCTTGATCCAATTTTACCCATTTTGTGTATTAATTTTTTCAGTTTCTTTGTGTAATTCAATTGATTCGAAATACAAATTCGAAAAAGCAACAATATCAATTCATAAGTGCTTAAAATAAATTTAACCATTGAATTAATTCTCAAGTTAAAACAAAAGTATCAATTATAAGACCATTAACAATAAAAATGATTTCGAAATAAAAAAGGAAAAATAATAAAAAATATAATAAAATAGACACAATTTTGTGTATGTATGTAGGCTAAGTAGACTTAGAATGCTTTCATTTCAGCTCGATATCTCAATTTTTGTGACCGTGAGCGTTTCATTGCAGAAAATCATACACCCGAATCGGCTCAGATTTTAATGCTCATCAATGATAAATATTTTGTAGAGTCGCCCATCCACCTTATGCGGAGGGTACAAAAATGCTGCAAAACATTATGATGGTGTCAGTGGGAAGCCTTCAAATGATGTCACAGTAGTTCTACGTACCTTTCTTGATTTGAACGAGGTACTCTTTTTCCGACAGTACCTACATCTTTGTGCCTACCCAGTAAGTTTATTGTAAAGTGAAATCAATTTTAACATAGTTGCGCTGACATATATGGAGACGTCCAAGATTTGTGCCGTTAATTCATGCAACGTATTATATAGGACGCCAGGCATATCCAAGCAATTAAAACGATTGGATAATATATATGTCGCTCGTGATTTTTGCATTTATTAATAATAATATGATCACCAGTGTGATAATGTCTCTTATTAACCTGTGTAGACGTTTCCGTAACGTTACACAACTATTTAAGAATAATAATTTATACGCAAGATATCCTCAAGTCCGAGAGTACATTCTACAAGGCAGCTATCGGCAAAATAACTCTCACGAAATATTATATTTTCGTCTTGGTTGTTTTCAAGTGTTTGTGTGCTTATCCATTTCTTCTACTTGAGTAATGAATGGATGCAAATTTTTTCATTTTATTTTCTTTACTTAACTGAAAACTTCCCATTTTGTTCTTTGCGTTCTGATGCGTGCCGCATGTACTTTTTAATTTTCAGATTTTCCATTATGCGTTTGTTCTGTTTGTTACCTTAAAACAAAATTTATGGTTACGATTAGGTTGTAGGTTGAATTCGCTCTATTGTCAAATCGTGTTAAAAACTTATTTTAAATAATTAAATTGTAATTACCTAAATAAATTTCTCCACATGTCAAGACCGATTTACATACAACATACTGGGCTATTTTTATAGTCAGACTTTGCCTCACCTTACTACACACGCTTCTACTTTTTTTAATCGTAAAAACTATACAAAATATTATTCACTGTCACGTAATTTCGCTTTAAACTTGTGTTGGAAAATGTGTAAATGTGTGTGTGTATCTAATTTTTTCTCCAACTCATTGAAATTTTTAATACAGTTTCGAGCTGAAAGTTGTAGCAGGTGTAGGAGTTTTTTGTTTGTGTACGGGTAGTTATTCACTTATGTGTATATAAGAGGACGCTGTAGGTCATATACTACATATATTTTTGAGGATTTTTGGGTTCAACGGATGTATTTTATAACTTTTTCGAAAGAATCGCTTAATCCCCCGCAATTCCTAATCCAAGTGAGTGCCTGCCTAACAGAATAAGCACTTGGCAAAAATATTTACTAAAGCGAATTTATTCTTAATCTCCATGGAAATCAGAGTAACCCTGTGTGTATGTGTGCTTCTCTGTTGCTGCGACCATCACTGAAATTGGCGTGTGGAAATTTCGTTCAAGAACTACGTCCACAATCGTATGCACAGCCATAAAAATGAGGTTGCACGCCCAAATTTTATACATAGGTAGGAAGGGTGGTAAAATTTTGCCTAAGCCCTGGTGATGGCGTAGTGTCCGTTCGTGACACTCAGAAGGGAGCCTCAGAGACTCTACAACGTTTAGAATGCAAAATATACACGTATATATATATATTCTTGATCAACGTCAAAACCGGGACGTCTTATATTCTATATTCCTGAAAAACCTGCTCAATAAGTGCAATTTATGTTGTTGCCGCAATCATTAATTATTCTACTCGGTCCATATGATGAAGCAGTTTCTGTAGTTGGTTGGTGCTTAAGGCTGAGCCTAAACTGTATTGCTTGCTTCATTATTATGTGTTCTGTTCTTTCCATTTGTCGCGAGACAAATGTTTGATTTCAATTAATTTAGGCTCAGTTGTTATAAAAATCAAAAACACTATTTCGTCTCTTTTAAGCTTGTCTGTATGTTGCAAAAGTGGAATTGTACCTTTTCTATATATTGTAAAATAGAAATCAATAATGCGAAGGGTACATATACATATGTAAAAAACTGGAACCTTCGATACTCTGAGAGATGAACAAATAAGAGTAAAGAAATTATATAAAAAGCAAATTATTCATAGACATATAAAATGTACGATATTGCCAAAAATCCATTTACGCCAAACTGTATGACGTTCCCCCCAAACTCCTGTTCTGCCGCCTGAATTTTATATATTGCATTTCTATATATTATTTTTATTCCATTTTGTATCATTTTTTTAAGTGTATGTTATATGAAAAATTGATCCAAGCGTACGTACGGCATGCATGGTGGTGTTGGTTGCTGAAAAATAGTCGACCAAGAACAAGTTAAAAAATGTTTTTCGCTCTACGTACGTGCATGTGTTTGGTATACATTTCTATTACGCTACGTTACGTGTGCCTGAATTCTTGTTCATTTTCTTTTCTTATTGCTATGTTGTCTTTTTTGTTTTTTATATATTATTCGTGTGTCGTCTTTATATATATTCCGCAAAAAATGTATGTACGAGTGTGTGTCTGTGTAGATTACATTTTATTCATTTTCAGGATACACATGCGAAACAAACAACAACAACAATAGGAATATAAGTGAAACTGACATGAAATGTTATGCATGCATAAAAACGCACACACACTTACATACAATACATGTTCGGCAACCTATTGTACACTTGTATAAATTGTTGTTATTTTATATACATTATATTCGGAGTGTATGCCTAGATATGTGCTACATATGCATAAGTGTATGTACGTGTACTTGTATTGTGTTATGTGGCGTGTGTGTGCGCTCTAAAACACCATTTCATGGCTTCAATGTTAGTGAGGGAGAGGGGAACCCTCATAATTCAATTCCTAAAAAATATAAACCTACATGCGGTTGTATGTGCAAATAAAAAAGATAAGAAATCCACATAAACACACACATAAGTTGTACATATGTATGTATAGCATATATTTATATTGATAAAAATTGTATTAAAACAAAGACTGACGGACTGACTGACGTACGTAAGTTTCTACTTACACACATGATGTGCATAAATGAGCTTATGTTTGTTAGTATGTGTGCGTTTTTATATACATTCAGTGTATGCATTGATGGAAATTGCCAAAAATATATTGTGTGCCTAAAAAACAACACGACAACAAATAATAATAAAATGAAACAAGAGGAAGCTCTAGACCACGCAACAGAAAAAGAGGAAGAACACTGGGAAGAGAAAACGTAAACGTAAATGAAACGTAAATGAAACCCTTGTACAATTTTTTGGCAATAGCAGTCATTGTTGTTGTTGTTGTTTATTCTTTTAGTCCTGGTTGTATGATAAGTACTTGAACATAAGCTCATGCATATTTTTAAACTTACAAATATACAATAATATATGCTATACACACTGCGATTCTCGTTATGGAAGCCGAAGTCGAAGCCGTTATACAATAACCTGACGGAGGCTACAGTATGCTCGGTAGCATTGTAAATTGACTACGCCAGTGTCCTGTTGCAATTGTAAGCACTGTCTGATTAGTCGAAGTGTGAGTTAAAAATAACCGCCACTGCCACCACCACAATCACCATCAACAACAGCAATAACGCGTCCTGTTCTCAACAAAGTCTGTCGTCATCACTTTGTCGCTTCATTTTATACCAATTTATTTAAAATATATCCTACATAAATGTTTGTAAGTATGAAACATTTTTTTGGCGGTTTCTTTTATTTTTCGGGCCACTCACACATATACACTTCGTATGACTTTTATCCTTTTTCTTTGAGTTGTATTTCTTTTTTGCGTTATTTTATTTATTACTTTGTTATCTTTTTGGTATAAGGATACATGTGCCTGCGCATCTGCATGAATGCGTTTTATAGGCAAAGAATGTGCAGGATGCCGGTGAGGTCTTGCATGCATATAAATGGATACATAATGTTGTATGTATTGTCAATAAGTACAAAAACGGTCAGTTTTATGCTTTGACAGCCCACAAGGTACAGTTGCAGTTTTCCCAAAACATTACTGTATATACGATGTATAGTGCATGAATCGAAAGCAACTTTTTTAGGATTGCATTTCTGATTGTTGTTTTCCTATTCGCTCTTTTGTTTGTTTTTGTTTGTTTATTTAAAGTTCGTACTTATAACTTAGGAGGCTTAAGAACTACCAAGTCCACCTCTTCTCTCTCCCTCTCTCGCTCCCCCCCGTAAAAAAATTGGGTAGGCCTGTTTGACTATAATGTTTTCACCATGAAAAAAGTTTTATTTCGCTCAGGACAAATCTTGAATATACGCCACCTTAGGGCAAGTTTTAACTAACAATGATGTGTTATGGACGCGGTCTTATTGTAGATATTTCATCAAATGTTATAGGAGCCTCGGTGCAAAACGTTTTATGAATATATTTCTACTACAGCTATTCAAATAATCTTTTGTATGCGCACAAGAGATAGGCACACAGACACATGGACGGACATGGCTACACTTACAACCTCAGTATACCGGCCATGTTATGTAGAGAGTTTAAAAAATACTATCATTTATGTTTCAGAACGAACATTTAACTATTACGCGGTTGGACAGACGAGATGAATAAAACGTTGAATTAAAAAAATATTTTCCAAAAAGAAAAGTGGTTGAGAAAAATCTTCATGTGACAAATCGTTTGTCATTGCTTTTAAAAGAGAGTCAAGGTTCTAAATCAGCAACTAACTGATTACTATTATGCGTTCTCGATCCCCCTCCATTGCCGCTTTTCTAATGAATAAAAATTATTAAAAAATGCAAACACATGGATCAAAATGATTAATTTTCTGAATTTTCAGAAAAATAAACCAATAATTAACATTCTTCAAAATAAGTCATAGCATATATAGAGTGGCAACTACTATTAAAATTTTTTTGTTTTTGAGTCATAGCAATGGCTAATTGAATCTATTGTAAAAACTTGTAGGGATTGTAAATTAAGTACGTAAAAAGTAAAGTAACAAAGCAAATGTGACTCAGGCCAAATGTTTAATACCCTCCACCCCCACTTACAAATATGGGCGTGCTCCCCAATTTAAATAGAAACCCGTGTATAGATATACAGAAAAGAAAAATGTGTACAAAATTTGAGCTCTATAACTCAAAATTTGCGATTGTGAGATTTCTAACAACGTAAACCAGCAAACAAGTCTGGGTTGACACAGCTTTTTATGCTGATCGTGACGCTTTCTTCTGGGTGCAGCGAACGGGTAGATAAATTTAGTATGCCGGCATCTCCAAGGTGGAGTGTATAAATGTTCACAAACATTTACCGACATGTTAATTGCTTGCTATATACTTTTCTTGTAATTTTACTAAAAAGTGCTGTGATCATGCTTTAAAAACTACCACGATAATGAATCAACATCCATCTTAATAAATGGGTGAAATTTGTAAACTCTCGCCCTCCCGATATCTTCAGATTCCGTTCTAATAATATTTTACATCCAAATAGTTTCTGATAACTATTGTACAGAAGTCTATTATTTGAAATTCTTATAATATAACACATGCCAGCAAATCTACATTAACTGCGCCAATTGTCAATCCGAAGTGAACACAAGTAAAAGTGAATCAATGTTGATCAACAAACAGCACAATGCTTCAAATTCAATGATAAAGAATATTCCTTACCACATAAGAAAAAAAGACATTAAACGTATTAATCGCAATTAGGAGAAATGAGGAAGAAAGAAAGAAAACGTAATAAAAGATCGGGTGAATAGTGAATTGCAGTTGCCTTATATCCTCTTTGGGGAAAATTATCCCAAAATCAGAAGATCAGGAGGCAGAAAAACAGACTGACAATCATATTCAATTCTACCTCAACTAGTAACTAAGTAACGTCAGACGCTTTTTCATATATTAGCATTATAAACATTATACATTACAGAATATATTGGAATTTGAATGTTGACACGTACACGTAACATATTCTTTAAATAATTTACAAGTGTTTTAACAGAGAAGACTTGCCAAGCAAACATTCAGCCAGGCAGCCACTGAGCCATCCAGCGAAACATAAGCTAACATTTACAAATGCGTTTGTGTAAGCCATCAATTATGATAATTATCAGTTATATTGACAGTGGTGGCATAAGCAACAGCCGCAATAACGTGGTACCACTACAAAACACACAAACGCATGCGCACACCTTCATAAAATCATTAAGTTATAAAAAGCGAACCGATTGAGCCCAACCCTCGGTGCCCTACCACTGAAAGCATTCTAAACTATAATTTAATTTTTGCCATATAGAATAATGCGCCCAACAGGTCCGCAATCAAAACACTTTAAATATCATTTAACAGTTTCTTGAGGAAATATTCGGAAGTGCCATCTAAATGGCTTCGATCGGTTCCCGATCATGGTTCAATTTTATACGATGAGTGTAATATTTAGCTGCTTGTGTTTATATAGATTGAGAAAAGGATTCTCGTTCCCTAACAATCGTACGCGCAGCCTTAAAACAGTTAGAACGTACATCACGTAGGGTATGAGAAAACATACAAAAGTGGAAAAATTTATTAAAGAAAATCAAGTTAATGCCAAGCTGTAAATGTGGTGAAGATTGAAGTTGGTGCTGCAATGCGCAGACAGACGTAGATGCATTTATGAGTTAATACGCATGCGTGGCTTGCAAACATTTGGTGTGGCTTTGAAACAGCAGCATCCTAATGATAACAACTGTTGCAGTAGTCGAGCAGTGGCGGCGGCAACACCATGTGTCATTATGTTAATTGCTTGGCGCTGGGCCCAACGTACAATACTATGCGAGACGGCCAAACTGCGTGAGCGTATGTGCACACACGCACACGCACACGCACGCGCACATACTCTGCAAATATTCTTGGCCAGCCGTTCGTATAGGAATGCCCAAGTATTTCACTTTTTGCTTATTTCCTTATGGATAATATTCTGAAAACTTTAAATCATTTATTGCCGTGGCAACGGGTTGGTGTGTAAGTGAGTAAGTGTGCAAGTGTGCGCGTACATATTTAAATGATACGCCTGGTTTCTTACACGGTTGTTTGTGTTTAAGCGGTTCGGTGAGTTATCTGGCATCTGCCAATCCAATGCTTATTCTGCTTCTTCGTCTGTTTGTACCATTCTCTGTTTAGCTCAATTTTGTGTCTCATCCCATCTTCTGGGACGCTTCTCCATAAAGCGATTTGAGTGTCTGTCATTATTATCACAACCGTTGCTTTATAATTGATGATGATTAAAATCAATGCTACCGTAAAGTTAAATACTCACAGAAGCTTACTTATAACCATAGTCGGCTTACCCTTCCTTGAGATGCTTAACAACTTTTCAACAACAACCAAGTGTTCTTTTTTGCCATCTCCTTCCTGTTGTCTCCTTTGACTTGTCTACACCGATCTTAGGTGGTGCGTGTGTGTGTGCATTGGCCCTTTTATTATGCAATTTAAATAACTGCAACAACAACAACATTTATTGCAATACCTATAATGAAAATCATGTGAATGACTTAATGTACAGACAGTCCAACAAATCTGCGGCTTATAATGATAAAGTGTTTTTCATTAACGGTCAACAGGTGTTAGGGCCAGCATCACCTTAAGTATGCACTTCTTGCTACATATGGAGTTGTTTTTTTTTCTTTTTTTGTTACTTATTGTAGCTTCTGCCATTCCACCATTAACACTGAGACTCAACTGATTTCAACTAAAGTTAAATATATGTTTGCTGCCCTTTGCTGGTAGGTTTTTAACTCGTGCTAAGCCGCGTTCATTAAGTCATCTATATATCTAACACATACGCACATGTATACAAAATATTTTGTAAACAATATGATAATATGTAGATACCGTATAAATCCAATTAGTAAATCGCTTTAAAATATTACATTAGCACGTTATAAAAAAGGGTTTATGTCTAAAAAATGTTGCATTTAAGTGTAACAGCTGCTCTAAAATTGTCCTGATGTTAACTCTTTAGGTATAGTCGGGTTAAAAACTGCTTAGGTAGCTTTTCATACAGAGTGGTATTTTTGCACACACCGAGACAGTGTGCGGGAGTATGTCATATATGTTTTGCCAAAATGATTGCAACGCCCAGAAGGAGGCGTCAGAGACCAAACATGTCTACATTCCACTAGTTTACGAAAACGCGTATTTTATTAATTTGTTTTTTAGAGCGGAAGTATAAGAGGAGCGAGAGAATTAAACAATATACACACCTAATACATTGTACAGCAGTGATGGCGAAATTTTATGAGAAGTGGTTCAAATTTTGCCCATAATTTTTTTTAGTACTATCTCGTGGGTCAAAAGGTCAGTAGCGTCGAACGTATGCGGTCCTAATTTTTAGCGAAATGTCAGAGTCATACGCGCTACGCGGTGACTTGCGACCAAGTACGTAATATATGGATGCAGCAATTAGCTAAGACGTGTTCACTTGGAATTTTTTTATTCTTCTAATTTTATTGATTGTATGTTCACTCTTATATAATATAAACAATAAGTTCGTGAAACTGTCCTGTTCAGTTATGTCGGCAACCACGAGGTATAAATCTCTTCGTGAAGTATCAATATTTTGAAAGGGATTCTAAAAAAGGTCCGATCGTGTTCAAATTCGGAACAGCAAAAAAATATTAGGAATTGCGTTTTTTTTTTATATAAAGACTCCCATTATAAAATGACCTCATATGGGAAAGAGTTCTAAAAATCGTTCGATTCGGTACATTATTAATAGGGTTCCTTTTTGGGCCAATACATGTCCTGGTATCAAATTTCATCAATATATCTCAAAAAGTGTGATCAAGTTGACATGGACAGACAGACGGACATGTTAAAATCGATTCAGCTTTGGGGAGTTACAAACATTCGCACAAATTAAATATGTCGTCTTCCCACATGTGATGTAGGGTATAACTATTACTCACTCATCTTGATACACATATCTACTTAAATGTACATACACGTTTGTATTGTATTGTTGTAGTTGCTTTCATTCTCCTTTTTGTACTGTCTGGTAAATTTTTTATTTCGTTTGCATGTTAAATTTCGTTTCTTTTTTAAATGCCACTTGTAAGGCTGCAGTTGAATTGCAGGGCAAACCATTGCAGCACAGTGTTGCTGTACGATGGGTAACAAACAATGTTAATTGAGGCGTAAGAGCATAAGCTAACAGGGGCCAGTAGGTGTGTTGTGGAAGTCGAAGAGTGTGTATACGCACCGTAGAAGCTCAAACAAGACCATAACGTTCGTTACGTGCATCCAAACAATCGATTATTATAAAGCATAAAACTGCAGTATACATAAATACATGTGTAAAAAACAAAGGTCACAAGTAAAACAGTTTGTTTTTGTTGTTGTTATTATTATATGTTTGCGCATGTGTTTGTGCATTAAGAGGAAAAGCAAAACGCGTTTGACGAAACACAGAACGGAAATGCGTATAACACAAAACCTGCACACAGCAGCTACAGCTACTCACTGCAAGCGTTTGAGTCGATACTTGAAAAAAGAGATATAGAGGCATATTGAATGCATTTAACTGGTTTTTTGTATTTGTGCAAAACCAATGTTCTCGAGAAAACGAAATTGAAATAATAAAAAACAATTTTTACCAAAAAATGTGTTCAGCTCTGCAGTAAACGTCATCACGCTCTGTTTCTGTTACATGAAAAAAAAACCGTTCACGTTGTTTTTGTTGTTGCTATTGAAGTCTCTTGTGTTTACTCAATTGCATCATTTTGTTAATGGAAATTTAACCCCTTCATTTCGATAGCAGGCAAGCAAGGACAAGCAAGCCAGTTTTGCTGCTGCTGTCGAACGTCGCCGCTAGGGCATTTCATTGAATTTGTATTCATCGTATGGGAACATGACCCACAACAATAACTATAACAACCACTTTATCAGGTGAAGGGGGAAACAACACACAAAAAACTGCCGAAATTTCGGTTTTGTCCCAAAAACAAACCTTTCAAACAAAAATAAAAATGCATGCGAAAGTGAAAATAAAATATAAAATAACACAAAGTCACCACTAAAACTAAGCGCACACGAAACTCGCAAAAGCAATCCACCAACCCAACGGCAATATATGTATATGTATATATATGGGAAGTTTCACACCAACAGAAGCATAGATTTTTAAAAAATTCTACAAGTTTTAATGCGTTCGACCTGCTCTATATATATTGCACGCTCTGTACATTTTCATTCCCCAAAATTCATCGAAATGTCTCCAAAATTGAGATCTATATGTTAAAAAATGTAATAACTTTTGCACCGCGTACTCTTCGTCCATCTTTACTCTATTTATAAAAACTACAAGAATGTGTATTGCGACAAGCATTTATTCAGAAATTAAGAAAAACGTGAATTGTGGTAGAACTTCCCATGTAGGTGCAGTCGTCAGCTCGACGGGTCGACCTTTCGATAACTTGAAACGTATACATAGGTAGATATATTGGCTTATAAAAAATGTTTGGAGCTGAAAAGAAGAAAAAATTAAAATCATCCAAATATCTGCTGCCGGCGTTGCTGCCAAGGTGTAAGCTGCAACGCGATGGGTATGCATGAACATATGCATGAAATGTTCTGTAAAACCATTTATTATATGAACCAACTAAATAAAAAAAGGAAGAATTATTAGATTTGTGGCGAAGCTAGTTTTTGCTACAGAGGACTTTAATAAATGTTCTCCTCAAGCATTAGGTTCGTTTACGTTAAACTATCATATGTGACCTTTTACAAATTATGCAAGCCCTTCAGGTTCAGGTTTAAAATGTAGTTCCGTCAGATAATTTATTTGGATATAAGTGATAATAATACGGTCGGTCTAATAAACATTCAATCCAAAACCAGATCGGAGTAACTGACAATATAATAGCAACAGGAGAGGCTTAAGGTTGGTCGACACAACTCGTTATGTTGAGTTTCGGAGTATATAACAACAGCAACAATACCATTGAATAAAATCGAGTATCAAGATGAAATATTCTGCCGTACATTTTAGTTTTTGTTCAAAATATTTCATAATCGCTTCTCTTTTTCATAAACTATTTGTCACTAATTTATTCAGTGTTCAGTGTTGAGATTTTTATTTGTGTGAGCATTATTTTTACACATATACACGTATGCGCTAGTGTGTTGAATACCGTAGTATTAAGCGCCATCGGAAGTGCCACAATTGATCTCTGATATGAAATGCATAAAACAAAAACAAAAACAACCATTCAAGTAAGCCCACTTGCACATTTCTCTCACTAAAAACGTGAGAATCAGTTTATATAGGCGTATGCATTCACATGACATATTAACATTTACGAGTGCTTTTGCGAAAATGGAATTCTTTTGTAGAGGCGTCAGAGACTTCAAAAAACCTGTATGTACATGTATCCTTTAATTGAATCAAAATCTTAATCGGTCTCACTATGTCCGTCCATTTGCCATGTTGCCATGTTGCCATTTTAAAATAGCTGTTGTTTTATAATCAGAGTCAGGGTGTAATAAAAGGCAAGTTAAATAAGAGATTAATTTATGGTCGGTCAAACCCAACGATTTATGCCACCTAGTTCTACAAGTTATGCTGAAGGCGTCCTAAAAAGAGTCCGATCGCGTCCAAATTTGGCACAGCCAAATACGAAGCTAATTAATAATTTTTTACCAAATTTTGTCAAAGAATATTAAGAATCGCGATTTATTGCCATATCGAGACTTTATACGAGGAGGGGTTCAAAAAATCTTCCAATTTGGTCTATTTTCAAGGGGATTTCTTACTGAGCCAAGGCATGTACATGTAAAAAATTTCATTAAGAAATCTCAAAATATGCGACTAGTACCATGCACACAAATGAACATGGACAGAGAGATAGATAGACGTACATTACTAAATCGATTCGTATTTTAATTCTGTATCGATCGGTGTAATTTAAGTTGGGTGGGTAAGGGGTATAAACATAAGTTCAGCTTAGACCAAATCTTATCCACCCTTTACAAGCAGGCTGAGGTTTCACTTAATAATTTTTGTAAATTTTGTTACGTTTTCATTCCCATTAGAGTTAAACTAGAATGTAAACAATAATTGTAATAATTGCTGGTTTGAATCATTCCGTGAATATTTCTTAACGTAAATTCTTGGAAAAACGCGCCAAACTTTGTGTAGCAATATAAATAAACAAATGCCACCATCATGAGTAAAAAGCAAACTTTTTGCTTACAGTGTGTTAATATTTTCAAAAGAATTTCATGAAATTCTAGAACGTTATTCAAATAGTTATATATGGGTAAGTAGCATTGTGTGTGTATATAAATGTCCACAGCAATCACCAATGATGAATGGGTGCATTACCATCGTTCAAATATTTTACAATATGCTCGGATGTATATTTCGCATACATACCTTCCCATGTTCATCCAGTTTAAACTCTGCTTGCAGAATAAAGGACTTTGTAATCTCAATGCAACTACTCAAATTGTTGTAAGACGAGAGAGAGGGAGAGAGCATGCATTAGTGATGCAGGTCCACTGAGTTTATTATTCGGTTTGCAATATAACTTTGATCAGCATCAATAAATGAGTCGATTTATACATGTATGTCCGTGTGTCCGTTTGTTGTTGGCATGTTCATGAGCATAAATTTTGAGATGTTGAGCTGAAACTTTGTACAGACAATCTTAGTTTTTGCATGCAGTTTGATGTTGAAATTTGATATGCCTACCGTATCCATCCACCGCTGTGCCAAAAATGGGCGTGGTCGATTAAGAGATGCGTCCACAATCGGCACAAACCTTTATATCTGCCACAAAAATCTACCTATGATCTTTAAATTTGGTGCACATATTTATGGTTATCCCATTAATAGAAGTGCGAAAAATGGGCGTGGTCTGGAAAAGACACGAGCGCAATTTACAAAAAACCATATTCACCGTCTTGCAAGCTGATACATAATACATACACTATTAGAGGGCGCGATCACATACCTGCCACGCCCACTATTGTAGATGTGGAGGGTATTTAAGGTTTGGCCTAAGCCAAATTTAGTTTTCTTACTTGTCTTATTCCAATTTAAAGCATCTACATCATCTACATGAAAGTGTGAATAGAGGCGAGGTCAATTGTTGCATCATCGGTTACACCCACTATGTGAAAGTCTTTTTAAATACAAGTTAAATCGCTATATTGTTTACTCTATAGTTTGCCTTTGCCTGTTGTTAGTAATATATTAAAATGGAATTTGGCTTTCGGGCTAAGGGCGCTACCATTGAAAAAGGATTGAATTAGACCACTTTGAGAACTTCGCCCCATATAACACCTTATTATAAAGGAAGAACAAAATTCGATTCAGAATAGTTAATTAACTTAATAATTGGAAGTGTAAATTTGGATGCCGTCTCTTTCTTTTCCTACATAGCGCTTTGCACCAAATACATCCATTACAAGTACGTACTTATACAAAAGTTGCTGTATATGAAGTCGGCCCAGCTCAAATAGCCAAATTTGTAGTTTCGCTTGTTTTTTTGCCTGTACGGTTGTGTCAATGTACGTATTCTTTAAACTTGTGCGGTTTTTAATGACAGAATTCCAGGAAAGCCACTTGGCAAATATTATAAACTTTCATACTGAAGTTGCAAATGTAGTAGCATTGGCAAACACATCGCTTCTACACTTATACGACTGACTGAGTTTAGGGTTTCAAATTTATCATTTTTCATATTCATATATTCATACATTTTTGCAAAATGTTTATATATTGTATTAATGTATATACTATCTTAGGGTTTCTGCAGATTGGGTTTGATTGAAGATTCATCCGAAGCAGATAATGAAACAAAAATATTTTTTTTTACCCTTCACCTTTGATGAGTGTGCACTAAGTTTAATATTTCGTTTGCAACACTCAAAAGGAAATTATCAAAGTCTGAGTCGATCTGTCCGATCTGTTTCTATTTAAATTGGCTGAGTGTTGCGCCTACCATCGACATAAAAGTCTCACTGCTGTAATAATTAGTGCATAAATCGATGTATCATAAATAAGCGTGCTCGGGCACAGTCAGATATAATCTTATTTGACCAGAACTCAACATATTACATTGATACGTAAGTATTTACACGCCAGTTGATACATAATTTTTACTAATTCACAATAACTATAAGGGAATTAGAGGTACGCGTCCACTATTTATATATTGAGGTGGAGGGTATTTAAAATGTGTTCTAAGCCAGATTTAGATTTTTTATTTGTTTATATACAAAACAACTGAATATGTCACATTCGCTTATACCCCATCACTTAATGCCTTTCGTCATTTGGTCAAGTTATGTCAGTAAACGCGAGCATTATCATATAAGTCATTCGTGAAAAATCTTTATATGGAAAGGGGCGGATCAGGTCCCAATTTGAATTTTAAGATATTGATTGGGTACAGGCACTTTTAGTTTTTGCACGCATATCTTTATTTAAAATGGGCAAGAACCACCAAGAACTTGCAATTTGGTATGCGTATACATAGTTATCCCTTTAACTGATGTGCCAAAAGTGGGCATAATGGGATAACAGACACGCCCACAATATATCAAAAGTCGTATTAAACGTAAAACTAGACTATCAAGCTAATACATAAGACGTACACTATTAGAGGGCGCAATATATATGTTTGCCACGCCCACCGTTATGGATGTGGAGGGTATTTAAGATTAGGCCTAAACCAAATTTAGTTGTCTTATTTGTTTTTTCCTAGATTTTGTCAAACAAGATTATTTGTTTAGTTTTCTTTGCCAATATTATTTACAATAAATATATCATATAAGTAAATAACATTGAAGCAAGGTAGTACAGGGGTATGATTAAAGGAAGATGGCCCCAAAATAGAATAATTGGATTAATTATAAAGATCTCGAAAACATAATTTTTAAAATAAGCATGACCAGGCGAACATATATTTGTGGGGAAAAATTAACATCAATATAATAGGTTGACAGTATTCAAACATAAGCTACTGTGGCTGGCTACTGTGTTTACAAACCATGTAAGTTTGTCAAGTAGTTAGATTTGATACGGTCACCCATCCTTTCACTACATAGAAAAAAAAGGTAGCTTAATCTTAATCTAAAATAATATAAAAGTGTAAAAAACAATGGTGTAGGGTTGTAATGTTGAAATGTGAATTATTGATATAAACCATTTGCGCATGAATTTGCAAAGATGGATTTGGCTTAACTGGTAAAGATCTGCTGATGAGAACTCGATGAGGGCGAGTTCGAAACCGGTCCAAGTTCGACCCTTCCAGTCGCCAAGTATTAATTTTCAACATTTTCATTACAGCTTTCAAATATAGTCAGAAGAAAAAATTCTTAATAATTTTTAAAAGTTTATAAAAATTATCCAGTTTTTACTCTCTTATCAAATCTAACTTGATAAGCCGTTATATTGTACCCTCTCTAGAAATATAGAGTATTTATGTTAATGATTTTGATTAAAAAGGACGACTAAGAAAAGTTTTTTTTCGTCCCTTCACTTTAGTTTCGCATTTTTTACAAGCGTTTATATTTGTTTGCTTCTGCTGCCCTAACTGCTTAATTAACAAAAACCCACTCATCTTCTGCCAGGAACCAAGTCACCTAGCTATTGTATAATCTCCGTAACATGCATTTTATTATTATATTAATTTATCAAAAGAAAAATGAATGTAATTCGACCAAATTCAAGTTAGTTGTAATACTAACTTATTTAATTTGTTCTTATTGCCCTACAATGGTTGTATATAAGATCCACAAACACATAGGCTTCATAGAGTGCCTTGCAGTTTGTTTACAGGCCATCTGAAATCATTTTCAGTTTTCCTACTTATTGTTGTTGATTAGTTTTGTTTACTTGCGTATCTTGTCAATAAATGTTGCGTATGATTTGTAAGCATTTTTGCATTGTTGTTGTTCGTGCAGCCGCTTTTTCTTCATTAGTTATGGCTGGTGGGTGTTTAAGACATGGATAGGAAGGAGAGGGATGTAAACTGACAGCTTTTGTGTTCCAACAATTGCGACCTTTTCTACCTCTCAATCTCAATCTCGGTCTTAGTCGTATTCTCATTCTTCTTCTTATTCCTAGTCTGATTTTATCTTAGGGCATAGTACGCGGCTTTCCTTTCATGTGCATAATATTTTTTTTTCTTAATGTTTGTCTATAGTCTTTGTTGTTTTAGTTGGATTGTGCATAGTGTGCAATAACCATTTTCCAACCAGTCATGAGATGAGATTTTAGATTTCAAAAGCAAAGAAAAAACAAAGTGCAAAAAGTATGAAAATGTCTTCAGACTAATAATGATGATGACTACTTAATGCTTAAGGCTTCTGGACATTGTTTTTTACACCAGAGGCTTTACGTACGTGGAGCTAAAAGAAGTAAACAAACCTGGCTTAGGCCAACCCTTAAATACCTTCCATGCTCATACGTAAACCCCGCCTTCTAAGAAGTTTTATTGTGATTTGCGGACTGGTCCGTTATACGAAACACATAGAAAAATCACTGACTTTGGGTTTTGCAAGCGGAACAATAAAGCTACCATATCCTCTCCTTTATGTGGAGGGTAAAAAAATCAAAAATTAATGCAGAGTACAGGTGTTGTGTAAATTTTTTAAAATTTACATAAAAAATACTCTGACAACCCGACATTTAGCTTAATTTGACCTTAACGGCATGTGGATTTCTAATTTGTCACGAACACTGCAGACCGGTATCTCCACTTTACTTGAGAAATCCTACTTATAAATTGTAACACTACACTCACCCGCTTTCTTAAGCACACTCCTTGAAATACTTTAACGCATATAGTTAAGTAGTGCAGCCTACGCAGAAAAATCAGGAAAGTGTGTACAAAGTGTGTTTAATATTTCTTTCCTTTTTATGAACTCAACTCTAGTGAGCGTGAAGATCAAAGGACGAATAATACTAATAATAACAGTGCTTCCTAAAATACACAATTTCCTCCTTTGAATGGTGTTTGCAGATTGATTACAAATTTCGAGGTGGGGCTTATCAAAAACTATACAAAATAGACAAATAAACCAGGTTTTGGAATCGGCCCATTGGCGTTAACAAAAAGAACAAATTATTGTATTTGTATTTTGTTTTGTTTGTGTCCTTTTTTACCGTATTTAGCACCAAGAAGTAGATTTATCGAATTTTACGGTTACTTATGTCGAAAATTGTTGTAATTAGAATAAAAGAATGGGCGGAGTAGCGCCCACAAATCATTCAAATGGAATGATTTTTAAAATCAAGGAAAAAAACTAATTTTGTAATGCAGTGTAATAGAAATATGCAAAGCACAAAATGCATAATGCAGGTTAAACACTATACAGGGTGCGTACAGTAATTGAAGAAAAATTGACATTAAACTAATTTGTTGACATTTTTACACTGCTAGACTAAACAATTATTCAATGAAATCCGTATTAGCAGCAATAATGGACTCAATCCGAGTTCGGAACCATTGCATGCCCGAATCAATTGCTCTCAGAGACATTTAAGTCCTTCAAAATGGTCCTCACGGACTATGGGGGGCTTTCGTCAATGATTTCTTGCAATTGTTAGACAAATTGTGCATTTCTAGTACGTTCCTCACGTTTTTTGCATTTTACAACAGTTTCTATATCGTCAGCTGATGCTGCCAATACACGATGAACCTTATCGGGTGCAATTGAGAAAATTGGAGATTTCTAAATCGGTCTATTTCGCGCATATAGCAACGATAACTGCATAGTCCTCCATTAATGATCTGACAAGAAAAAAACAAACAAAATTTTTCTCCCAAAAATTACATTCAAGTATATGAGTGCCCTCAAATACCGTACGCACCCTGTACCCAACACGTATGCAAGCATATGAGTGCATCTGAACAGCTTTACACAAACACTCCTGATGTGGCGATTTTTATGATTCTCTCTTATTTCTCTTCTGTGCCTCTTTGAAAGTGTTGAGATTACTTTATACGTGAATGTATGCGTGAAGTACGCGTTTTAATTTACTGAAGCAGAATCAAAACACATCCGTTTTATGTGCTGCGTTGATGTGTAAGAAATGCGTGAATTAAGACATCAAAAGCTCACCGCTAGAGTGTAAAGAATTTTTATTAACAAGTACTCTACCGATTTCTTGAGCTTATTGGAGAACAAGCAGTCGAAATTTTACGAATTATTTAATGTTCGCATTCTCTTTCACTTCTACAAAAGTTTCTTGTAAATGGATCGATTTATTGTAACGCCTGCTAAACAGGACAATGTAGCACTTTATGGATAATTGGATTCAAGTGAAGCGTTTCCTTTGGCCAAATTACCGAAGAACCTGTCATCATTTTTACCAAATAATAAAGAAATTAATATCTAATTTTTTAACCGGAGAGAGTTCGGAAAGAGATCACTTCTACTTCTGAATGAAAGAATGAATGAGATTCTCAAAAATCCCTCTTCAGTACGCATCTACAACATGAACGGAATCATCCCTGAAAGCCACGTCGGCGAATTTTATTATATTAGTAGTTGTAGAAGACTCGAAGAAGTGTAGAAATGGCTTTAAATTTTAGGTGTTTTAGAAAAGAATTTCTATATGAGTTTATCGGTAACGACACCAAACAGCGACACAATTGACGACATCCCTCAGAGTGCGGTAGTTCCACTGCCGGGATTTTGCAAAGCACAATCTTGTTTTGTAATTGAAACCCAAGTTCAAGTTTGGTTATATCTATTGTGACAATTAAAGTTTTGCGGAGGCGAACATCTTAACTAACTGTTTAAAGTTATTATTTGTTTTGTTTTATAATCAATATATTTTCTCCGCGTTATGCATGTTCTCTTCATTATTGATTTCATACCTTTTGTGGGATACGTATGTTACTTATCTATGAAGAAAACGTGCGTGCTCAAGTGCTTTTAATATTTTTTTGTACATGGATTTACTGGCATATTATCAAAAAAAAATCAGATTCAACAACGTATATATGTGCACTTAAGAAAACCCAATAACTCATCGTCCTTTAATGTAACAAATTTTGAGTAGAAATTTCATTGAACTATTTATCAATACAAGAAATAAATGTGCATTTTATTGGTGTTTATTTGGCGTATAAACGCGACAGGATTTATTTCAAGTTCACAAAAAGTATATATTGATGCCCTGAGGTGGTCTTGACAATATCTATAAGAGTATCACTCCGCTCTCGCAACATATTTGCATCGTGCTATATTTTTTAATACGAGATTATTTACTAAAATGAACAGAAGATTTTAATGTGAACGATTTTCTAAAACATGGGCGTGGTGAAGCACGCGCTGCTTCAAAATTTATTTATACAGAAAACGCTCATGCTTATCTGAGAAAAACGCAATGAAAGTATGGTGAAAATAAATTAATTCAAAGCATGTCATGGCAACGCATGGCGCGTCTCTAGTTAAAATACGATATAAAAAATTTATGAAATTATATTTCATAAACTTTTCCTTGTTTTTAATATATAGTAAAAATTTGGCACATTTTTACCTTGTCTTCCAGATAGCGCAATAGGTTAGCACAACCAGGAAGTTTCATAAGAAAGTGAATGTACATACTTGGGACAGACGTGTTTAGCATGTGTGACGCAGATTTAATGTTTGCTATAGGGTCCTCCTGGCAGGACTAATAGTGTTCTTGAGCATAATGTTGATTAGTATATAATAGGAGGCATACTTATTTTGAGGTCGATGCTTCACATTCGAAGCCTACTGAAAATCCAGAAGTTCTTCGATTGGCTCACATGTTGCCCAATTTTTAAAATGTATAAATTAATATCATACAGCTGCTATAAGTCTCAACTGTGATCCATTCCCGTCTCTATTAATTGAAGCTCCAAATTCATTCCTTTTTTACAAAATTAGTTATGCCTCTAATGTCACATAAAACTATTAAAGACAGACTTTGTTATGAATGTATTGAAATTGAGAAGTACTCCTAAGGCACTCAAAAAAAGAATTTGTAACTTTGTAAAAATTGAATTCTGTATAAGTCTCGTACGTAGCGTACGAGATATTCTTACCGCTTATGCATGCCTTGCATATAACAAGTAATATAAATGTGTAAAAAGGGAGGGAAAGAAAACACGAAATGAAAACTCAATCCCACAGATGTATAAAAAATCCATGATACATATTCTCTTAAACAATAACCATCACGCAGAGCAAGGAGCAACAGAGAAAGCTCCTCGCACCATAAAGCAGATAGAAAATAGAAAGCATGAACAAATATAATTTTGTAGTACTCATATAATTATAAAGCTTACAACGAAGTAAAGACAAAGAAAAGTCAGAAGCAAAATCAAAAGAACTACATACATATTGAACATATGCCTAAAAGCCGTCAGCTGAACACTTGTACAAACACACACATGCACACATATCAAATGAATGCAAAAATTATTTCACTTCAATGTGGTGGTAACGGCGCAGAGTGTCCTTGCTTCCAATTGTTACAATTTCAACATTTAGCTCGTGCTACAGACACAATGCAGCGCTCTGAACGCAGAAGATATTGAAAAAGAATTGTCGAAACGAAAAAAGAAAAAAACAAGTGTAAATTTTATAGTCAGTTCCACCCGAGTTAGTTCCACTATAAATGTTATAATGAGTTCAGCTATATTAGTAAATGCAAGTCATTGTCGCATAAGCGTCACCAGCACGAAAGCTTTATAGCAAAAGGGCTTCTAAAAATGATCCCACTGTGTCCAAATTTGGCGCAATTATTTATTAACCTAATTAAATACTCCTGATTGAACATTTAATGAAATAGAAATTTTTTGTTATGTACAGACTTCTTTTAAAATAGGGCGTTACACGGCAGGGATTCTAAGTCCTATTTTTAATAGGGTTCGCCTTTGTATTAAATTGCATCCAAATGTATGAAATGATGTGGCCTGGAGCTGGTTACATCGACAGAAAGTAGTAATTCTGAATGCATGTATAAAAGAATGTGACTTTCTCCTTGGCCGTTCAGGAGTTACGAACATTTGAACAAACTCGACCAGGAGTAGCGCAGGGTATAAAAATTCAATAACGTTAAGGACTGAATGAACTAACAACAAATCATTATTATACCATTTTGTACTAAAAGAGCGTTGGCTGAAGCGTGGAATACATAATATGAATATGAATAATATGAATGAAACGAAAAAGCAATAAAAATAATAACAACAACAACCGTAACGGCAAACTTCTTCGCATCCCTGCTCTATAATAAAATATATTATTGTTGTTGTGTTGGTTTCTTTTAGTACATATTTGTGTTTGCCTGTTTTATTTTCGACAAAGGTGTGTGTTGGAGGAACTTTTATTTTATGTTTATTACACGTGACTTTATATTCTAGACTTCTAGACTTCCAGACACCTTAGGCAAAAATGTATGTATGTATGAACATATTAGTATAGTAACGTGGTGTAGTATACCAGGAGCAACTAGGAAAAGTTGGTTAACCTACCGAGAAGACGGCTGTATTAGATATATTAGATAATGTGGCTGTACATGAGTACGACCTCTAATAGTGTATGCATTACGTAACAGCTTGAAAGTCGAGGTTTACGTTTTATAGCATTTCTTTTGGAAATTGGGGTGGGCGTGACTTTCAACCGATTTTGCCAATTTGGATCGACTTAGATTTTAATAAAAGGACCCAAAATAAAAGGAAGAAAGTAAAGGAAATATCACGTAAATTACGGTATCCACCTAACGGTGACTTATGTTTATGAACACAATTGTCTGCTCACATATAAGAAAAATTAGTGAAAACAAGTAAGAAAACTAAATTTGACTTAAGCCAAATCTTAAATACATTCCATATCCACAACTGTAGGCGTGGCAAATATATATATATATATATATAATACGTTCTCTAATAGTGTGTGTGTTACGTATTAGCTTGCAATTCAAGTTTTATGGTGAATGTTGTTTTTTTTGAGAATACGCCCATTTTTAGCACGTCGATGAACGAATAATTTATATACCAAATTTCAAGTTAATAGGCCATTTTTTGTGGCAAATAAATTAATTTTTGTTGATTGTGGGCGTGGCTATTGACTGACTTTGCCCATTTTAAATAGCGATCAAAACTAGAAGTATTTGTACAAAATTTTCGACGCTGATCAATAATATATATGCTTTGTAGGGTCTCTGACGCCTCCTTCTGTGTGTTGCAAACGGAAGAACAAACTTAGTACACCCTCATTAATACGATGGAGGGTGTCATAGAAACAGAGTAAATAGCATTTATAGCAGAGCTGAAAAAACAATGATACAACCACCCGTGAAGAAAGCAGACAGCGCTGTAGACGGACACAGGGTCCAGGCAGCATATTATTGTATGTGTATGTGAATGAGAAAATGACTCAAAAACGAACAAAGAATTTACATTTGGCTTAGGCCAATTCTTGAATACCCACAACCACTGGTCATTACAATAAAATGGTGATTATAAATTATGGGTGTGGTCTTAAAGCATTTTAAATATGAACTATTGAACTCTCAATATTCTTCTTCTTTAGCAAAAAACGAAAAATCATCAGGTTTTTCTTTTCGTAGGCAATGCCGACACTCCTCATTAAACCTTCTAAAGAACTTGTAAGAAATTTCCAGTTTTTTATCCTTTGAATAATAAGGAAATAACGCTTAAAAAGAAGGGTTTTAAACTGACTCTTCTTCGGTTTTTGGTTAATTGTGAGCATGTCCTTCAACTCGTTTTGGAACTTGGTACACACAATCTCTATCAGTGTTTATAGTTCGATATTGCAAATGGGTAAAATCGGTATTGCGACCATGTAATCATTCGTTTAAATATTTTTATTTTAATTCTTGTGAAACAAATTTTTATTTGCTTCCCCTTTGTTTTTAAAATTGCCTTTGAATTAACCACGTCTTTCCTGAGTTCCTAAATTCGAGTCGACTGAAATTTTCAGTAAATAATTGGTAGACCCTTGGTATTAAAAATGGATCCATGGATGACTTTTCCTAACATTTTTCCAACGATTTTAAAAAATTTACCAAGTTTTTAGGTTTTTTTTCTTTATTACAGACAAACCGTAAGAAATGCATAAATAAAATAAAGTTAATCCAGAAAACTATAAACGTTGTTGTAAATATTTTGGTGTGTATGCGTAGTATCTTATAAGGACGTCAACCTAATGTAAATATTAGAATTCATAATTATATTAAAAGTAATGAATATAAACTCAAACTAATACAAAAGAAACTTGCATTCAGATTTGTACAAAATTGAATTCTTTCCTTCACAATCAAGTAAAAAAGTTGTATTTGCACAACTGCATTGTCTGGAGGCAGGCAAAAAGATTTATAACATCCTCCAGCCAGACTTATTCGCCACTGGAGTGCGCAGAAGGGGCCTGAGATTATTGATGGTTTTCTACATGGGACATTGCGTTTATTGGACCTAGCTAATGCAGATAACTGCATGCTCTGCGGTGGGGCGACTGAGCCATCACAATACATACTTTGTGTGTGGTCCCAGTCTGTGGGACCGAGTATCGGACCCTTGCTGGCTATAATCGAAATATCAAACTCCAAACCCAAAATAGTGCTTGGTTCGGGAACTGGGCTGGCATAATAGATCTCCTTAGGTTGCGGTGCGCGTTGTCAATATATGTATAATATAATAATGAGGGCCTTCACTTACTGCAACTTTTACATTCAAAAACTTGCATAGTGTTACCGCAGATATATACATTTTTGTCAGTTGTGAGCATGGCTGTCAACCCATTTTGTCCAATTTAAATTTCGAAACCAACTCAAATTTTGATACTGGTGCAGAATTTGTACACTTTATGTGTGTGCAAAGGAATAGCAAACCTAGTGTACCCCCATCCTTTTTTTGAAAATCGCAAAGTCTTTGAACATATCTTGACTTATTTTGATCACAAATCACGAATTTCCACAATTTAATGACAATTGTGTGTGCAAAAACCGGCCTCTCCATAGTCTAATCTAAATGACAGACATTCCTGATTTAAATAGGTGGTTTCTGCTAAATTACACAATTTGACAAAAATCTGTGAGGCTACAAAAATGAAGCTAGCAAGTTGAAATTAGACGCACATTATTGTATTAGCTTAATATATCAATGTTTCCAGTCATGATCTTTCATATATATATATATAGACTATATAATATACCTAAGGTCGTTTTCTGGGTTGTAAACTTTGTATATACGAGTACCTCAGGTGGAGGGTATAAAAATGTAAAAACTCAGAGCAGAGCGGCCACTCTAATTCATACTATCCAATCACTTAAACAACCAAAGTAATCTAATATACAATACATACGGTTGGCCAACGACAGTTAAGAAAGAAAGTTGAAGGCACGACAAATTATCAACAGGTGAACCAGTTATAGAAGCCATACGATTGCAAGTGCCCCTAAAAATACTGATGCATATTTTTCTTTCTCTACTTAAGTAGGTGTAAACTGCAAGTGGGGTAAAACTAAATATAAAAAGGAAGGCAAAAAATATTTATCATTATTAACTTTGCTTTTGCGTGAGTGTGTGCTTCTCGAATCAATATGGCGAATTCAACTTAAAGCGTACGATCTATGTTCTTTTTGTGTGTTGATGCATACAATGAAACTATCGTCGCTGCATCGCTATTTGTGAGTGGCTGCCAGTATTTTACGCGCTATCTATCTTAAACACGAATACTTTTCATCACACCCTTGCAAATATATATTTTCGTTTTGTTATCTGACTATTTTGTCTAGCGATTGTCTGTGTACTGTGTATTGCGTACTCTCTCCTCCCCTTTTATACGGTACCTACGTAATAATGTCTGTGTTTGTTGTTGTTGTTTTTATACAAAACTTATAAAAGCTATTACAAAATTTAACTTAACTGAACTCGTCTTCATTTCATTTAAAAAGTTTGTGCCTTCTTGTACTAGTTGGTTGTTGGATGGTTGTTGAATGTTTTCTTTAACACATTTTAAGGATACCTATGTATGTACATATGTAGAGACATGTTGAATACTAATTAACTCAAATATTTTATATATGTGTTTAAATATATGTGAACTAGTGAGTGTGTAAGTTAGTAAGTTCTTTTGTTGTTTTCTTTAGAAATTTACATACCAGTGTTGAAAAGTTTTCGTTCTTTGATTGTTGTTTTACTCTCAAGTCAGTAAAAGTCACGTAGTGGGAAAGTGTCTACAGAAGTTACAGGAGTAGTGAAAGTGAAACTTTGTTCGTAAGTTTCGAAAAAGTTTTCATAATGTTTTCGAATCTCAAGGAGAAAATTAGTGTTTTTTCGTTTTCGTGTATTTTGATAAAATATGGGTTAAGTTGTGTGCTCTTGTAATAGTTTCAAACATTTCTTTATTCATTATTTCATTAAGAGACGGGGAACGATTTTTATATCCACCATCACAGTTATTATTGGTGTATATTGGTTTTGCTCATACGCAATACATAAACTATTAGTGGGCGTAATCTTATACCTACCGCGCTCACTATTGTAGATATGGAGGGTATTTAAAATTTGGCCTATGCCAAATTTAGTTTATGTCCTTGTTTTAATTATATAAAATAAATTAAACATAAATATTTTAAATATTTTAATATTGGAACTAATGAAATAAATAAATAAACAAAATTCCCAAGTACATATGCACGTGCATAGTACCTGTTTAAACAATTTCAATAAATATTTTAGTTTACCTAACCTTTTAACCAAAATTATTAAAGCAAACAAGATCTAATGCATGTTACACCCCCAAGCAATACTTGCATTTGATAAATGATCTCGCAAAGAGTGAGTTTTGGTCACAACAGCAATTTTATTAACAATAATTCAATATCAACTACACATCACGTTCATGTGAATTTGTATTCGTACATACTACGTTGCATATATATGCAATACACGATTAGTGTTGAGTGAGGTATTCACGGTTTCAACTTTGACCTCTCGCCCATGCTGATATAGACAATCATCATGTTGCTGTTTTTCCAAATTATAATCAACAAACAATATTTTAATGACATTTGTGTACTCAAAACAAGTTATTGTCTTTGCGTGTCAGTTGTTATGAGTTTTATTTGTTTTGGAGCTTAAAAATGTTGATTTTAGTAGTTTTCTTTACTGTAGCCATATGTGTCATAACCAGCTGTACCACCTGCATCCGCCTAAATCAAAACATAACGAGTAAAAAAGGTTTACTCGACTTAGGCCAAATAATGAATCCCTTCACTTAATGTATAATATTTATATGTGGTGGGCGCGGCATGTATACAATTTTCTTCTCGTTTAAATACTAACAATATGTTTCGTGTCTTATGTCAAATGTAGGATTATGCACCAAGAAAGTTTTTTCTAAGTTGTAGGCGTGCCCCTCTAACCCAGCCCCATTTCAGTGCAATAAAGCAAAGCAACGATCCAAGCGTTCTCTCCTACAACACGCAAAAGACCTACATAGGTTGGAATCGGCCAGCCATGATGATGATGATGAAAGTACAATAAACTGATATATAAGTTATATACATATCTGCCGTTCATATGTACACATTTTTTAACGTTTCAACGATATAATATTTTTTTAAATATTCGGGATAGTGTATCAGCAGTTTAAACTATTGTGGAATCGGCGATTTTTCCGTTTGTGCCGTTGAAGATGCAATTGAATATTTTCATCATCAACAAAGTTCAACCATCTAGGAATATTAAGTTTAGGTATAATATACAATTTAAGCCGAAGCGTACATATTAATTATACAGATCCTCCAGATCCAGATATGGAACTGAAGCCAAAGTGTCTGTATAAAGATTTTTAGCTGACCGATAGTGGGTCAAACATTGAAGCTATCTAACAATACTAATTTGTTGTTATTAACGCCTTTCTTTAGATCCAAATTTAAGGTGGTATTGTGTCCCGTATAACAATGAGAAGGCCATTTACGTAGTGAAGCCAGCTACACTCAATATTATACTAAGTTCTTCTTGAAGTCTTTTCATTTTATTGTATGCAGGTGTGTTGCGCAAAACATAAAGTCATCTATCTACTTAAAAAGGTTTATTGATTGCGTGGACTATATCGGAATAAGATTCCTCATAATACCCTATAGGCCACAAAGCCTTCAGGTATTGTGTACCGTATAAAGCTACATATAAGTGGTACTTTTATGTAGCTTTTATGAAGCCCAATCTTAATCCCACTTATACGCAAGTTCATTCAATGCTATACTTTTATTTGCAATCCTATAATTTGTAGTTTGTTGACCGCAAATGCTTTTTGATCGACAGCGCTTCTCGTTTCATTTTCATTTTTTAACATCTGGAATGCTTGTTGTCGTTTCAGTTGATATGAATGTTTCCTTTCGTTGCGTTTGTGTTGTTTCCGATCTCGGTTACTTCTACTCTATGTAATTGTAGTGCCAAGTTGATACCGTTCTGGTATTCGGATTAATTCGTTTCTATATGTCGCTCTTGAAATTGAAGTGTAAGCTAAGCTTAGGTCTTTGTCTGTTGGATGTTAAGAACCATAATGATATGGAGTATAATTACACTTTAAATTGATATTTTTAAAACCAAATTTAACTTTTTTCCAATATTATTAAAATTTATCTAAACAAGATAGAAAAGTTCGGTTAAGACCGAAGCCTTTTGTAATTCTCTAAAAAATAAGCTCCTCTTGCCATATTTATGTATTTCATGTACTTACGCAAGTAGTGTTTTTTTTTTATTATAGGCGTTTGCGTTATTCAATCACGCCCATTTTTGGCACAGTATTGGATAACGGTACTCTTTATATATATACCAAATTTTAACTTGATAGATATAGTATTGTGCGATATATAATTTTTTAAAGATAAAATTTTTTCGAGGTATGTTGAGATTTTCGTTTATTGTGGGCGTGTCTCTTAACCGATTTTGCCCAATTTCAATACGGAACAGCGAAATTGAACTAAGAATACGTATGCAAAGTTTCAATTTGATATCTCAAAAATTACGACCGTGAGAGTGCCAACAACAGACGGACACACGGACACACGGATGGACATGCCTCAACCGATTTATCTTTTCATGCTGATTAAGAATATATATGGTTTGTGGGGTCTCCGACACTTCCTTCGATGTGTTGTAAACGGATGATCAAAATGAATATACCCTCTTCCCTAAGGTGGAGGGTATAAAAACGCATTGTAGTATAAAATAAAAAACAAATAAGCAAACAATGGCGAGTTTAACAACCAAACAGGGAAATGTATTTCTCCAAAATTTAAAACAAAATTACAATCACATCTAAATCTTTGTAGATATTTTATTAATTTTCCCACGTGTTGTTAATTTTCATTGCAGTACTTTAAAGAGAGAAGGGACAGCTCTAAAAATTCCAAATTGATTCTGCACACATGAGAATGGAGCTACAACACTTTTACGGAAAACATCGTTGGTAAAATATAACTTTGGACTACATATTTACAAACCATTGCAGAGATACCTTAAATAAAAATTTAAATGAGAATTTATTCGTTACTGATTTCGCGCGAGCATATATTTAACTTAAAATTTGAGTATTAAAGTGATTGATAGAAGAAAGGACATAATATTAAAAGCGGTTTAGCAAAGCAGCAGCGAAAGTAGAAAGGGCGGGAATAAACGGCCATAATATAGTAATATCTTATGGATTGCTGGACGGGTAACGCCCGACTGGCGAGTGTTTTAGTTTAAGGTAAGTCAATAAATTTTTACCAAACCCCAAAATGAGAGTTAAACTTTTTAAATCAGTCTTATGCTTTTTGAGTATTATGTGCACAGACGGGCAGACGGACTTTCATTGAGTATTCCATACTAATATAGGTTGAAATTGAATTCCTATACCCTCGTAATACTACTACAGTGATATGTTTTGTTTAAACATTTATAAGTGACAGATATACCCTCCTTCTTAGTGATGAGGGTATCCTAAGTTTGTTCTTCCGTTTGCAACGCCCATAAGGAGGCGTCAAAAGCCCTGCAAAGTATATATATTCTTGATCAGCGTCGAAAACTGAGTCGATCTGACTGTCGATGAGACTGTCCGTGTGTCTGTCTGTTTTGGCGTTCTCACAGGCGTAAATTTTGCGACATTGAGCAAAAATTTTGTACAGACACTTTTAGTTTTGCGTGCAGATCGCTATTTAAAATGGGCAAAGTCAGTCAAAAATCATGCTTAAAATCAACAAAAATCTATTTATCTCCACTTTTGTGCCAAAAATGGTCATAGTCAAATATATATTTGATACGTCCACTATTATAGATGTGGTGTAGATTTAATTTTTGGCCTAAGCTAAATTTAGTTTTCTTAGTGTAGTCCTTAAAATACCCTTCCTCGAAAAGTGGTATTTTAGCCCAAAACACCAATTTCAAACGTCTATAGTTCGTGATGCGATAAGACAAAGGTCATATTAAGATTTAGGGTAAATGCACACAAAAATGTAAAGATGTAAAGAACACCTCTCGAAGAAATACCAAAGTATCCTCTTAATAAAATTTAACAAAAAACACCTTTCGCCCCAAGTTTGATAGCAATATACTAAATACATTCATTAAATACTAAGGATTCTTTGAATTCTTTGTTTCCGATAAAATCATTATTCCAAAATCCTAAATTCGCTTGATTGAATTATTGTAAAATATAATTTTTATAGAGGTTTGAATTCTCCAACGTTGATCATCCAATAATTGTTGTCGCTTCCTGGGAATTCGTGTTCTCACAACCTCGGTAACAAACTTCTGCTTCCGCTAAGCTTATGAGAAATTCAAAACCTAGTCACAATTCTATATTAGGAAAGGTCATCATTATGGGAAAGGTAATAATCATTTAAGCAGCCAATGATATTTAAGCGTAGAATGTACATAATGCACATACGTATGAGTATGCGTGTATAGGTACATAAGAAATATGAGTTTGCATATAAATACAACATTCAATCGCTAAACTAAACGCATTTCACATTCACATCCGCATCACTTCGAGGATAAGTTTATAAATGCACTCACACACACACACAATATATATGTATATATATGTGCATTTACTGTTTTATTTTCTAATAAACCAAATGACAACAACAATAGCAATAATAACAACTAGTAGAAAACCATATTTTGCCTAAGCAAACTACACATGAAATACCCTCCACAATTATACTCGCCTTGTGGGCGTGGTATTTATACAATTGCCCTCTGTTTTAACGACTACTGAAATATGAGTCATGTTACGGACGTCGGAAAATAACTGCACAGACTATGAATGTTGGAACGTGAGTATTTTAGAAACAGACATACGGACATACTAGGGCCCTGAAGTGTCCGCCTGATTGTTCCAAATGCAATGGCATACTTGGTACACCTTCCATTTTACGTGGAGAGTATAAAAACTATAAGTTTATAACTGAAAGTATTGCATCCGTATACGACTCAATGCATGAAATCATGACTAGTGCGTTGCTTGTTTGGTTAGGTGGCTGATTGGATGGTTGGCTGGTTCTGACTGAGCTGTGTGAATGAATATGAGACCGCTTTATATGTTAAACTACATTCATTGAAATACATACATACATACATGCATACATGCAGTGGTAATTTTATGCATGACTGTAAATATATTTGAATGCATGTGCTGTATACAAGTGTATGTATGGGTACAAATTCTTAATAAACAACAACAATCATTAAATCACTGAATGTCTGACTGCCTGTGTCGTTGCGTTGTTTTACATCCACATTAAACTTTGTTTTTTGTTTTTCTGTGATAGTGATGTAGTGATGTAGGTTTCATTGAATGTTGCCGCTGTTGTTATTGTTAGCGTTGTTGCTGTTTAGCGTTAACACTACAATCGCTTTGTTCTGAACATATTGGCCTTGGCCTTGAATTAAATGCGCACAATTTTTATTTGCACCAAAAAATTATACAAATAGAAAATTTAAGAACCTTTTTTTGTGTTGCTTTCTACCTAGAAGGGCGGGGAATACTGTTCATATGTGTGTGTTCCTATATTTGGTTGAATATTAAATTTCAAACTTGAAAGGTTTTTGTCAATCTTCTGTCTCTTTCTCTCCGTTTTTATCCTAAGTTAGTCATTTCATTTGCAACACCCCGCAGATGATCCTACAAAGTATATATATTCTTGATCAGCATCAAAAACTGAGTCCACCTAGACATGTATATGTGTATGTCCATCTGTTATTGGCATTATCACGGCCGTAAATATTGGGATAATGAGCTGAAAGTCTGTACAAATACTTTTAGATTTTGCACGCAGATCGATATTGAAATTTGGTACATATCGATGCACCAATAATAGGCGCAGCAGAAACGCCTATAGAAATCTATATATCTGCCACGCCCATCTATAATGATCCCACCCATGAATGTGCCAGAAGTACCATAATAGACACGCCCACAATTTACAAAAAGCCATCCTTAAAATTCAGTTTGCAAGCTGATACGTGACATACACTATTAGAGGCCATAGACATACACCTACCACGCCTATCATTTGTATATAGATGTGTAAGGTATTTAAGATTTGTTTTAAGGCAAGTTTAGTTTTCTTACCTGTTACTTGTTAAACTTTACTCTTGTTGGCTTAAAAGCGTAATTTGCTCAATCTACTGAAAATGTTTTATTTAATTTATAAACGTTACTGTATATAGATCTCTCTAAGAGCTATTAATTAAAATAGTTAATAAAGAAAATTCCTTCAATTCAATGATGGCTCCCGATGCAAAGCATTAAGCCTAATGTTAACATGGTTTTGGTATTGCATGGAATAATCTTAATAGGATTGTCTATGTGTTTGTTTCAGGGCGCAAAATGAAATTACGAATATGAACTTGACTATAAGAAGTTCTTACGTACAAGTCGGTGTCGACAACATATAACTGAAGGAGGGCAAGTTTTTTATTGTTTCGGGAGTTATTTTCATATTTCGTAAAAAGTACCGTAAAAAGCTGCAAGTTAGCGGACAAAAATGAAGAAATGTTTAACAAAAACGGCATCATTTCATCTATTTTTTTTTTTTTTAAAGAAAATGACCTTTAAGACCACACCTATAATAAAAAATATTCATTTTATTTTAAAGCCAAAACTGGTGCATATTGAATATCTGGTCTAAGTGACATGTGACGTTTTTACTTGTTTCTTATAAAAATAAAATAAAAACAATTTCGTTGAAATGACATTAAATGTTACATGTGGACAGACATCCGTATAGCATAAAATTTTTTTATAAATTATTAGGTGAATTTTTCTCATTGCGGATTTGTCAAATGCGTTTTTGGACACGCCCAAGAACAATTTTCAATTATTGTGTATCGACACTTCTCTTATTAGAAGCGGCTCGATTTTCATATGAAGAATCTTATTTATTATGTGTGCATAAGCTAGAAATATTCCGCTGATTAAAGGCAGTATTTGCACCCGCGAAAGTTCCAACAACACGCAAGCCCACAGACAGACATGGATAGACCACTGCAAATTTTGATTCTGATTAAGAAAATATATGATTTGTGTGTGTGGTGACTCTCTAACCACTCCTTTTGAATGCTACTAATGGAATAACATCATGTGAGGGGGGGGGGGGGGGAGGGGCAACAACACCAACAACTTGTTAGTAACGTTAGGTTTTTGTTGTTAAGAGACCAGCTCAACTCATATTATGCTCTAGCGGCTCAATTTAATGAAATGTTTTAATTATGTGCGTAACTGTTTGTTTGCTTATGTGTTTGACAGTTTTTGCTATATGTGCGATAGTAATGTAACGATAGTAATAATGCGGTAGTAGCAAACAACTCTGTGAATCGTTTTTTCTTTGTTTGTTTGTATTTGTTGCAACTTTTCTACTTCGCTTTGATTCACTTAAGAGTGTGAGAAATTTATTGTTATTGCGTATTATTTAATATTTTTTTTATATTGTACATTAAGTTATTTTATGTTTTTTGTACAAATTACATGCATAATCACACATATCCATAAACGTGCTTCAACTCACTTTATTTTGCATACGTAACAACTGCAATTGTAGCGCGTTGTTTTTGTTGCTGTTGTATTTTGTTTAAATGTCACACACATTGTACAGATGCAATATCTGATGTTAGAAAATAACGTACAAGTATATTTAACTAACGATGTGAATGTCTGTTTGTCCAATCAACTGGCTGACCGACCGCCTTACTGACTGATTGAACGCCGAATAGCATAAGTAGTGGTGTATGCATGTATGCATTAAGGCTGGCAAAAAACCGTGTTGTTTACACTGGACTGTTTATGCTTTTGCATCTGTTGCTTACATCCTTTTACCTAGTTTCAGTTTCAATCTAACGGTTTTTTGCCGGGTTATGTGTATTCTGTTATTCTGCATCTACCTTTTTATACCCGTTCGTTATATTCTCCACTCATTCATTGTATGTTGATTTGGTTTCTTGTTGTGTTGATGTTACGAGTGCGTTCAGTCCCATGGGTATAAACAATTGTTTATTAAAATGCAAAAAACAAAATAATAAAATAAATTAAGTGAAAAAGAAAAAAAAACAACAACATTTTCAATAACTCGAAATTGATTTGTCATGCCGTATGCATAAATTTCAATATTACACAAGTGTTGTCACTATATTTTCCGCATATGCGTCAACTATGTTTTTCTATTCTCCCATTTGACATTTAAAAAGTCATTAGTGCTTATGGGTGTTTCCTTTTTTGCTTTGTTGGTTGCTAGATGCATTCCATGTAAGATTGAAGGCTGGCGCGGAGATAAGCAAAAGAAATTACAAAACACAATCAGGTATAATTATATGGTTTGTACCTATTTTACGGGCAAACGTCACGCTGGCACGATGGAAACAAATTATTAATACATAGATATAATAATATACGTGATGAGCGGGTAAGGACTTTCAGGATAACACTGACACTGTCATTGCAATTCCAGGCTATGGAAATGTTATTGGCAGATCAGGCTATGGATTCGATTATTTATAAAATTTTAATACTGCAAGTTACACTAATGAGTAATAGTTGAATTAATCGATTAAAAACTTTGTCCAAGTCACAACCTTTTATCAGCAATGGAAAGTTTATATACAAAATGCGTCCATGAAGGGCGAGGGGAAATGTATGATTTTCCTTTACGGTAACTTAACTAATAAATAACAAATGCTGCAAAATCAGAATAGTCTGGGAGGTATTTAAAGCATTTTTGCATTCAACCGCTTGTACGTATGGGTGCCCATACAAGTAAATGAGTTTTTGAAACTTTCTTTTATTATACCCTCCACATGAGATGGGGGTATACTAAGTTTCTTTTTCCGTTTGCAACACCCATATATAGAGAGCTTTTCTAAATACAAAAATGTATCCTTGTATCACTTTGTACTGCATTTAATTTATTTGTAGCAAATTTCAGATGACTATCTCAACTCTTGCTAACAAGCAATGGATTGGCCTGAAAAGCAGAATATTTTAACTTTGTTATGGTTGTAGGTGTGTCAATGGATCTATTTTACGCATTTAAAATACACCAAATTCGTGTTCATACAAAAAATGTTTGCAGCAAATTTCAACTTAATATGCAAATTTTCGCGTCTACGAGAGGGACGGTCAAACGGACGCACGGATTTTAAACGGATAAGAACTTAATCCGTTTAAAATTCGATTCTGAGATCACTTATTGGGGTGTGTTAGAATCAAGAGTACATGTTTGTCTCCCATCTCTTAGTTGTGCTGTAGCAATTTATATAAATTTTTCCTATTACAAATATGTGACACAGAACATACTACACAGGACCGGACATTATACGTAATGTAACTGTTAACGTCATAAATAGGGAGAAAAATTCGGTCATTGCTATAGCTACTTTGCGCAAATAAATAGTTTGTCGGATAAGAGATAGGAACCCAGTATGCTCAGTTCATTACATTAATACACACATTTTCAAGTAAAGTGTTCTCATGGTGTCGGCTTTGGTGGTGATGGTACATACGTGAATATTAATATATTTATACTCCATTTACGCATGAATATGAACAAGTAGATTTGGTGGCAAACGTAAGCTTGCTAATTTTTCTTTGAAGCAGTCGACATATCTCTCTCATCGGTTATTAGGATATTAAATGAAGTTGTTGCAAAAATCCATAGAACTTGTATGTATGACACTATGATCGAAAAGAAAAACATGTTAACGCACTTATACAAATATTTGGCCCATCTTACAAGTACACATAATTTCACGTACGCATGTTGTGGTACTTGCTTGAAGCAAGTCTAATTAATTCGATTTACAACTAGTTTCTTGTCTGATCGTATAATTAAGTGGGAAATAACATTAATATAATAATAACAAAAGCAGGGCGAATAATTATTAATTTTTTTTATCCTCAGCACTTTCAACACCAAAACACATATATGCCTGGAGATTAATCGCGTCTGGAAACCCAGACAGAACAAATATTTTTATTACGAAAAACATGTATCTATATGCATACCACGTCATGCATGCGTGTTTCCATGTAATGTAAAATAAATGAACAAGAATATGATTAAAATTTTTTTATTATGTGATTGATAACTGTATGCTTGAACTATGTTTTCTAACTTTCAGCATAAGAAATGCTTTTTATAGCCTCCACCTTGGTGATGAGGGTACACTAAGTTTGTTCTTCCGTTTGCAACACCCAGAAGGAGGTGCCTGATCAGCATCAGAAATTGAGTCGACTTAGACATGAATATTGAGCTGAATTTTTGTACAAGTACAATACTTTTTGTTTTTGCAAGCAGATCGTTATATAAAATGGGTAAAATCGGTCAAGAGCCACGCCTGCAACCGACATATATATGGTTATCCTATCCATCGATGTGCCAAAAATAGGGGTGATCGGATAACAGAGACGCCTACAATTTATAAAAAACCACATTCACCATCAAACTGGACTTGCAAGCTGAAACGTAAGACGTACACTATTAGAGAGCGCAATATATATATATTTGCCACACTCACCGTTGTTTTTACAAAGATCTATTGTGCCAAACATTAAGGTGGATGTCTTTCTTATATGAACTCTTAATTGATTTTAACACTTTGTCCAAGTAATGTGCAAAAACTGAAATCGTTTTATGAAAAGTTCACTTGAGCACTTCGTTTAATTAAATAGTTGGCTGCGTGCAACTGTCAAACAAGTGTGTTCCAGGTTCAATTTATGACAAAGACTTTTCTTCGTTTGCCATGTTTTTTTTCGTTTGCCATAAAAATTTGGTGCCCATATCGTGTGACCTGATTTTTTTTATAAGAAAAAGTATTCCCAGCAGCGTTCGCTTTTGATCGTTTATCTCTGTTTGATGATTTTTTTTATGTGGCTAAAATCGTAATTAGCGAAAATTTTACCTAAAGGGAGTTGTTAGATGATCGTAAAATCATTAACAACACGATCATTTAGAATTTTTAATTAATACGATTTTTTCTACCACAATAAAAATGTGTTGAGAAAGAAAAGAGAAAAGTAGTGTACAAAGTATGTAATCTGTAGTGAAGTGAGAAATATTTGAAAGATAAAGCAAAGCGACCACTTAATGTTCAATTTTCAGAAAAATATATTTCAGCAGATGCACTTCACTGCGCTTTATTTCTCAATAGGATTTTCCATTATAAACCCTAACTTTAAAACTTCAAAACCTCAAATTCTACAAAAATGTGAAGGCATAGAACTGTTAATTTTTACGCATTGAAACTCTTTTTATAGGCTCTGGAGATCGCCAGGGAACGATGCGTATTTTTGCATGTATTATTTTTCCCGATTAAATTTAATTGAAAAAAATGTTATAAAACCAGCACAACAATATAATAATAAAACGTTAGCAATTAAAAGTTTAGATAAATTAACCTTGTTGTAATTTTCGCATGCAATAAATAAATATTGAAAACGGAAATGTTCACAAAAGCAATAAATGCGCACACATGCTCAAAGTGTTGGCGAGGTCTACAAAATCCTTCAATGGTAATTAAAATCGACAGATAGGAAAGAATTGCGATATGAAAAATTATAAAAAACTTTAATAACAAGAACCGAAACGCATGATGAGAAACCTTGAAATATTATTAAATGAGAGCTTTGTTTTAATTGAGTAGAGACACGCGCTTATAAAAGTCGATTAGAGGCCGCAAACTCTGTAATGAATCATTGCACTTCTGTATGTATGACAACGCGGGCAAAAAAGAATCGTGGGCGTTTATGCAACATTTAAGAAGGCTCCATTTTGTGTTTGTCATGTGTTTGCTATTGCTATGCAAAGGTTATATAGGAAGAGCGTAATAGGCGTTTCCTAAGAGGGATGGGGGTATAACAGTATAACAGAGAAATGGCCACGTACACACATGTTTGCTGGCCTCATATAAATGTGTCACCAAACTATTGTGTTGGTTCGCCATATACCTGTACATAGAAAGCCAAGGATTATATATATTACACATGCAAATGCACATAAATGCACATGGGCTATGTGCGTGTCGCTCTTAATGAAACTCTGCCAACAATGTTTCATTTATTCTCTAACATCTACTATGTTATTAAGTGTATAGTGTTGCAGTAACAAAACTACTAGAAAATTACAAAAAATAACTGAATAACAACAACAAAATAACACGCAAAAACTATAAAAGGGTGCGAAGATAAAATCACGTCAAATGTTAAGTTAAAATAATAAAAACAGCAACAGCAACGCAAATAGTTATTAATAATAAGCTTTCGGGCTTACACTGTGTGCAGAAACATACACATGAACGGCAAGTTAATGCAACAAATTACGGTAATTAACTATAATGCAAACCTACCAAGTACAAACGCACACCAGCCAGCTATTGTGAAACGCACATGCAGCCGGCCCAGATGTGGTATGCATGAGTGTGTTCGCGTTGAATGAATGTGTTGGTGTTATTGCAGAGTGCTGTAAAATAATTGATTTTATTCTGTTCACCCGGTTAGATTTTCCGATGGCTGCCTTTAGATTTTCCATTTTTTCCAATTATTTCATTTTATATTCAAATCACGCATGCTTTTAGTTTTGCTAATTGATTTCCAGCAGGCCCGCGTATACGTTTATGTTGTTTCGTTGTTAATGTTTCAATTATAAAACATTACGATGATGTATGTGTGAAATATTTGACAGAACTTAGGTCCCGGGGACCCCACAAGTATATATATTCTTGACCAGCATCAACATTTTAGTCAATTTAGCGGTATCTGTCTCCTTTGCGTCACATTCTTGTGATGGTGATATTTGTAAAATGATGCACACGGTTACCCCACAAAAATAACCAACATGCACGATGCGCAGTTATTAAACCTCAGAGACTATTTTAAAAGTCAGAATGTTTGCGATCTCATCAAAATAATCGTAAGCGCAGACAAAAATTACACGTCCCTCGACCTTAGCAATGAAACATTCAACATCAACACAATCACACATGAGCAACTGCTAAGCCAATGGAAGGAGAAACAACTGCACGGAACGCATATGAACGAGTTAATGAAAGATTGTATTGATGAAAAAATTTCCAACATGTGGCTGGTTAAAGGATATTTGTTCTTTGAAACGGAGGGCTTTATGATCGCCATACAGGACAGAGTTGTTGCAACAAAAAATTACAGAAAATATGTGTTTCGACAAGAAGCTGTCGCGGATGTATGTCGGAAATGTTGCAACCCTGGTGAGACTATAGAACATATAACTGCAGGTTTTACGGCGCTAGCAAATACGGATTACCTTAGTAGGCACAACCATGTGTGCAAAATAATTCATCAAAAGCTTTGTGCAAAATAAAAAATAGCCTGCAACGACACACCATATTATAAGTACCAACCCCAGCCTGTAGTTCAAAACGATGAAGTTACGGTGTATTGAGACAGACAATTACAAACCGACGTCCCAATAGGAGCAAATAAACCCGATATAACTATATTGATTTGATACAAGAGAGAAATTTATATAATTGACATTACAGTCCCGCTGACACAGAACACCCTTACAGCTTTTACCAACAAAATAAATAAATACACAGAACTAGCTGCCGAAATGAAAGAGCTGTATCGGATGGATCGTGCGGACATAATACCCATTGTCATATCGTGTACCGGGGCAATACCAAAATCATTCCTTGCAAGTCTAGATAAGCTGGGAATCGCTGACTGCACCGAACTAATTCAAAAGACGGTTATACTGGCAACAACAAACATAGTGAGACGATTCTTTCTACACACCCATAATGAATGATAAACAATTATAAAAACAATAGATGCTGATCTTACCCCTTGGTACTTACTACCCGGGGTAGACGAAGCCCGGTGAAACACCGTGATTAATCGAAATAAAAATAATAATAATAATCTTCTTCTTCTCTATATGTATATAAATCATTTTCGTATATCATAGACCACTGAGTTCAAAATTACTGAATATCTTATTGTTGCCTGGTATGTTCGTTCCGTTCGTTCACAACTACTTAAAAAGTTATTTACATTTTGAGGTCCATCTGCCGGCAAAACGTCTACTTTATTTACTATGTCCCAAAACTGCGATAATGGACAAAATAACAGACGAGTTCTGATCTCATTAAAACCGCTTTTTATGAAATTTACATTCATTCACAGTTTATAAATGTTAATTAAAAAGGATTTGATATCAAGGTCATAGTTTCTATTGTTGTAAGTCAAAGTGTTTGCAACACGCAGAAGGAAACATCATAAATCGCTCAAAATAATTCATATATTTCTTATTGGCTTGAAGGCGATTAAGCCATGACTGTCTGCCCGTCTGTGGTAGACATTCTCCCAAAGGAGATATTGATTTCAAACCTTAATGAACTACAAATACTTCTTTCAAAAAGACTTATAACGAAATTGGGTGAAAACGGTTGAAAGGCGCGCCAACAGTTCATCAAAATTGAAAAATATTAAATTTTGCGAGTCTTAAGCCCTGCTCAGAATTCATCCAAGTTTTGCCTCACACCAAATAAGACAGCATTGCTACACTTTTTTGCCAATACTCGGTAACAAATTCATTTATAACCGGCTGAAAGCATATGTGTACGTACATATGTATGTGCGAATATACAAAAGAGCAAACACAAGACGTAGACGTTTTCTATGTGTACGTGTCCAATAGCTACACTAACACTGAAAAAATTGCCAAAAATGTAAGTGAACCCTAAACCAAAAACACACACATCTTAATTTATTACATGACGAAACCGATACCTTTCATGAAGTACAATGAACCCGACATGAAAGACCAGAAATCGAAGATTTAATGGAATACAAACATAAAAAAAACTAAACACTTTGTATATAAAGTCCCCGAAGCTTTTATTCAGAAGATACTTTTACAAAATGCGAACGAGTTCGGTGAACTTTGCGAATTAAATTTTTTATTGGAAAAAGTATAAAAATGAAACAAAGGCTCCTATGTGTCATTCGTATTTGTATAAGCAACGGCACAGAAGCTGATGTACGCACGGAACGACGTCAAACACAGCAAACCACATATTAAGCGAAACCTAAATTTTGTTGTTAGAAATCAACAAAACTCATCCAGCAACAAATTATAACTGTTTACCAAAAATAAAGAAAGAGAAATAAAGAAAGAACAACAACAAAAAGCAATGTGGGCCTTCAGTCAACCAACGTAACATAAACACACTCTTACGCATTAGGTATAAACGTAAATCACACTTAGTGTTCTATTCCATTGTACATGTGTATGTCATGGCATACATGCTCAAAACACGTACACGTAGATAATGATGTCATGAATTTCTTGCTACTAATTAAATTTTATAATAATTTTATGAAACGCAGAACTGTATAGATGTGCGGCAGAAAGAAAATACGCAAACAAGAGCTGAATAGGAAAAGAAACACAACACGCACATGTTGGAGTGTCAGGGCCAACCAAATATTCACGAGACCTCTCGTATGTTAGCGTGAACGAACGCCTACACATGTAGTGCATCTATAAATAATTGTGCGAAAAGCTTTTCGCTTAGGGTGGATGAGTAAGGGGGATGTGCTGTCGAGAGAATATTCTTTGAGTACAAAATAGTAAACTGATAATTAATTCAAAGTCAAGTTGAAGAACAAGCCTTTTGGTGGGTAGACATCACACACTGACTAGTATCGCATTGGCGATAATCTCTGCGATTGTGTTGGTGTGTGAGAACTCTTTATAAATTTGTGTCTATGTTTTTGTTTTTGTGTTTGCTTTTATTTCATATATCAAGTGTTTTTGTTTTTTTAATACACATTATTAAAGTAATAGGTTGGCAAGAAAGCAATTTCGGTTTTCGTGCATCGACAGCAGTGCGATAGTTTAAAAAAAAACCTCCTTTCCTTTTTGTGATTTCGCACAATCAAGGGGATCGTTATATAACGGTGCGGTGCAATGTTCCGAACACAACTACTTAAATCGTTAAAAATTTCTGGAACCAAGAAGCTCTGCATGTGGGTTCTCCATGAGTTGAGAGAGATTCTCTAACGAATCAACATATCCAATATTCAGCTGAAGCGAAACAAAGTCGACCTCTTTTTGAAATGGCGACAATAGGTCTAAACAATAGGTCTTTTACAATCCAAACCACCATTTCAAAATGATCTTGGTTAGAGCGCAGGCCAGGTGCTTTGTATTTTGAGTTGCTTCCAAGGAACCAAATTTTAGAACAATTTCAGATAGAAATTCAGATATTAACTGACGATAACCGAAATCGCACTTCGTTCTGTTTTTCACTGATAAGAACCAAAAGTTCTATGAGCTGGGAATAAGAAAGTTGCCAGAGAGATGTCAAAAAGTCTTTAAACAAAATGTTAAACGCAGCATGGATTAAAGTTTCTTCTTGTGTAACTGAAATTGATGTCTTGCCAACCCAATATTTTTTCTCTCGTATGTAGACGTGTGTGCGTGCCTGCTCCACGGACGTTGTTTCTCATGCCATTTTGTGTCAGATAAGAGGCTCGTTTGCTGTTTTCATTCACTTAATTTTGATTTGATACTTTTTTGCTGGCCGTACATTAGAGCGGTCGCAACTTTTTCTTCCCCTTCTTCTTCCCCATATTTGTTTTTTCGCGCACTACCTTCAACTTTGTTTCTTTTTTCTAATATTTTATGTCTTGTTTTCTTATTTGCAAATTTTGTCATAATGTTATTGCTGTTGTTGTTTTGAGTTTTGCTTCCTTAATAGTTTTTACCACTTGAGCGATTTTTGATATTCTTGGATTTTGTATTTTAGTCGCTAATTCGCCATTTAACGTTGACGATCGCGCGTTTATTAGCAAACAATTTTTGTGCGTTTAGTGCCGTATACATGTACATAAAATAAAGTGTAACTATCGATAGAAAAGAAAAGAAAAAACACTAAATTAAGCGCGTGTAGAGAGGGAGAAAGTGAAAAGGTTAGAAATTGACCTGAATATAAGATTCGCTTAGTGATTGTTGCGAAAATTTCAAACCCAAGCAATTAGGAATGTAGCAAATTGCGTTTGGGAGACTTAGAATTCTCTGATAAGTACTTACTTTAAAAATATTTAAGTGACCTAATTGTGTGTTTGAAATCCTTTTTTTGCCCTTCACATTAAGTGAGAGTACACTAAGAATGTTCAGTATAGGTCTCCAACTGAGCACAAGATATGGATGCTGATCTATATTTGCAGAGGCTTTAAGGCACCGTTTAACTGTCGCAACGAATTGTGCTTATATTATGGACCCATGTAATGAATTTATTGTATATATTAGTATATAACTGGAGTTTTGGGAATACGTCTTTGCACAGGAAAACTACATTAAATAGCCCTTTCCGTGACCGATCACTTACGTTGAGTTGACTTTTCAAACCTACATCGTCGAATGATTCCAAAAGAAGAACGTATAAAAGTTTACCTTCAATTAAATGATAAGGAATACAAAGTAAATGCAGTTGAGAATATAAGCCTAGTGTTGTGTTGTAATCATATGTACATGATAGAGAGGCGAAATACTACAAAAAAGCAAAGTAACAGGCTGTCGACTGTCTGTAACTTATTCATTCAGAAACGAAAACCATCGATTTTGCATCGATTGATTCCTTTCAACTATTACTGTTATATTGGCTGTTACAAATTTTGTATTTGAATAACTAAGGGTCCTTTCTCCATTTATCAAAAGAAAGTTTTAGAGATTATTTAAGTTTAATAACATTGAATTCTCCGATTGCGAAGAGTAGCCGCATTTCATTTTTAACTATTTTTCGAATCTTTGGAAAAAACATTTCAAAACCCTTCCTTTCTTAACAAATTTTCTGTAATAATAACTATTTCATCCTAATTTCATCCTACGACATTACTCGACAGTTTCCTTTTTTTCCCTTACACTGCATTATCCTTACAAATTAGTCTATCCTCCTCTATTATTATTATATTACATCCATACATAAGATGGCGCATACTCTAATACAAATTATAAATTTTCCTGTTTGGCTTGAAAAACTGAGTCGATCTTGACATGTATGTTGTCCGTCTCTTGTTGACACTCTCACGGTCGTAAATTTTGCGATATTAAGGTGAAAATTTTGTAGAGACACTTCTAATTTCTACAGGCTGATCGCTATTTAATCGACAAAAGTCTATTCATCTCCCACCAATATTAAACTGTACAGTTCAAATTTTGTATAAATATTTATAACTACGACCTCTAAAAGTGTACGCATGGGGAGGGTATTTAAGATTTGGTTTAAGCCAAATTTTGTTTTCTTCCTTGTTTACTGAAATATCTTAGTTTATTATTATGTTAAGTGAAAAATTGGTTTTCGTACCATGAGAAAGTTTCCATGTAATTTTTAATCCAATAACTGAAATTTCTATTTTTATTTTGTACGGTTTTCGCGCCATTATTTATTTTTCGTACACCAAAAATTGAACGCAACGAACCAAGCGCAACCAAATATTTTATTATAGAGTCTCTGTTTGTTACGTACTAAAATATTAGGTCAATAAATTTGAGGAAAGTAAATGATGACAAAAGTCGACACAGAAGTTTACTTAACAGCGCATCGATATTTTAAGGCAAAGTATTGCAAGTGGCAAATGGCTAGAATGATGATTATTGGGAAAGGCAATTATTCGGCTTTTTTCACTTTCTAGTCATTGAAATGTGAAAAAATTATACCTAAATAAAACTAATCAACGCACACGAATGCACTCGGTGAAAGATCTAATGTCTTACACAACGAAGTAAAAAAAATGCGCGAAATACGTTTTCATTTTTCTCATTTATGTTTGGTTCTGTATTTCGTTTTATAGACTTAAAGATAGTTGATGTGGCCGAGAGATATAATTATTGTTAAAAAGTCATGTTTTCATGCATGCAATGTGATCTATGTGATCTATGTAAAGGCTTACGTTTTACTTTTTAACCTGCGGAATGAAGGCAATTTGCTATAGTTCCGCCTTTCATGCGCCTTCTTTGAAAGGATGGTGGTCGCAGTGGAAGTGGAAATATTCATAATTCTTTATCTTTGGTCAAGCATTCTTAGTTTATGCAGGAAAGCTCTTACACAAATGACCACGCCCACAATTAAGAAATATCTCTCACAGTCACAAAAATAAAGCTACAACCGATATGTTTTACTCGATTTCTATACAAATCTTAAATAAGACTAAATCTGATTCCCGACTGGATAGAGGCGCGCATTCGTTTTTATTGCAACAATATTGTTTAAACTTGCATTAATTGCAAAGCGGAATAATTTCTTGTTAATTTTCAGTGTTCGTAATTTATCGGCCGCGTGCAACATGTTTATATTGTTTAGTGTAGGCATAAGTTTTTGTTGTTGATTAGAGTGTTTTTACTGTATTATAAATTTTAATAAGGTGTTTTTTTACATCGTGCCTCAATTTACTTTAATTTATGTTCCTTAAAACGTGAACTGTTGAAATTTATTAGCGCAAGTTTTTGCATTTTTATGAGTGTTCTTTTCTTTGTTATCCTACGAATTCATTAATTCATTGTCGCATATAAATAATATAAATGCTGTGTGGTGTGTGTAGAGGGGTGCAGTGGTATGCATCTTATGATATCACAATGTATCGAAAGATTTGCTCGCTTGCTTGTTGCGGCTATTCTGTTATCTAACAATCGTGTTTAATTCATTAGAAGCAGTTCTCCCTCCCTCCATCCGCGATAATGTCGACTGCAGTACAATACAAATTGTTGTTATTTTGTATTGTTAGGCTAGGTAATTATAAACATGTGCGTTCATTTGATTCGTTCCTACATATCTTCTTCTCTTCTTAAGTCATTGTAAATTCCTACATCATCTGGCGTGGCTGTCGTGCTTTGAGTTGTTGTTGTTTATTAAATAAATTTCCATTAATTGTTTTACATGATTTTTTTTAATTTGCAACTGTCACTGTCGTATTCGTAAGGGGGGCTGTATTATGCGTACCCAAATCTATGGTACCCACCCGTTGGTCCATTCCAGAATGCATCGTCTGGTATTATGGATTTTATAATCACACCTATTTGACAAATTAATTTCCGACATAAGAGAGGAATTGTTGTCCCATCTTGAATTCTAGACACAGCAATTATTCTAAATAAACCCCTAAAGTTAATTAACAGATATGGTTGGTCGGTAAAAGTGGACGTTATTAAAGTAAATTTTCTAAATAATTATCTGCTTGCAAGTCTACTTTTACGATGAGTATGGTTTTTGTTGATTGTGGGCGCGTCTGTGATCCGATCACATCGGTGAATGAAATAGTTATAGACATACACACCAAATTTCAAGTTCATACGTAAATTGTTGTGGCAGATAAATAGATGTGGGCGTGGTTTTTAGTCGATTTTGCCCATTTTATATAGCGATCTGCGTGCAAAAACTTATTATATACAAAAATTATAGCTCAATATCTCAAAATTTACGACCGCGAGAATGCCAACAACAGACAGACACACGGACATACATGTCTAGATCGACTCAGTTTTCGACGCTGATCAAGATTATATATACTTTGTGGGGTCTCTGACGCCTCCTTCTGGGGGTAGCAAATGGACGAAGAAAGTGTCTAGTATGCAGGGTATACAAATATTTTTATTATATTTTAGAACAATTTCTCAACTTTTATGACCGTGAGAGTGTTCTTTGGTACAAACCCTTTCAATATACCAAAATGTATACTCTCTAGCGTATGGCATGCTTCCTTATTCTCTGAGCAGATCCTTTGATGTAGCCACCGATCTTTAAATACCTTTCGTAAGCCAAACGAACAATTGCTCGAAAAACTACACATGAAAGAGCGACACTTAGCTGACCCATTCCAGATTCTAACAAAGTTACGATTCGCACAACTCTTGCTTTCCGTAGATACATATTTATTGTTTTAAATGAAGTTGGAAGCAATTAATTAAATAATTATTAAACACACGGACACAAATTATTTGATGCTTTAGGGAATCTCTGGTGCCCCGTTCTGAGAATTCCATAGGGACCAACCAACTCAGTATATCTCCACCCATATGTGGAAGTTATGTATATATTGCTTCTCATGTTAATTTGGTGAAACGCTTTATTGGTTTGTCTTTCCAAAAAAAAAAAAAAAAAACATGCGTGGCTTTTTAATTTGGTGCTATTTCCTCGCCTGCCTCCTGATTTCCATGTTAATCTAAGTGTTCGCGCAGTATGTTGTCTCAGTGATAAAAGCAACTAAAATTTTTACATAGAGGTATATGTATATCCTACAACAGCAACAACGTCAATTTATAAAGTATAAAAGAAGAAACACATTAGAATGGAAATTAGGCCAAATGCTAAATCATCGATATACGAATTTAACTGGCTTAAAACTAATGAAATTTCGCGGACATGAATGTGTGTAACTATGTGTGACTAACACATAAATTAAACTTTTAGTTGAGTCAGGCCCAATTTAGACACCCTCTTAAGTACGTCCCAATTTAGAATTATTCGTGCAGTTCTACGTCGTTTATCTATGTATATATGTTCAAGGGGTGCCCGGTCCATGCGCTGTTATATAGCAATTATTTTGCCTGATATTTGTGTGTATCTTTCAAAAGTTATTGTTATGTACCACTTAAACGTATTCAAAAACAAGTAAGAAGACCAAATTTGGCTTAGGTCAAATCCTAAATACCCTCCACATCCACAACGGCGGGCGTGGCAAATGTATATATATTGCGCCCTCTAATATGTCTTACGCATCAGCTTTCAAGCCTACTTTTACGTTGAGTATGGTTTTTTGTAAATTGTAAATTGTGGGCGTGTGTGTTATCCTACCACGACCATTTTTGGAACATCGGTGAAGATAATATTTATAGATCACCAAATTTCAAGTTATTGGGTAAATTTTTGTTGCACATAATGCCAACAACAGACGGACACACGGACGTACATGTCTAAATCAACTAAATTTAAATCAAAAGTAATATTGAAAGCAGTCAAAAGTGTTTATGAATTAATTACTTTTGTTAAATAATTCTAAAACAAAATGTACCTGCAATCAATGGTGGTAATAATGCCGCACTTAGTCACTATGTAGTGTTTCATTTTTTCATACATTTATTATTAACCTTTTTCTGTACAATTAACTCAAATGCTTGAGTAATTAGGAAATAAATAAATCAAAATTATACAATAAGTGCTAATACAACCAGAACCACTCCAACAATAGCATAAGAGTAAACATTAGACGGTTTTGCGCTTAATTTTATTGTTTCCTTATAATTGTGCATGAACATTAACATTTTATGTTTACGACTCTTGAACGTTTTCAGGGTCAAAGTTTTCATAGTGTTTGCATTTTCGACCATTCGTAAAGTGCTTAGGATAGAGAAAATGATAAATATTGTCTTTAAATAAATCGTTAGTGTGAAGTGCATTAAAATTTTATTTTTTTGGTATTGTATACTTAACCTCTCCTTAAGCATGCATTACTTAATGAATTGCTATTTGCGTTCTTTTTGGTATTCAAAAAAATTAACTTGAAAAATTCTAAAACAATATGCAAGCAGCAAATGTCCAATCATTAATAGCAACTGTCAAAGTTAATGCAAATGTTAATGGCTGTGGTGGCCGCCATTTTATAGCCATTAGCGTGATTGTTTTAAGTTGTGTACACTGCACAGTGTAATGAGTATATACCCAATCCTATTAACTCGTTTCGATAGTTTTTTCTTTATTTTTATCTTAATGCTCCACACTGAAATATGTTGATTTACATTAGGCAAAAAATTGAGGGAAAAAAGGCAAAATTGTGTACGCGAAGCCATATTTACTTAATCATATGTATAGATATGCAAGGATTCGATTATTGTTATTGTTGTTATTGTTTGCGGTAGGCAAATCGCCCATATGTATACAGAGTGTACAATTTTAGTCTACACTTAGGTGCGAAATGAAAAGTCAATCAATGCTCAAAAGTTAAACAATACAAAAATCATTATCGTTCCATAATGACCAAAAAGCACTAAAATTTACAATATTAAAACACATTAACACCGGCACCGGGGAAATAGCAAACGCTGCCAGAGCATGCATGCACGCGAAATTAGTGGCAACCCCACCTCAAAAGCACATATTTACCTGGCGATTTGGGATTGGTACAATTTATTTATTACGTACACAGATATGCGCATATTACGCGTGCATATGTATGGAACGAAACCCCACTTGGGAAATGTTTAGGTAGCACTTTAGTGTAATCTGAGCAACCCCTACAACACAAATACCTGTACAATAATACATATAGAGAAGCAAAGGTCACTTGTAGTAAATACTTACATATATTTACAATAATTTAGTATGCGACGGAAAAATTAAAAGAGATTGTATGCGGCTAGATTCTATGTTGATTACCAACGTACATGGTAAAGCAAATACTATGCAAAAAGAATAATAAACAGCAACAACAACAACAATCCAGACTTGCCCTATGCAGCAGCGCTAACCTAAGCAGCCACTTGAACAATAAAGCCGTGTTGTTATTATAATTATTATTACAATATTATTTGTTTTTGTTGTTGTCGCAATAAGATTTAACTATTTAACCATTGAAGAAGGACCCTATGGAGCCTGCCATGTTCATAGCCACGAAGCGCGCAAAATTACTCTAAATTAACATCTGGCATGAGAGTTAAAAAGCTTCAATCAGCTTAGGTGTAATTATATATATTATAGGTATATGTATGTGTACGTATAAGGTGTTAAAAAGGTTTTAGATTCCTAGTTCAGGCCGAAACATCTTAATGCTCCAGTAGGGAGTAGGGAGCTCCCATATTAAGTTTTTCCGAAACATTATGAAACCATCACTTTGCCAAGACATTCGCAGAACCCAAACGTAAGTTTCTGAATCCGAGTTGATCAAATGTCTGTTTGTTTGCCTATCCGATTTTATTCCCACGTGCGCCTATTATCTATTGTAACCATTGGCCACCATTATCCACACCCCTCGTTAAAAAATACATGTCTAGATCAACTTTGTAGGGTCTCTGTGGCATACTTCTGGCGTTAAAGCGTTTCATCACTCAAAAAATGAATTAATATCCCGCCCAGGACTTTTCGAATATTTTTATTAAATCAACGGACTTTTATTGAAGAAGCATACCGTATGAGGCGTTAATTGTGTGTGACGTATTTAAAAAGAGAGTGAGAGAGAGTGGTAATGGCGGAGTTATGCTAGTGACGATGGTGGTTAGTTACATACATACACTGCTGATTTACTATTTAACTCGCATATTATAGTTGCCGCATTCCACCATTTGTCTGCTCTACTGAAATGACACAGACTTTTAATATATGTACGTACGATGTGCACGGGATTAAGTGCGTTGTTAGGGGTGGCACAACAATATTTTTCCAATAGTTTTGTTAAGTTGTTGTTGTTTATATAGTAGTAGTAGTTGTTTTTTTATGAAGTAAATGCACACACACACGCATATATACAAGCATAAATACAAATGCATGTGTGCGTTTCGAAAATTGCATAAAAATAGCTGCCATTATGTTTGTTGCTGAAGACGCCATTTTTTTAAATTTTATTTTTTCATATGCACGTATGCGAAAATAAAGTCGTGTGCGTAGGGGAGTGGGTACATATTTACTTAAAGGAATGCGTGTTTGAGCGCTTATGCGCCCCTAAGTGTAAGTGTAGTATTTTAGTGGAAAAGCCATTTCCATGGCAGCAGAACGTTTCTCTTTCTAACGTATTCCTGTATTCAACGGTAGTCCTTTGCATTTTTGTTTCTTGGGGTTTGTTTGCTTAAAACTGTTAGGCGCTTCATACACATTCTATAGGCGGTGCAGAGAAAATGACTTAATTTCCTGATGAAGCGTCTTTTCTTATGAAAATTATTGCTAAATTATTTATATTATTAATTTTATAATTGAAGCATTCATTCGGTTTGCCTTGATTGTTAGTGCGGTAAAAGTTAACTGTTTATGTGCTCCGAAAGAAAGTTTATATTCAAGAATTTCAAAATTTCTACTTTTCATTAGAATGATTCCATGTTCGAATTTTATACCCACCACCAGAGTACATGGGGATATACGGTAAAACTGTGCTAAAATTTATTCACTCGTGTGCGCAGTTTCCTATTTAAAAAGATTTGAAAGCTGCGCCCGAAAATTTCTCTCCACAAAATAAAATACGTCCACAAAAGGGAGAAATAGAGAAGAGCCGAAATATTCGAACTTTACGTAATTTATTAGTCGTGAAAAGAGTCTCAAGCTAACAATTTACATATAAATCAATTGGTAGCCCCGATGTACCTAAAGTCATATCTAAGCTCATACTTGAATCTTTTCCTTCTTCTTCCATCATCTGATCTTTTAAAAACTGATTCAAGAATGTTTACTTTCCTGCAAGATGATCTTTTATCATCCCTTTCGGTTTTATTAAGTTATTAAATAGGATCGATTTGAAATATTCATTTTTCTATAGAGATGATTGGATAAAAACCGAAATTCTCCCTACTAACTGGGAAACGCTGTGCAGAATTGATATACCAATCAGCTGTTGTACAAATATTTGATAGAAGAATGACTGAGTTGAATAGAAGGACGGTTATAGATGAAGTACAAGGGATGAAATGAAATTTACTTTAAAGCAAAAGATTAGTATGCCATTCCACGCAGGCCTCAGCAGACTTCATAAAATACATTATTTGAATACTTAGATTAGTGTTGAAATCTGAGTCGGTTTAGCCGTGTACAATATTTCATTTAATTTGAGAAAAAATGAACTGAAAAACATTCAAAGACGGTTTGGGAATAGCGAGTGGGAACCCAATTTTACTTAAAATTGAAAAATACCGACTTGGAACAGAAAGGTGGAGTTTATTGTTGTTGCAATCATTTGAAAGTGGAAAGAAGCGCCGTCTGAATGTAAAAGGAGGGATTCGAAAGTTATGGCATTCTTGTACTTTCAAATGGTACGTTTCCTCTTCTAAATTTAAAAAATTATTTTTTCCACGTCCAATAATTAATTTTTCATTTATTCATTTCTTTCAAATGATACTCCTCGTTTTGCAAATGGTATTTTGAAACAATATTTCCTCACTTTAACTTTTAGAGTTTCCTTTTATATCCTTATGTTATGTGCAAGAAACAAATTCTTTTAAATATGAACTTTAATTAACTAATTTTAACAATATGTCATCTTCTTCTTCTCCTTACAGGTGAGTACATTTCATAAGTAAACTGTGCCGAATTTTTAAGAATGTAAGTAAATTACCATTAATGCTGCATTTTGGCAAATCACAGATCAACTTTGAACTTTGCAAAATTGCCATCTAGGGAAAATTGTACACACGCACACATATGTATATATGAGAGCGAAACGTGTTTATAAATGAGTGCGTGATTTGCGTGAACCCATCTACACACACACACACACACATGCGTAGTAATCATATACCAGCGACTAACTGACTATAGCCAATGGCAACTCTCTGACACGTACGAAATAGAACCCATGATCAAATTACGTACAAAAGCGAAATGAGGCTCTCAGCTGGGAAATAAGAAAATTGTTTTCTTGCTTGGTTTTCATCATTTGATTTTGTTCCGAAGTCTTAGAAACTTCCTCTAGCGGGAAAAATTACATTTCACGCTGAAAATGCGTGCTCTGCGTGCATGCCTTTACATTCTGGGAACGTGGCAATCGAACGATATACGCGAATAAGAAGATAAGCAACAACTATAACAACAAGTTTTTGCGTACTGTAACATAATCACCAGACTAGGCAGCATCCGCCAACCAAGGTTCGTGTGCATGTGCGCAAGCAGGAGTGTGTAGGTGCTGAGAAGCTGTTGCAGCGCACCTTTTAAGTTAAACGTATAACCGTTGTTGTTATTGTTATTGTTATTTTATTTCTACACTTTTTTGCTTTTGGGTTTTTTCTCAATGTTTCCGTGAATACCACGCAATTGCCCTCAAAACGTGAGCATCACATAGAGGTTGTTCGCCTGCCCGACTGGCTGGCTACATATCGAATATTTTAACAGAAAAATTTTAAAAATATACCAAGACGCTTTCAGCTTTACACTTGTGCGTTATACTTGTTGTTGGTGTTGTTTGCTTTTTAGCTATTGTAGCTTTTTCAAAACTCTTTAATAATCAAGTTATATTGTGTGTAAGTTCATAAAATAGTCACGTCGCCGTTTTAGCGAACGAAGTATAGTAGTAGAAGAAGACAACGAAGAAGAAGCAAATGAAGATGAGGTAAAATTGAAACATATTGTATAGAAAATGCATTAGCTACGCGAGGGCGTTTCCTACACATAAATTCGCATTTTTTTTCATTAGGAGAAAAATTAAATGCAGAGGAAATTGCAAATGATCATATAAAAGAAGAAGAAGGCACTAGAAAGATTATTCAGCGAAATAGATGAACTGGAAGGCAATAAGCTTAAAAGAAGATAATTCCTATATAACAGCTTTTCGATGAAATGCTCTCCGCGCAATGTTTCAACTGCAATAGATGAAATGTCTTTGACTCCCCTTTGTCATACATTTGTAACACTCAGAAGGGAGCTTCTATGAGATCCAATGGAAATTCTAGAAATTCATTATATGTACATTCAGATTCGCACCAAATTTTGAATCGATTTAGCCATGTACACCGTGCATCTGTTGTTGGAACGCTCCTGAGGGTCGTAAGTTTTGAGATATTGAGCGGAAATTTTGTAAAGATTTTATCCATGGATGTACCCATGTATGGGAGGTGTTGGATAACAGTTTACCAAAGCCTTTCTTTATACAGAAGCTGACGTGCAAGTTGATACGAAGTACCTCCGTTTTTGCACAAAAAAAGTATGGCAGAGTATCGTTGATCAGATTTTTCGTATAAAATATTTTCCACCCATAAGCCTTGAGGTCAAAAAACGTGATCGTCGTGCGTAGTTAGTTACACATAGTCACACACGCGTACCCACAATGTAGGCACAATTTTAGTCATCATCATATCATCAGTTCCATTCTTATTATTATTATTATTATTATTATTATTGTTGTTGTTGTTGTCGTTACTCTTCTTTCGGTTTTTGTACCCTACGCAAAGGAGGGGACGTCTACTAAGTTTGTCGTTCCATTTGCAAACCAACGATTGTTTACGTTAAAACGCTTAGGCACAGACACTTTTATTTTATGTCATGAAGTTGTTGTATGTAAATGTAAATAAAATCGATGGGCGCGGGCACAAGAGAAAGCATTATATTATCACGCCCACAATTTTCAAAAAGCTAATTTTGTGCAGTAGTCGATTTTTGTGGTAATAAGTGAGTAGCACGTAGTACAATTCTCTTAAAGAGAGGGCGCTGTATATGTTTGTATTCCACTTCCATAATTCACGCATAAATGGGTAAAGGGTACCCAAGACTTGGTTTAAGCCAAATGTAGTTTTGTTACCTGTTGCTGTTACTCTGGCTAGGTGTAGTGGTTTGGCTCTATTACGCTTGAGTTATAAATTGTCGTGCTGTACCGCCTGTAAAATCGGGCGAAAGAAAAATAATAAACTTTGTTGTAATATTTTTGTCCAATTTTTTTGCTCTTCTATTTAGTTAAGCAATGTCGTGATTTTCCCGAATTAGATCGAAATTTATTCACAACTATAATCAAATGTGAATTATTTATGTTGTGGGCTGCTGTACAGACGTAAAGAGAGAAAGAAAGAGATGCACTTACATGAAAATCTAAAACAACATAGAGCCATCACGACAATAACAAAAATTCGTACAACCATGTACAGAGTTTCACACATATCTATTCGCCTTTGTATCATAATTGAAATTGTTGGTGATGTAGGGATAGATACCAAAGTCTGGCACACTTTATTGGCCACTTACATGCCATTTCTTTAAAAGTGCATAGACAAGGAATTAAAGGAAACTGGCCTTGGGTTTCACCTTTCCACTATTATTCTGGTTTTCCGAAACTACTAAAATTATATTTTACAATTAGTAAAAATAGACGTAAGGACGTTGCAGGAGTTTAATTTATAATATTTTATTTCCTAACCACGTAGTACACTTCGATTGCAGATATTTAGAGCATTTTCATGCTCAAGTTCCACTTTGTGCAATGAACCGAATCTATTTTCCATTTATTGCAGCTAAACCCCAAAGGTTTTACGATGAAACTGCAAAAAAATTATAATGGTCATGTTGACTAAAATGATTGTATGCATATGTGACTGCTTGCCCATGTGTAAGTGCGTATATGTGGTGGTATGGTTTTAAATTAAGATAATCTACTATTTGGGGAATTTCTACAGAGCTTGTGTCTCTCTCTCCCTTATATGCCACTAAACGACAATGTATGCCAAATATTCCATCCAACGCGCTTTACAAACGGGCATGTATCAACTTCAGGGTAAGAGTGCATTTGTACATGTGTGCGTGCATAATAGCAAATGCATATTATAGAAGTATTTTGTATGATCAGTGGCCCGTTAGGTATAGAGCTGGGCTGAAGTATGTGCACACGTTGTATGCACTCCTTAGCGTGTGTGTGTGTAGCGTATTTTTATGGTTAAATGAAATTGTTAACTAAAATTTATAGGCAATTGAAATGCTAACACAAGATCGTTAGCTGGTCGTTTGACCATTTTTATGCACATCCAGTGGTAGCGAGCGACGGCGGTGGTGGTTAAATTAGTTTCGGTCATTTCTTCTCTCAGAGTTCATTCTTTAATTCATTTCGTTTCCTTTTGCTGTTCGCTGTCTGAAGTCACTCTAGGGAATATTGACAAGAAAATTGAATTCTCAAATATTAACTATTTACTCTTGCTACTTTTTCATGCTTTGTGCTTACGACTTATTTTCAAAAAGCAATTGGCTAAGGCCAATGCTTAGACACCCTCCGCATATGTGCGCAAACTCTTTTAATGCTAAAGTTGACCTTAAAAATGCTGAACTAAACAATATTTAATATAATTTGTGTGCGATTTCTCGAACTGAGAATGTGCATATGAAATTTCGGCTTAATACGACAATATTTGCAATAACCTAAATATTGGCCCCTTTCACTCGAAGTTTTTTTTTATTCATATTACTCGAAAAGTCAAACAGAACTTTCCTGAACAACCGAATAAATGAAGTTATTACGCTTTGTTTTTGCGCCTTCCACTTTAGAGATGAGGGTATTCTAAGTTTGGTATTCCATTTGCAAAATCGAAAAGGAGGCACCAGACCCCCTACGAAATATATACATATATTATTGATCAACATCAAAACCCAAGTCGTAAAGTTGGATATATCGAGATGGAATTTTGTTCCAATATTTCTAATATCTCCACGTAGGTTCCTATTAAATATTGCACAATCACAAAAATATACCTGTGAAGTCTAAATTTTGTATCCTTATTTATAGTTAGGGCAAACTTAACATCTTACGGACGGATATGTTTAGAGCGACTCATAGTTTAATACTGATTAAAAATATGTATTGTTTGTAGGGTCTCCGGCGCATTTTCTGGGTGTTGAAAACGGAATAAAAAACTTAGTATACTCTGCGTCTTATATGGAGGGTAAAAAATATTAAAATATTTGGGCGTGGCAAACTTTTCGCAGTTTATCAACACCGTTTCACGAACGGACACACAGACACGGATATTACTAAATCAACTCAGATTTTGATACTTTTTATAGGGTCCTCTTACTTTCAAATGGTATAACAACCTCATGTAGAGGCTTATAAAATAATTAAATATACAATAAGAAAACGTATGAGAATCAAGTTTAACACAATAATTGCATTAAATAAAACTTGGCATAACATATGTTGTTTTGAATCTCTTTCGTAAATTAATATCGTAAGAACTGTATGAGTGGATTTTATAAGAGAAGCAAAATCATCAAAATTTATTAACAAATTAAGTTTCATATTCTTATGACGTTTAGGATGAAAATTTTCCATATTTTAACACCTCTTCGAACCAACCTATAAGATTATACACTCAAAAAATATTCAATCAACACAAGTTAAAATATTTAAGACATTAGAAAGAATTTCTTGGCTGCGGGTACCAATAAAGTGGTACATTTGTCATATGAAACATTAGTATTCATACCGGTGGTCGTTTACGCCAAAGTGGAGTGAAAGTTCGTTATTCTATTTGTAACATCTATTTATGTTTTGAGTTAAATTTTAAAACATAACGCCCAAGAACTTAGAAAAACCGTGTTTAGTTGAGGTGAAGAGTGTGCAATAAGTAGCCTTGGTACAGTTTTTCTCTTTCAAAATTTCTATCATAAGTACTTTTACATAAATCCTTATTCGTAATTTTTCCTTGGGTATTAAAAATGGACGAAACATGGAATACTGTTCACAACGCATATGTATTCCACAATCAATTTCAGATAATGGGAAAGAAAAGTGTTGTAAAATAGAAGTGGAAACAAATTGGGCCATAATTTTGTAACAATTTTATTTAATGATCGTTAACGAACATGCGAATGAACTCTTTGCCTATTATAGATGATCTTAACTACAAAGCGAAGAAGACAAAAAAAAAAAAAAAAAAACAGCTACAACGAAAAGAAAAATAACTAAAATGAGATGTATGCATATAAAGACGTTAAATGTTCTTAAAAGAAAATTTACGTACAACATCAAGTCGGAGGATTAGTAATATAGAACACAATGAGGGCAAGGAAAGCTTTGTAAGAAGGCACTAAAACAACAGCAGAAGAGAATCATTTGGAAAGGAAACAAAAAAAAAATTTCAAGAAAATGGTGCCTTGATATATAGTGCTACAGCGGACAACACGACAGCCTGAGAGTACGAAAAACACATCAACTAATTCAACAAAGAACGGCCGCCGTTTGAAACAACAAAAGCCACCACCACCAACAACAGTTAATAACATCACCAGTCACTATTAGAGTACAAGTAAGAGTAAGACGGCTGGATTGGACGCAAACCCAACAGTCATTGTTTGTTAGTGAGTCTTAGAAAAGCGTCAGTGCATCATTGTTATTACCATTACCATTAGCAACATCGTCAACCTGAATATTATGGGGATGGTCACCATTGACCGCCATCGTACGGTACATTAGATGGCACCATATAAAAATGTTGCTACAAATTGTCGCAATTTTTTATTTTTTTGTAATCTCTCTGTTAACCACAACAACACCCGCTTGGAGAGATGCAATACATTAACAACAACATCTACTACTACTACAACTACAACATCAGTACTGTTTGAATATATTTAACATAATGTTTGAAACGATTATTGCGAATTATTGTACAGCTGAATAATACAACGTAAAGACTACAAAAACAACAAGTTCAGCATTCGTTAAATTTACGCAGCTTTATATCGATCTGAAAGTAGAAAAGAAAGTAAAAAAACTAAATTTAGTTTAGGCCAAAACCCGAATACCAACCACCAGTGCCCGAAAGTCATTATTTAAGGCATACATGTTTCAATGTTCACCCTCTACCTCCTCCAATTTATGGGAAAAACTGAAAAACTTCTTGCAATGTAGGGTGTCGTTTGATCGATTTCACGTCTTGTACATGCCAGCCTTCTGTCAAGTTTGGATTCGATCATTTTTGCGACCAGGCGACACGGAAACAGGGATGGACCAGCGATGGACTTGGCTGTATTGATTCAATAGTCCGAAGTCCCAACTCCGGCGCCTCTTTCTGGATGTTGTGAACAATTTGACAAAGTAATATATATCCCCTACTTTGGGGTGGTGGGTATAAAATAAGGAAAAAAACAAAAATTACGAAAAACACGCATTAACCATTACTGCAGTTGTTAGAAATCGTTGTCTAATCGTAGACGGAGAAATTTGCATCACGTTTATGTTAGCGCTGGTAGTGATTATGCTGGTGGTAGTGGTGTTGTTTGCTTGCTGGCTAGTACGTTGGCAGTGGTTTTCCCATCGGAAAATATCTCAGCTAAGTCATAAACTACATAAATTTTCTAACAATATTTAGTTTACTTCTTGTTTCGTCCTCCTCACTACAAATAAATGTATATATATGTTCATACGTGTGTGTGCACTTTTTAAGTATCGGTGCCATGAATTTATATGTGTGGGTCTATATAAATTTATGTGTGTATATAACCACAAGGGTTTTTGTTTTGTTGTTGTGGCAATTTGCAAACTTTTCTTCAGCCTAAATGTTAACTGATTATCAGAAATAATAATAACAACAACAACATAGTTTGTAAAAGCTAACACAACATAACAATCATTGAGATGATCATTATCCTCTCCATGATGACAATAATGCGGCTGCGTGAATATGTTCCTCTAGTGACTAGTGTTGTATTGGGTATTGCTTCACGTGCGTTTGCTTAAATTGTGGCAATATTTTATGAAATAGTCACAAGACGGCTCTTGGTCATACTTCTTGTGTGACGCGTCCTTCCTTTCAACGGTATTTTATATATATACCAATTCATAAAACATATAGTACACTATGCCAAACTATCCACTACCTAGAAAAAAGATTCGCAAATTTCCAAATTGAAATATGTCACCATTTACAAACAAGCCTTGTGTTAATTTAGTCTTGAAGTATTCGCTATAAATGCGTTTAGTTTAGAGATACGGGAGTAAGAACGTTTTTGTAGAACATAAGGACTCCTTGTTATTGTAATGTTTGGGGGGTGTGGTCAATATCTATCAGGCACATTTTAAATTATTATGAACTTCTGCGATCACTTATTATGGGAACGTGCAAACACTTTGCTTATGTTAAGTTCAAATGAGTTTTTCTCTTAAGCTAAAACTTCGCAAAAATTCCGTGAATTTTAACTGAGAGTTCTTTTGTTATTCAACAAACACACATATACTGACGGACTGACCGTTTGATTGATTGCCATCCATTTAAAACATATAAACGTCAAGCATTAGAACAAATGCAATGTGCAACAGTAACAACACCCATAACAAAATGACAACAACATCGTCCATATAAAGAACAGCCACACTCAAGTAATTCCCAAAATTAATATGCCCAGCATGACATAAAATGTGAAATCTTAATCTCTCTTATGTCTGAAATGATGTGGGCGGGTGGCCTCATATATAATCGTGCCAAAGCGAGTGTAGATTGCTCATGTCTATGTATGTGTCATAACTTTTGACAAACAACACCACACATAAAAATTGAAAATATAAAAATAAACCGTAAAAGAACAACATTTGCAGCTTAAACATTGAGTTGTAATTGAACGCAATATAACTGACATTCTTGTTGATTGTTTCCTAAACATGGTGCCAGTGTATAAAGTTGGTAACAATGGTATTGTAACAATAACCGCTACAGAAATGACAACAAATATTGTCATAGTGTTTGGGAATGATTACGTTTTGTTTTGTTTCTTGGTTTCGTGTCGTAACATTATACCACTCGTAAGAATGCAAGATACGTACGTACGCACTCATTCCACTCTTGTGTGATTTCAATAAAAAAATATATATAAATAAATAAATGAATGAAAATTTCGATTTTGTGGTGGTGGTGGTGTTGGTTGTATAAGGCGGTTTCCTGTAGATTGCAACATGCTGCGGTAGATTTTTATCGCCACAAAAGACAACGATTATGTTCAAAAAAATAATAATTTCATTTCGTATCATGAGAAAATACGTAATAAGAAATTTCTTCTCAGTGGAACCCACACTTTAAGGAAGATAAATTGAAGAACAGACACAAAATTAAACAATGCCATACAGTTTCTTTAACGATTGATAAAATTTTTAGCAAAAAGTCTTGGAGCATAAATTTAGAATTTTTATATATCGGTTGTGTCAACTATGAATGGTTGGACTAAGGATTGCAGGCACAAAAATTCATATGTTGAAAAAAAAGTTTGCCGCTGGCATCTGGCATCTGAATTGTGTGTAAAATTGACCAAATTGGTTAGGGGCCACGCCCACAATTGACGAAAGCCTATCACAGCGACAAGAACGCCCCGACAATCCCTTGGTACGATAAAAAGCTTTCTTTTTCTCTTATTTACAGAGTCAATCAAAAATGTGAATGGTTTGGTTTATAACCCTTCAAGTGTTTTATCAAAGTTTACTGCTTTTACATCTTCCCTTTGCAGATATGATTGACTGATCATGGCCATTCCGTTGAATTGCTTCGTAACTTAGGAATGGGGTGTGTCTGTCGTTGTTGTGTGTTTATGTTAACACTTTTGCTGTTATTGCTACTATTTTGTACCCTATGGTAAATTTGGCCGGCTACCTTATAATAAACAGTGATGAGTACTTGTGTTGAACTTTACCATTGTATTTTAAGTTGTAGTTATTTCATGTTAGGGATTTCAAATATATTCCAATTTTTCAAAATTAGTCATTTAAATAAAATTTTTTAATAAAATTTCCATTTTTGTATTTTTATGGTATTAAAAAATCAATATTTTATACGCTCTAGATATGTATGGTCATGTATGTTCATGTGCCGGTCTGTTGTTAGCATTCTCAATGTCGTAATTTGAAAAAGATTGGGCTGTAATTTTGTGCCCACCCTTTTAGTTTGTACGTAGAAGTGTAGAGCCATGCCCACAATCGACAAAAATGCGTTTATCTGCCACAAAATAACTAAACTAATTTTAGTGGCGTAACCGACTACAATATTTACACTTGTTCTACTTGTTATTATTTGTTTTGGTTGCTTTATTATTTTACACATGTATGAACATAGAGAAGAACTTTTTGTACATTCAATCACATGAGAACCCAATTCTTTCGAATTTAAAATTCGAACATATGAAACGACAAAACACAACAACCTTTGCATTATTACGTAAAGAATATCCTACACCCTATCCCATCCTATATTAGAGAGCTTTGTTGTCTAGATGATGGTTATCCAAGACATTTGTTTGTATTTGCATTTCGTGTTGTTTCCCATTACCAATAATTTAATTCTAATTTATTCTATATCAACGATTACATTATACTTGTTCTTCAAAATCAATTGATTCTGGCCTGGCGTCAGCACATATTTCTCAATGGAAACACATTGCAAATTTCAGAATTTTCCTTTTTTTTTTGAACAAAAATATGGCAAAGTTATGAAAATTGCGAAGGTAGTGTTTTTGTAATGAAATTTTCAGCAAAACAAATTTATAAATCATTGAAAATGTCGCTTGAGACGCCCGCAAGTCTAACATTTTTTTAGCGAAAACATTGCATCACAGCAATAGCAGGAGATGCAGCCGATTGTTAAAGAAAAACTTTTGTACAGACGAGAAAATACAATAACAAATACATGTTCTCTCTGAAAGTGTCATTTTTAGCCAAAACAGATTATAAACAAGGGAAAAAGTAATTTTGACTCATACATAACGTAACAATTAAATGCCTTTTTTAAATAACCTCCACATGTATATAGAAAGGGTGGGCGTGGCAAGCATACGATTGCGCCTTCTAATAGTGCACGTATTACATATCAGCTTGCAAGTTCAGCTTTTACGGTTTTTAGCAAATTTTAGTCTTGTGTGTTAACTGACCACGCCCATTTTTAGTGCGTCAATCTATGAGATAATTATAAACACGTTTACTAAATTCCACTTCACAGCTCACGTATTGTGATTTATAATAAATATATTTTTAACTCTTATGGTCGTGCTTCTGGATTGATTTTGCCCAATAGAATCATGATCATCATGACTGGCCGATTATTACCTATGTAGATCTTTGGCCTGTTGCAAAAGAGAAAGCCCCGCGCTTCGGTCTCCACTTTTGTACACCAAGTGTTGTTGCAGGACATCACTTGGTTCCTCCACCGGAGTTTTGGCTTGCCTCTTACGCGACGTCCTTTTGGTTCCCTTTGGAACTCCATCCTAGCTGGAACACTTTCGTCCATACGGCCGAGATGACTTAGCCATCGCAGACGTTGAATCTTTATGAGACGAACTATTTCAATGTCAGCATAAAGCTCATACAGCTCAGGATTCATTCTCATTCAAAATTGATCGACAACGCGTGAAGGACCAATGACCTTTCTGAGAATTTTTTTATTAGCGTTCATGCTTCAGCGTCAAAAAGAAGCACGGGGGTGATGAGGGCCTTATAGAGTGTAAGTTTTATCGCACGAGAGGTGGCTTTGCTTTTGAACTGCTTACTTAGCCCATAGGAGCACCTCTTGGCAGTCATAATTCTCCTTTTTATCTTCAAGGTGACATTATCGGAGATATTTACGGCTGTATCTAGGTAGGAAAAAGAGTAGACTTATACCCCAGTAGTTGGCGCATACGGTTGGGTCTCCTTTCTTATAAGTCGGACAGAGTGCGCTGAGGTTCCAATCACTGGGCATGCTCTCCCTCGACCAAATATTGCTGATGAGTTGATGCATGCATTGCAAGAACTTATCACTACCAGCCTTAAACAACTCAGCAGGAAGACTATCAGGACGTGTGACCAGGTATATATAATAATAAATGATAAAAGTAAAAACCAGAAGTGTCTGCCAAAATTTGTAACTGCGAAGTCTGAAATCACGGACACACGGACAGACATGTCTAAATCGGCTCGGGTTTTGATGCTGATCATCAAACAATATATACATTAATTCGACTTTTGAGGCTTTCTTCTGGGTGATGCAAATTGAATGCCAAATTTATAACTCATGTGGGGGATTGTGGGGGGTTGTTGTTGGCGTTGATCACGCTTACTCACACATGCGTAATTATGAAATGTAATTTAAAAAAGTGCAAAATATAATGCAAGTAAGCTTATCAGGGAAAATAACTTATATAAGCAGCACTAACTCCCTCACGTCATTGAACATTTTTAGTCGCAATGTTTGCACTAGTTCACTTGTTTTTGGGTAAAGGAAAGTATAATTATTTATGGTCAACGCAATATAGAATGAAGAGCTACATAACCACGTGCACACACAGGCACACATGAAAAGCTGTGCCAAACACAGTTTGCGGTCGAGCCGATAGTCTGTCCCCAACGTCAGCACCCTCCCTCTGTCACCACCCATATCATTCTAATTTCATTTTTAACGTGGCTTATTGCTTATATGGATGCGCGTGAGTGTGGGCAACCTATTTGTGGCATACACACACACGCACATATAATAGAAGTGAAATGTTTGAACTATTTGAACCAAATTTTGTCAACAAATATTAAGAATGGCGAATATTAGGGTTCTTCTCTTTGACAATACACGTCCTCTTACCAATTTTCATCGAATTAACAACATCAACAACAACAATTTACATGTTTTAAGAGACGGACATGCTCAAGCTCGATTCAGATTCAGTTACTCTCGATCGGTATAACTGAAGATGGATACAAGATCCGTTTAATTGCCGTTTAGGCGTTACAAACATTTGTACAAACTTAATGTATCCTTTGCCACAAATAGTGCACCGATTAATAATTGCATACGTAAGAATAAAAAACAAGTAAAAAGCCCCCCAGTGATGCGATGTTTACTATGTGTTGGTTTTCTACTTTGTCAAGTGCTCGTTTAACTGCCGGACTGACTGCCTCTACTAGGATACCACTAACTGTTATGTTATATGTGTGCATGTGAAAGTTTAACAGAGGCTTGCGCTAAGTACAATATGGTCTATTACAACATTGTGTTATGTCAGTTGCTGTTGTTGTTGTTTAAACCAACACATTGATCATCCTTTCTTATCCGTTGTCGTTTGTCATTATATTGTACGGTACCATATGTTACTGGTAATATGTTATGGCAGCCTCCAACAAAGCATGTACACTTATTCATGCTTGACTTCGGTAGCAGCTTGACAATGAGTTAGTTCAGTGTGTATTAAGTCGACGGCACAATATAACTTTCGGCATCTTATTGTAGTGCGAGGTTGTCGGTATGGTGTGTGGAACAATCTTCTACTTGTCACTGAAGCCAAAATATTTGAAATTTAACTCTTTACTTATAATACATGTAATGCACGTTGTGTGTACATCTATACATATTGTAGAATGTGTACCTCGAATGGTAAAGCTGTACCCATTAGGTTGGGCATAATCATTTATTGATACTTTATCAGAAAATACTTGCCCGTCCAATTTTCTTCTCGTTGTCAGTGTTGGTTATTTTGCAATCAAAAGTTTGCTTTTGCAGTTTAGTAAAATTGGAAATTCTAACTGCGATAAATTTTATTGCGTTGAACTATATAATATCTAGCTCTAAATGACGCACGCCTACACCTCCACATATAACATAAAGAAAAATATAAACCAACAATGCGAGTTCAGGCGGCTGCACTCAACTGGCCGAGAACTTGAACATCAGAGAAATATAAATTGTGTGTGCGGACTACTCAACGACAAAGGCTGTTACACTTACAACACTTTGTTCATTCGTTTAATTCATTGCTTATAAATGTAAGAGCTTTTTTAAATTGTGCAAAGGGTCGGGGCGGCTTAGTAGAGAATGCAGAACACAGCAGAGGTTCTCGAAAGCATGATCGTTGTTGGCTTTCACTCGAACAAAGATTATTAGTATTAGTGAGCGCGGTGTGCACTTGATAACAGAGCAATCGTTGTCGCCTAATGTGTTCTACTTTCGAATCACATAATGTGCGCGACGCACATTACAAAAACAAATATAATATTTATTAGGTAGCTTTGCTTTTTTCGTTTGGTTGTTTGTTTGCTTTGTATGCGTGTGTGTACATTTACACACGCATACAATAGTTGCTTCAGCACCTCTCTCTGTACATCGATCGGGAAGCTCTGTTTCATTCGTGCATTATTTATTGCATATGGAGCAGATAAACGAGGGCATTTCACGAGCGTTTCAAAATCATAACAACACAATATGTATATAAAATTAATGTAAAACTAAAAACAAAAAAGAAGATGTGATGGCAAGGCTGAAAAGCTTTCGTAGCTATTGACTCAATATGTGAGAGAGCTGAGTATGCGTTCACTTTTTGTACAATGTTCGACCTTGACAATGAAAATCATGTAAGTGCTGTTGTTGTTATTGTTATTATTATTATTATTATATTTGTTCATTATAATTGTTGTTGCTGTTGGCAAATTGTTTCGCGTAATTTCGTATATATTTTATTAGTAAAATTCGTGTTTGTTCTTTATCAGTTGTTTACTAACAAAAAGTAAAGTATGTTTGGTGCGTAGTTATGTTTGTAATCAAATACATTTTTTAATTAGGGCAACGTTAATAGTTAACTGAGCGTATTGATTAGATGCAAGTTTTACCCTCCACATGAGTTCACGAGTATTCTGAATTATACTCAATCGTTTTCAACACCAAAGACGAAGGCGTCGGGCATTGTATCAAATGTAACCTTGATCAGCACCAAAAAGCAAAACTTGCCACTGACGTGAAATTTTTTTATAGACATTAGTAAACAAAAACTTTTCACAGGCACATAAATTAAGATGCAGAGTGATAGTTTTATACTCATATTAATAATTAGTCATCTATGCTAAAGGTGAGTGAGGTAACAAAACGATAATAATTGATATGTATGTTAAAAGAGGACGCAAGCATGCAACAAATATAAGCTCACTGCTTATGCGTACATGCGGAGGAAATCTCAGGTTTGGCACAAGCCAAATATTGCGCTTCCACGTGTCAGCTGCCCTACTCTCAAATAATGCAACAGCTAAGAACTTGGAAAAGTGAACTGTCACGGTATTCATGGTGGCAGCAAATTGAAGCAATAATTGACCCAAGAGGCAAAAGAGCTACCAATGGATTGTAAATGCAATGGTGAAGATGACGATTATGTAAATCGAAAAAATGTGAGCTCATAAAATCTGCTCGAGAGAATTTTTTTAAAAATTATTTGTCTTTGTGACCGCACCCTCCATTTTGGCATTAGAAAGAATTGTGCCTCAAACCCTGGGTTTGTAGTCAAAGCTGTGTTCTTCTAATTTAACGTTCGGTCCAAGAAAACCCTAAAACACTGTATGAAAATAGGGTGCAAACTCAATATCACGCCATGTTAGAAATATGTACTCATTCATACACACATAGTAAAAAAGGGGTTGCAAGTGAAACAAGAAAACGGAACTAATCTACAAAAACAAAAACAAAAGCAAAAAAGAAAACTGAAAGCAGAGCAGAATTTCAAGGGCACGCGTTTTTCAAACGTGTGCAAACGCTGACACGATTGCATGTTCAAGCAACAACATGCATACATAAACATGTGTGTGCCAAAGCATACGAATGTGTTCGCGTTTGAAAATCAAATAAACACCCAGAGCAAAAAACAACGCAATGCAAGCGATTATATTAACGATCGGACAGCTTATCAAACATACGTACTGAGAGCAGTTATTATAAAGGAGAGTAAGAGTAAGAGTAAGAGTAAGAGTGAGTATTTATGGCGTGCGTGTATGTGTGATAGGGTGCGAATAAAAATTGAAAAGGTTTGATGAATATACATGTACTTACGTACGTACATACATACATACACACGTATAGACAATGTACGTGCATAATAAACAACCAGCCAGCCAAACCAAGCGATTCTAGTATTAAATGTAATTCGTTATGCGGTTACATTCTCTTTCATGTGAACGAATAGATTGGGTGGAGGGGGTTGTTGTTGGGGCCTCTGTACTAATATAGTGCCGGAAGACTACAGCAGGCAATGCAAGCAGTGCAGGCAGCAGTGTCAAGGGGAATCGAAAAGTGAACTTTTAATAGTGATCTACACTACACCACACTACACTGCGTTGCTGTGGTCGGCTAATACATAGTACGTCGTTATTGTTGTTATTGCCTGTTGTTCTGACTGCAATCGCCTACTCTTCGCGAAACTGCGAAAACGGCCTTAGTTATTAGTTTTCTGCGAGTCCGTCAAGTCAGTCTCCATATTTAAAACGTTGTTTACGTGTGACGTGCGGTCCGCTGTACATATTACACTGCTGATTGCTTCAGTGGAAATTTGTAAAATTGCTAAATTCAGTAGCAAAAAAGCACAGTTTTGCACTACAAGGCCGTTGGAAAGTGATCTTGTACATTCAAAGAAATACATTCAGTTTAATTTTCGCTTTGGTACTTTGCGTTGTGGTGGTCCTTGTGCAAGTTGCAGCCTTTTCGCGATATTAAAACGTAAACATTCACTTTCTCGTGTTTTAAAGCGAACTGTTAACTGTAAACTCTATATTCATTCTGTGTACCTTGAGAGGTGGTTGTGCAAATGTGCCATATCTGTATAAAATTCAACTTTCCGAATTCCATCACGGTATCCGATCTATCGTAAGTTACTCCTACGAAGTTTGTGTTTGTGGAACCAAGAGTCTAAGAAAAGCGCTTATACGAAAAGCATTGCACCGCGGAGAACTTCTTAGTTGCATATATCCGCATTATTATATAAAGCTTTTGCCCGATTTGCTTTGGCAAAGAAGGGTAAGTCTTTTGTAATTAATTAATTTCACTTCCACATATGTTCCTTCAACATGTATTTGTGTTATTTTCAGACTTGTTCGCATACCTTATATAAGTGCTAAGCATATAAAAACAACTTAAGTGTCAAACAATATATAGTGTAACTGTTTACGCATACGTAAACATATGTTATTTTCGTTGGCATCGGACAAGATATACAGAATTTTTGTAGACTGTATGTCTGTGCTAAACCGCCTTCACCTCCCTAGCATAAAATATGAATTACTTCCCTTGAGATGTCTTTCTTGGAATTGGTGCCATTTTTGAATTCCGCATACACTCTATGTAAGCTAATTAATTGCTCCAAAAATGTTCAAAGTTAAGGTGCACCACAATACTCGACTCGTTCGGGTTCCCTTTGTATCTGCCCCACACCACGAGTTGTGTAATACTTGGCCTACGTGCAAACTTCTCACAGATCGTAATATAATTCGTGGCTAGGAACGATTACTAATTACGATAACTGGATTCGATCGAATCGTTTTTCAAAAAGTGATTTTTATATAACAAATACTCACGTCCGCTCATACAACTGAACTGATTAAAGCATATATTGTGCATCCAAGGGGTGTATGGTGTTCAAGGAGCGAGTGCAACTGACCACAACCTTTTCACTTGTCTTATTTAGAATTTCTTTTGTATATAATTGTGTGCTGTGATTGTTGGGCGTTAGAGTAATGTCACAATACCTGTATGTATGTATAATGTTTTCATGGTGAAGTTCATTATCAGCTCAGCTTTTACCTCAGCGCACTCTTGCGATACGGTGTGTGGTAATAGTGCGCCCGTATCATCGTATGTGTGTGTTTTTATATATGATATTTAAGTAGTACCTACCTATGCGTTATCAGTGCGAAAAATACAGAAAACAAATGAACGCATAGTTCGGAAATGTTGCCATATTATGCCAAACAAATTTTAACGCATAACAGCGGCGGTTCGTTCCTTGAAGGGGTTGTACAACTCCATATTCTATAGGATGTGGTGGTTACGTGATAAGAAAAATTGTTATTGGACATCAAGTCCGGCATTTAATACCCCACAATACTGATTTACTTGTATACTAAATACAGTACATATTGTAGCGTAACTGATTTATATTACACAACCACTTACAGCCTGCACATAATAAAATCGATAATGTACTTAAAGCAACTATTTATTTGAAGCAAATTTAGGAGAAGCGCAATCAATTAAGAACCTACACAACAGTGGCGTAAATTTGAGGAATTTAAGATTGAGTTGTAGCGTCGATTTGTCTGGAATCGTTGCCATAGATTTAATTTGCTGTCCACACAATCCTTAAAAAGCCATAATAAGAGAAGGATTTCCAAAATTCGTCCGAAAAGCTTACAGCAATTTTAATAAGATTGTTCAGAATTAATTAATTTAAGAATTAAGAATATATTATATATCTACATACCTGCGGGTTGAATATAAGTTTATTTGAATGGACGGATATACTAAAATCGATTGGTATAATAAGAGGGGCTGCACCACATGTGCTTTTGAGTGTAAATTTTACAAGCGGTAGAGGCTTTAAAATACTCATGTGTCCTACGTAGCCACTGCTACTATAAAAGTATTTCAAAAATGAAATGAATTACGGCAGTATTTATAAGTATATCTACGTAACGTAAGCATTAATGCCATATTCTTAATGCCTTACTTTAATATGGATTCTCAGCACAATTTGGCAACTTTCAGCAACTCGAAGTTTCTGTGACAATTGACACTCAGCGTCGTAAGATTTAGCCTATGATGTGGGAGTGTTATTATTCAGCATAATGCGATTGTCAGTCGGTCTGTGCTATCATAATGAGGCTAATTCATAAAAATAGTTTGTTTCGTTTTTTTGTTTTTTTTGTTTTGTTTTTGTTTTGCTTTAGCCAACCCAGCTATATTTTTATAAGTACTCGTATATGTAGACAGGTAGACTTCAACTCACATACTTAAGCTATTTTTGTTCTATATCTTGAAAGCGAACAATTTTGTTGTCGTTATTGTTATTGTTGTTTTGAATGATTCTCTATGCAGGTGTTTTATTTAACGTTACATTACGCGATATTTTGCTTCCTATCCTCTTATTTTTCGTTGTTTAAACACTAGATATTTGTTTGTTTTTTATAAAATCATTTGAAAAGTTAAAAGTATTTTTTTTTTTTTTGTGATTGCATGGGAAACGTGACGGTTTTTGCATTTTCAATGAATTTTTTTATTTTTATCTTCTTATCTTACGAAAATCTAGAATTGTTAATTGAAATTATGAAAAATTGACGGGAATTGTGTGTAAGTGTGTGAGTGTGTGTGTTAGTGATCTCAACAAACAGGAAAGACAATCGCTTGTGTGGCCGTTATGTATGCATGTATTGCGCGAATGTGTAATAATAAAAGCGGCACTTAGTTGTTGCTGATGCTGTAATTATCGCTTTTGTTGTAGTGTTGTTGCAGTCATTCAAACAGCTTTTTCTTTGCTGCTGCTGTTATTATACATATGTGTAAGTTGTTAATTTATAATTCACTTTAGACAACATTCTCCGCGTTAACTAAAACAACAATGCTGTACAGACACACATGCGCATGCGTATTTCGTATACACGTAAATATATTACGACAGCAGGTATATACAGTACAAATGCAAACTTTACTGCTGTACTTTATTATGACATCAAATCAGAGTAAGAGTTAAAGCTATGTGTGCGTGTGCGTGTGTGTGTATATTTGTTAGGGGAGTCAAGGTGTATAATTCGTTTCTTATGAGAGATATTTTTTTATATGATTTTGCATTTTAGGTGTGTGCGGGGCTTCCTCTAAATGTCTTTCAGAAATCCGAGTAATCACAAACAACCATAATAATAAAGACAACAACAACGACAACAACAACAACAACAACAACACTAATAATAATAATCGTAGCTGCAATGGCAATGTAATAGGCAGCACAATATCAAAAGCAACGCAAATGTTTAATGCAGCGTATCGCATCACAGCAAATTTGCATTTGTTACACTAGTAACACACACACATATGTTCATGAGTAAAATTTGTGCAAACACCTAAACACAGACTTTCATACTTCCATTAGTGCGGTGTGTGATGTTTTTGCTTTTCGTCTCAACATTTTGATTGCGGTTATTCTTTATGAACGTATTGTTATTGTTGTTGTAGTTTTCGCTTAAATTCTGATCACACACAGGCAGCCCACACCTAGTTTGTATATCTCATATAATAAATTTAATATTAGAGTTTAATGTTATTGTTATATATGTTGTAGTCCATAAACTAGCAGCAAAACTGTAGATCACATCATGAGATCGCTAAACAACAAGATGTGTATGCAGTGTCATGTGTGTGTGTGTGTTTGTGTGTGTGTGTGTTTGTGGAATAATTTCCCACGATACCAACAGCATCAGAAGATATGCACAATAGAGAAATTTTAGTGAAAAATTGTTCTAAATAACGAATAAACTCACCTCCCTTGGATGCTGTCTTTCATTGTCTCTATATTATACATTAAATTATAAAATTTCTCTTAATACCTTCAGGGATTTCATTAGCATCCAAGGTAAGCACGCACCTTTTCCAATACATCTACTTCTGCCCAATATACATATGTATATGTCACCTGAGGCAGTTAACGACACCATTACCTTCAGTGGTTAACTCATTGTTTAATGCCAACCAACAACTTTAACAACAACAAACTACGGTTATAACGCATTCTGTAAAGTTTATGAGTTTTTCGCGGCTAACCCTTACCGTCTCACAACCGACCTATACCAATAACTTTGCTCTAATGGCGCTGTTGTACTTTTCTTTTTTGTTGCATAGCTCTTGTGTGGGAGACTCATTTTTATAATCTGCACCACTTGTGGCAAAGGGTGCATTACGTTCGATCGTATGTTTGTAACTCCTAAACGGCAAATGCCACGCAAACCACAGATCGCATTTTTTAAGATATTCAATATATTACAAGGACTAATTGAAAATAGACCGAATGGGACCATTTTTAGAATCCCTCATATATAAGGTCCTATTATGATAGAATTTTTTATACGTCAACATTTTCTTTTCCTTTATATGGAAAGAAGTCCAAGTACAGAAAGCGAAAAGGTTTACACCAAGCTCACGATGCCCATTTTTAAATTATCGACAGTCAAGCTTCTTATAGTATGTGTAATATCAATTTGAAGCTCCATTTTTGTGTGAGAGTCTTCTCAAAGATATAATTTTGTAATTCCATTTGCAACACGCGAAGGAGGCATCAGAGGAATAGAAAAATTGAAATATTGTAATAGTAGATTCTTTATAAATTGAGGATTTTATTAATCCTTTCTCCGATATCTCCTATAAATACATGCCCTCACATAGAACTCACAGAAATTACCGTCAGTAAAATTATATTAAAAACGACCCATCATCCTAACATTAGCACACTGAGTATGGATCTCTATTTAAAAAGAATAGAATTTTGTTAATGTTGTTGATGCGATCGTTTAACATGCGTCCAAAATTTTAGAGTATTTTGCCGCATTTGTCGATCAATTTTCAATATTTGGTGTTCAATGTAATATGGCGGTGCTGGCTGATGCCGCATTTGTACAATAACGCTTTTGACATTTCTTGGAAACCATTATGAAAAATGAGTGTGAGAGAATGTACCTTAAAAACACACCTTCCAAATTGACATATGTTTTGATGAGTGAATCTTACTTTTATAAGAAACGATATAAGACTCGTCAACACTATGTTTTTAGAACCTCACAATTCGCCTATTAGTACACACTAAGCCGTATTACTTTTTTTATATATATTGTTGTTGTTTTCCAAAGTATTGTACAAATTTTAAGTTTTGATTGATTTGGGGGTGTAACGAACGCTTTCTGCTTACTAATAAGAACTCGAAACGGCAAGTTTTTGTTTGGTTTGCCCTCAAAACATTTCATCAGTGCATTGTTCGTGCGAGTCATCTAATTTATCATAATTTATCCGTCTGTACCTATATATTAATCACCGTTATATTTCAAAAAATGTACACCTTAACAGTTACCACCGTAGTCGAATTTTGGCTAATTAACACAAGTCCCTCTCCTTGCTGTGCAAGGGCTTTTTCTTAAAGTGTTGCATTTGTATGTTAAACGTTTTATACAAACGTATAACTGTAAATGTGAAATATTGCGCGTGTCAGCGGAAGTTAACCGTTCAAATCCAATTAATTTTGTTAAGAGGTAAAAAGGCCATCGCCACTGCCACCACCACCACCAGTATTTCCACTGTAAGTATTACTAATACTACTTGCATAAGAGCTGTCGAGTCGATAGCTGGTGCCCGACACACATACTTACTATACACATGACAAATAATTTCTTTAAAAACAACAACAATAATAACTGAAATAGAACAGATCATTTAGGCAGAAAGCAGCTGATGCACGCAAATTGCCAAAAAAAAAAAAAACCAAAAACCAAACACAGCTAAAGCTTCAAGGGGTGTTGAGGAGTACTGGCTGGTTAGCCCTTTTTATTATTGTTAACTACATTTAACACTTGCTTTTTAATGCAATTTCTTATTTTTGTTGGTATCAAACTAAACAGCTGCTGTTGTTACTGCTTGTGCTTAAACATTTAATGTCCATAAAATTTTGACTTAAAAAGGAAAACATGCACACAGGATGATGCGTCGATGCGAGTCTCTTTATTAAAAAACAAGTTAGAAAACAAAATTTAGCTTTGGCCAAATCTTAAATACCCTCCACCACCTCTTCCACGGGGTGGTCTATGTATTTTGCGTTTACAATAATTTTTTTTGAAAATAATGGGATAATTAATAATTAGAAACGTGAGTACCAGATTTCAATTTCAAAGCTCCTTATTGTATAGGGTAAATATATTTTTGTAAATTGTGGGCGTGGCTATTGATCGATTATTCCTAATTTAAATAGCGATGGTACTAACGAATGCTAACAATAGACGGACACGCGTATGCATCTGTCCAGATCGACTCAGTTTTTGATGTTGATCAAGAATGTATATAATTTGTAGGGTTTCTGATGCCTCCTTCTGGGTGTTGTGAACGGAATGGCAAACTTAGTATACCCTATGTAGTATACCCTATGTAAATACATTGGTTTTTAATGTACAGTTATGCAGAAATACAGAGCCCATTAGGCAGATAATTGCTGCTGTGACCTGTTTAAGGAATGGAAAACATTTGAAAATTAATATGAGATTAAACCCATTTAACTGATGATTTAACTCAGTAAAAACATAATAAAAAAACAGACATACGCCCCAGGAAACAAAACAAAGTGTTCTAACTTAACACATGTCTCTTCTTCTGGCCAACAACAGCTCTGAAAATATCAAACATATCTGTAACAAGTAAAAGAGTTATATTGGACCAAGTGTAAAGCACCCTTTACATTCACAGATAATGCGGCAGGAGTGGGCATGGCATGCATATAGTTGAGCTTATTTTAAATATAAAATAAATAAAAATATATGTTTCACCTCAAAAATTGACTTCTGCAACGAAGTTGTTTTTTTTCTACATTAACTTATTACACGCCCATGTTATTCGGATGCGCCCATATTGCAAAATCGATTAATTAAGTATGCGGCAATCGTTAACTCTATAGACTTTGCAGATTTGCGTCAATTATGAGCATCTGTCAACCAGTTTTTGAAGACACGAAATTTCAGCTCAATATGTCAATTTCTGAAACGTTCTTTTGGGAGCTGAAAACGAAGGTATAAACTTAGTATACCTTTAACTACATTATGGAAGGCATAAAAAAGAAAGAATCCTTAAAAACAATGAAATTAGGTCAACGGTTAACACACACACACACACACACATAATGCACAGTCATCGATGACCACGATATAATACAAAATTCCACTGTTGCGTTATTGTTATGGAAGCGAGCAGATGCCTTCTTGCTGTTATTTTGTCTTGCTGCCACCACTTCGTATTCTTTTTGCCTTTCATTTATCGATCATTCAATTTATTTTTTAGAGACACATGCCAAAAACTGTACAACTGAAGGACCAAGTTGGCTTTCAGCCAGGACTAGCATAATATAGAAAAAATTTATATTGGCAGCCAATTTATTTATTGTGCGACAGGTTTGCACAAAAAAGCAGTTCGCAGAGATACTCGGAGAACTGTATACGCTTGCTTGTGAACCATCATGTTCTTATTGATTATTTTTGCCGCAGGGATAACTAAAAGGTTGCTTAGACATGTTTTTCGGAGGGTGACGCTAAGAAACGTATTTTCTTTTTCAAAATGTGCAAGTAAAGTTGTTTTTAAATTGAATTATTTAAATGTTTGATAATAACCTGATGACAAATTTATCTAGCTTTTAAGGACTTTAACTAACGTACCGAAGTTTCTGCTTTCGCCTTATACACATACGGTACCAGTCGTGTAACGTGATCAGTGCTTCGGTTCGGCACATATTATGATAAATAATTGAATGTTTCTTTCATCTAAATATGACAATATAACCAAATACAGTGTTGCCTTATCATGCGCTCGCTTACATATATAGTTAGAAAGACTTCAAGCAAACAACAACAAAAACAAATCAACTGTAATTGTAAAATGGTCAATTAGTTTTGAAAATGCGAATAAATAAAAATATTTGGTTAACGGCAGCTTTATATGACTCCTATAATAATAATAGCAACAACAACAACAATAACAACACCACACACATAAACAATTTGAAATAAGTGCACAGCATATGTAAATGTTTGTTAGTTTATGAGTTGACATGACACACGACTAATACCAAAAATTATGTGAATTATGTGAATGCACTATAATGCAAAAAAAAAAAATAAAAAAACATAATGAAAACAGTTTATAACGCTTACCGTTTCAAAGTGCCACACTTGCTCATACACGCACGCATACACACATGCATGGGGCTTTTATGCTTGTGTAACTTTTTTTAAGACAAATAAGGAAATTTATATTTTCCATAACATATGTTTCATACATGTCACACATGCACATGTAATGTGGTTAATGCCATAAAATGATTGTTACAGCTAATTGGTTTAATTTATCTGTGTGGCCGCCCCATACCATACGTTTAAAAATGCGTACGCAGCATGACAGTTAACTGAAGCAGGCCCTGTCGCATTCTGCATATATTTTTTTTTTTTTTTTTTTTTTTTTTGTATAAACGAAGGGGAAAACCCTTTATGGGTACCACATGGTTAGATGGTCGCAACCACGTGGTTATGTGGGACTCATCGGCTTTCCGACATACCCACTAAAAACCCACTTCGCACACTACTACCCTCCTTGCGGAACCACCATACAGTATTACTTCGCAAGAAGGGAGAGGGAACCAGCCCTGGTACTCAGATTTAGATCAAATAAGACACGGCCTAGCGCCCTTATAAGGGCCCAGGTACGCCTCCCTCCCTTTCTGTTGTCCTAAGGGAATTGATGACTCCGCCAGCAAAATTGCTAATAATGTCCCAGTTTTGAGGAGATTGTAACATTATACTAATAATGTTAGAAGGCAAGAAATTTCCGCCTACCATCCTCTCAACCTCGGATCGTCCTCTGGCAAATCTTGGGCATATAAAAAACACATGCTCGGCGTCTTCTATGCCATCATTTCCACAATAAGAACAAAAAGGGTCATCCGCATGTCTGAAGCGATGCAGATATGCCTTAAAACACCCATGCCCACTCAATAGTTGCGTTAGGTAGAAATCTACCTCGCCGTGGCTCCTATTCAGCCAAGGCTCAAGCTGCGGTATTAACCTATGTGTCCAACGCCCTTTAGCAGACGCTGTCCATTTGATTTGCCATTCCATGATGGTAACCTGTCTAGCCGAGCCCATAGCTGATCTACGACCCGCGCGGGAGAAGTGCCGTATTTGCTTATTCTCTTTAATGAGCAGAGTTATCGGAATCATACCTGCAATAACGCATGCCGCGTCGTCAGACACCGTGCGGAAGGCGCAGCACACTCTCAGGCACGCCAGTCTATAGACTGGTTCAATCATCCTTCTGTATGCTTTAAATTTCATTGCATCAGCCCATACGCTTGATGCATATAGCACAATGCCCTTTACCACCTCGGTCAGGACCCTCCTTTTAAGCTGTCTAGGGCCCTTCGTATTGGGCATAATTCTTGCCAACGACGTGAAAACTTTGCCTGCCTTTTCTTGCACATACTTGAGGTGATATTTAAATGACAATCTGTCATCAATCATCACCCCGAGGTAGCGTACATGCCTAACGGACTCGATTCTCTGGTTTCCTACCCATATAGTAGCAGTTTCTACTTTTTTTCGGCTGGAGATTAGCACTGCCTCAGTCTTATGATTGGCTAGATTTAGACCAACCGACTCGAGCCATTGCTGGACTATCCTAACGGACTCGTTAGCAACGCTTTCAATCTCGCTGATGTGCTTACCTACTACTACGAGGGCAACATCATCCGCAAAGCCAATGATTTTTACATTACCAGGAAAACCGAGTTGCATTATACCGTCATACATGACGTTCCAAAGAAGAGGTCCCAGAACGGATCCTTGCGGCACGCCACCAGTTATTTGGTACAACGCGCTTCCCTCAGATGTATCATAGATTAAAAGCCTATGACTCAGGTAACTATCCACTAAGGCAAGCAAGTAAGGGGATACATTGAGCCTACGGAGGACGTCCTGAATTACAAGCCATTTCGCCGTGTTAAATGCATTTTTGACATCCAGCGTGACTACGAGGCAGTATTTCTTAGTGCCATTTTTCCATCTGCGGCCTTCTATAGCATTAGCCGCCACACTGATGACACAGTCGATTGCATCTACTGTGGATCGTAGTTTTCTGAAGCCAAATTGGTTGTTTGAGATACCACCTAAAAGTTCAATCTCAGATTCAAGCCTAGACTTTATTATTTTCTCTAGAAGCTTCCCAGCTGCATTAATCATACAAATAGGCCTATAAGCCGTTGGATCTGAACCAGGGTTTGCCCTCTTCGGAAGCAGAGCAAGTTTTTGCACTTTCCATATCGAAGGAAAGACCCCTGTTTGAAAGCAGGTGTTAAAAACCTGTGCGAAAACGTGTGGTACACTTTGGACGGCTATCTTTAGGATCCTATTGGAGATTCCGTCAGGTCCAGGGGCTTTTGCTGAACCAAAGGATTCTACCGCAGCCAGAATTTCATTTTCGGTGATCACATCGGAGACCAGCATAGCTGGGGAATATGTCTGTGCCTCGAGCCTTGCATTTTGCTGAGGAAAGAGAGTTTCAACAATTGCCTTCAGGATTATCGGATCAGAAGGCGGGGGCTCTGAGAAACATTTTAGCCTTTTTAGAACCAATTTGTATCCTGTACCCCACGGATTCTGATTTAGGTCCTCAAGCAACTTGCTAAAACACTTCCTCTTACTTTTTTGTATAGCATGTTTCAACAACATCTTGCTCCTTTTAAGATTTAACCTATGTTGTTCATTAATGTCGAGCCCTCTAGTTCGAGTAAACAACCGCCTTATCCGAATGCACTCAGCCCTTAGACAGGAAATTTCGTTGTTCCACCAGTATACTGGTCTATGCCTACTAGTGTCACGTTTCCTGCACATAGACACATCGCACGCCATAGTTAAGTGACGAATAAGTTGCCCTGCCATTTCCTCTGCGTTTCCGCTCACAACGACATCCATAAGCCAGACTTTGAATGAGTCAACGTCTAAGGTACTCATCTTCCATGCAGGTCCAGTGCGACCAGGTGATGGAGTAATGTCCGAGGGACGGGCCAGCACGTCAATAATTATAGCTTTATGATCGCTAAAAGTAAATTTATTGGATAATTGCCAATGCATTAACGGAGCTATGTCGCTGCTTGAAAACGAAATATCAATAACGGAACAACGCCCGTTCCGTTCGAAGGTAGCCTGATTTCCAACATTAAGCAGGGTCAAATCTAATTGTGCAAATGATTCAAGGAGGACTCTTCCCCGATCATTTGTTCTATCAGAGCCCCATTCGAGCGCCCATGCATTGAAGTCACCAGCAATGATTATGCGATTTTTTCCCCTTGCATGATGGACCAACCGACCTAAGTTAGTAGTAAATTCGTCTATAGTAAGTCTAGGCGGAAAGTAACAACTATAGAGAAAAACATTAGCTACCTTTACACAGATGATACCATCTGCAATAACGTCCGTACATTGCACCGGCAAATTTCGGGTTATCCAAATAGCTACCGAATTATTTGCATCAGTGAACCAACCCGCAGACATAGGCCTCCTATATAGTTCGCTAATAAGGACTGCATCCGCATCTAACTCATTTACTGATTGTGCCAGCAGGTCCTGTGCCGCTTCACAGTGGTTTAGATTAGTCTGTAATATCCGCATTACCTTTAGCATTTCCAAGTTGCTAGTGCTTTCTTGAAAACTGGACACCGTCCACTCCCTGCGACATGTTTAGCATCTACGTTAGAGTTGTTTTTGCAAAACATGCAAAGGGGGTCCTTGTCACAGTTTTTCGCAATGTGTCCTTCATTGCCACAACGGCGACATAACTTCGACCGATCACTGTTATTTTTGCAGGATCTGGCAATATGTCCAAACTCGAGACACTTAAAGCATTTTCTTAATGTTTTTTGTGCCCTTATGCGGCTAATTACCCACCCAATCCTTATTTTCCCCAGATCCAACAACTTTTTAGCCGTATCTGAAGGAACTCTAAGGGTAGCAGTCTGTGTGCCACCATAGGCCTTGCGGAGGTTTAATATTTCGCATATAAACTCCGCCCGGTTTTCACAATGAGGGTTTAAAGCCTCGATTATGTCGTTGGCTGTCGTGACTTCGTCTAGGTCTTTTATCTCTACGACTTGTTTCTCCGTGAGATTTTTGACGCTTGCCTGTTCTCCCAGTGAGTTACTAATTATGGCCTTAATTTTTTCCGATTTATCTCCATTATCATTTAGTTGGAGCAATAGGTCGCCCTTCTGCGTCCTCCTAATTTTTGTGACGTTTTGGCTTACATCTTTCAACTTCGGGTCGGACTTGACTTTCCGTAAGATTTCGGCATACGTTATTTGGCCCTTTGACTCTATTACTATTGCGTCAGGCCTTTTTTTGATAGATTTTGGCGGCTTTTTATTTTGTTTGCCGACTACTTTAACCCATGAGTCTGGTTCTGGGTTCACCTTTTTACCCACATGTTCTTGTTTGGGTGTGTCAACACTAATTTGTTTGCTTTTTTTATTTTGCTGGGGTTCGGGAACGGATTTTTCGACCCTGCTTCTTTTTTCACCTCGGGCTTTTTTAAACAGAGGTGAGGTTTGTGTAGTGGTATCACTCCCCATACTTCTTGATTTATGTTGCATGGCCGCCTTGTCGTGTAACAGGACAAGAGAGTCCACTAAGTCCCTCATTGGTTGGTGAATTGATCGTCTGCCTCCACCCATCATTTCCACCAGGTCTTTAATTTTTTGACCCAAGAGCACGAAGGGGTCACTGCTAGCTGTATTTCGTTCTTCACGTGCCCCACTAAGGCACGGAGGAGAGGACTGTGGCCTTGGCTTTGCACAGTCGACTCCTAGCTTTAAAGGAGAGCGCGCTGTGCGCTCACTTTTTTTTAAACGGCTCTTTTTCCTTGGGTTTAATCGTTCCCCCCGATGGATTTGGCGAGTCAGGCGCTTGTTTATCCCCTGCTCCACGGGGTGGTGTGCGCCCTATACCCATCCTATCCCGCGTGTTAAACTATATACTTAACCGGTAATAAAGTCATACAATAGATATAAAATAATAAATACAATAAATATAAAATATAAACAAAAATAAAATAAAATAATAAATAAAAATATGTATATATAATAATATAATAGTATAAAAATATAACAATATAAAAACTAATAAGTCTAAATCATACAATAGATATAAAATAATAAATACAATAAATATAAAATATAAACAAAAATAAAATAATAAATAAAAATATGTATATATAATAATATAATAGTATAAAAATATAACAATATAAAAACTAATAAGTCTAACAATAAAATAATATAATAATATAGGTATGAAAATATAATAATATAAAAGTATAATAATACAATAATATAGAAATACAATAATTTAATATGATAAGCTAAGTAATATAATAAAATAAAATACAGTTAACTAAAAATGCTAAAAATAAACTTCTCCGTTACTAAATAAAAACACTTGTGCACCGTTAGCTTTTCTGAAAATATTGTTTTATTTTTCATTACAAGCATCCGCGGCACGTCTGCACAGCTTGACAGCTCACGAGCATTCTGCATATATGTATTCACTTATAGGTAATGCAAATTGCTTTTATTTTTTTTTTAGGTACATGTTTTTTTTTTTTTTTTTTTTTTTTTAACGAAGGGGAAAGCGTTGAAAGCCCAGTCAGTGTGGGACTCTCACCCACTAAAACCCCTTCAACGTCCGACGGCCTCCTGGGACTACGGTTAAGTATTACGTCAGGAGAACCGTCTGAGCCTCAGCTCAAATCGTACGTATCATGTCAGTCGTTATCTGTCTGTATCTTTAATACATATCCTATAATAATATAATATAATAATATTATACGTATAACAATATAATATAATAATATAATATTCTATACTAATGGAAAATACGTAGCTAATGAATTTTGGTTTGTGGTCGGAGGGTATTTTAGGTTTAGGTTAATGCGGACACCTACACACCCACCTTCCATTAAACCGATCCATTCACAACCCAGATCCGAACCGATTCAATCATGTCCGCCTACGTGTCCGTTTAAGATTTGTCTAAGCTGCAGGTCGCAATTTTGGAACCATTCTCTTGGTACAGGTACTAACCCTACCGAAAGGTATCGGGTTTGAACTTAAGCGGCAATTTATAATTCCTAGTATACTTTTGTGAGACTTTAGGTAATCCTACGGTACAGTCGTAAGATATTACTTCGCAGGAGAAGACTTGCCATTACGCATGTTTTAGTCTCTGGATTGTTGTTCCAATCTCCGTAGCACTGTGAGTACGAATTCAGCTATGTCACTGGTCATTAGCCAGTTTTGCGCATTCTCTGTCATGAATTTAATTGTGTTCTCCACTGTAGGCATTGGGGAAGTCTTGTCTCTAAAGCGCCTACAGTAATAAAATACATGCTCTGCGGTCTCCTCGTCCTCGCAAGATGGGCACAGAGAAGACGTGCATCTTCCAATCCTATGTAAGTAGTTCCTGTAAACTCCATGACCGGATAAGAACTGCGTGATGTAAAAATTTACCTCCCCAAGGTTCCTTTTTATCCAGGTATCTATACTTGGCAGCAATTTGTAAGTCCACCTTCCTTTAGTTGACGTATCCCATCTATTCTGCCACTGATTTAGAGAATTTTGACGCTCTTCCTTCTTTATAAGTTTCACCTGTTGGGAAGCATTAGCCTTTCTTATAAAGATGCGCTTCATTTCATCTGCCAATATATCCATTGGGATAGCTTCTGCTATGACGTTTGCTGCATCTTCAGAGATCGTCCGGAATCCACTAATTGTTCTTAACGAACTGATCCTTTGTACTGAACACAGTTTTTGTTTCAGCTGTTTGTTTTTCAGACAGTGGGCCCATACTGGGCATGCATAGAGAAGCCTTGAGGTAACTACGTTTGCTAGCAGGGCCCTCTTTGCGGGTTTTGGTCCACCTACATTGGGTAGCATCCTAGATAAGGCTGATTGCATCTTAGTAGCTTTGTCGCATGCGTAGTTTACATGGTTCTTGAAGCTTAATCTGCAGTCCGGCATAACACCCAAGTATTTGATGGCTTCTTTGGAAGTGATGGTAACGTTTCCTACTTGCACATGGATTGTCTCCATAATTTTCCGACTCGAAATTAATACCGCCTCCGTCTTGTGTTCTGCCAGTTTAAGATCAACCGATTTTAACCAGTCCCATACAGTTTGTATAGCTCCATTTATAGCCGCTTCGACTCCGTTTATATGTTTGGCCACCGCTACGAGAGCAATATCATCCGCGAATCCTATAATTTGCACTCCTCGAGGTACGGGCAGATTTAGGACGTCATTGTACATCAAGTTCCACATCAGTGGCCCAAGAATTGAGCCTTGTGGTACTCCTGCGGATATATTGTAGGATTTCGTTCCCTCATCGGTATTATATAGTAATTCTCTATCTTTAAAGTAACTCCCGATTAATTTAAACAAGTATTTGGGGCTTTTAACTTTTTTAACTGCATTCAAAATGACAGGCCAGCTAGCCGTATTGAATGCATTTTTGATGTCTAGGGTTACCACCGAGCAATATTCTTTGGCACCCCCTTTCCACCTTTTGCCTTCGATGGCTGTTGCTGCTATTTTGGTGACTAAGTCCACTGCGTCAATGGTGGATCTGCCTTTCCTGAATCCAAATTGATATTCAGACAAAGCGCCTGCTTCTTCCACTAGCGGGAGAAGGCGATTGTATATAATTCTCTCCAATATCTTGCCCAAAGTGTCCAGCAAGCATATTGGACGGTATGCCTGCACTGCGCCCACTTCTGGTTTACTTTTCGGTATAAGCACCAGGCTTTGTCTCTTCCAGCATTTTGGGAAAGTACCTTCCTCCAGACATTTTTGGTATGTTTCGACAAATAAATCAGGCCTGTCCTCGATCATCGCTTTAAGTGCTTTGTTAGGGACACCATCCGGTCCTGGTGCCTTGGAATTGGCTATATTTCTGGTGGCTATTCTAAGCTCGTCAATGGTGATAGGTTGTATTTCCTCACCCGAAATATCAACAATTATTTCGGGTCGAGCCGGTCTCTTTGGAAAAAGGGTGTCAATAATACTTCTTACTGCCACTGGATCCGTAGGCTGCGGGCTACCTTTGCTAAATTTTTTCGTAACCACCTTGTAGGCTGTTCCCCAGGGGTTTACGTTTGCTTCCGCGCAAGTTTGTTCAAAGCACCGCCTTTTGCTTGTTTTTATAGCCGATTGTAGAGCTTTCCTTTGCGTTCTAAATTCGTTTAGACGCTCTGTAAACCCTGGCCTATTCCTTGATCTTTGCATTTTCCTCCTGGCTTTCAAGCATGATGCCCTTAGGGACTTGATTTCATTATTCCACCAGTAACATGGGTTATTTCTTCTATTTCCGCACCTTCTAGGCATAGAAGCATCGCAGGCGTCCTTTACTATCGAGACTAAGTCTTCGGCCATCTTTTCTGCTGGGTTCTGATTGATTACAGTCGTTCCTAAGACTTCTTTCATTATTTCTCTGTCCAAGCTTGAGACTTTCCATTTGGGCCCAGTTGTCATAACGTGCTGCCTGTTGTCCTTTGCGGCATTTCTAATGATGTACATAATTGCTTGGTGGTCGCTATGGGTATATTCCTCGCTGACCCATTAGGTACATGTGTTATCGATAAATTGTGTAAAAGTGTGTGTATTCTTGATCAGCGTCAAAAACTGAATCGATTTAGACATGAATGTTTGTGTGTCCGTGCGTCTGTCTATTGTTGGCATTCTCACAGTCGTAAATTTTAGGATATTTAGCTGAAATTTCGGACAGACACTTTTATTTTCAGTGCGCAGATCGCTATTACACAATATCAAACAATAGCCACGCCCGCAATCAACAAAAATCTGTTTTTCTACCACAAAAATTGAGCCATGACTTGATATTTGATGCACAATTTTATAATTAGTCCTTCCATCCATGTGAAAAAAATGGGTGTGTAGAGCAAAAAACACGCCCACAAAAAACACGCCCACACAGTCGACTTTCAAGTTAGCACACAGTGCATATAATATTAAAGGGCGTCCTCATAAGTACCTGTCACGCCCACTATTTGTTTGTAGATATGGGCGATATTTAAGATTTGGCCTGCGCCGAATGTAATTTTTTCTTGCTTATTATTATTATTATCATCATCATCATCATCTTATTATTATTATTAGCTTTGATGGCGCCTTGACCTATTTTTATGGTAAAGTCTCACTTGTCGATGCGTTATCAAAATCAATCAAATCAAAAACTCATCATTATGTATGAGATATGTAGCAAACTGACGCAGTATCAATTTATTTATTTATTAAAAAGGGCGTTGGTTGCAGTGGAGTCATGTTCAACGAAATGTGCTTATATTTCAAATCGTTCCAAAAATCACATCTCGGTTTATATTATGACAATTGCCATCTCCAACTATTTATAGATATATGTTCGCGTATGTGTGTGATGCATCACTCATTCTTTAGCATTCCAGGTGTATGGGCGAGTGTATATATTTCTAATATGCACACATACCTACTTCACTTCAAATTATTTCCTTTCGCTTCCACTCAATTCAGTTTTGTTTAACCAAAGCCTGCGATTGTTGCAGTGGTTGTTGTTGGAAGTCGAGTGGAATTGTTTTGCGTAAAAAGCATCAATCAATCATTAATTTGTATGCGCTTAGAAGTCAAACTCAAACATAAAAAATTCACAATTGCTAGAATGTACGAAACGTACAACATAAACATAACAACGCCACACATGCATGCACAATTGGCCGTTAGACGTGGTTGCTGTCTTTTCACATGTGTTTGAATTCCTGTTTACCAAGATTTGTGCCACTCCAAAATGGGTGTTATCTAGTTTAATGACACATAATTTGTCCTGCACTAATACTCTCCACAGAGACAATATGCACGCAAACGTTTCTTTTGTATATTATTCCTGATCATGTGTGCGGCTGTGTGTGTTTAGAATACCGCCAACAGTTTCCCAGCAATGCTTCTTTTAATTATAGCGTTGAAAGCTAAAAATTGTTCATTATTTTCCGCTCGCCATCAGAAAAGTGCGTAGATCCCATGTTGCACTAATGTGCGCTTTGAAAGGCTTCTTTCCCATTTATTTTCTAACTTATGCACTTTTTACTCCTTCTCCGCTTGTTCCATGATGTATTGTCCCGTTTAAAATGATTTCTTTTTTATCTATCTGTTTATCTATCTAGGCGTTGCCGCATTTATCATACATATTGCCTTTTATTCTTTTACATCTTGTTGTACTCAAAACGCTTTGTTGTTTTTGTTGTTTTTCAAAATGTTCCGACTCTAATGTGAAGTTTTAATGTGCGTTTGTTCAAATTGAAAAATGCGTTGAATTCGTTGCAGAACACACACGGGTTTGTACTTGAGAAACTTCCTTCTTAATAATTCATTTGCCAAAAAATAATTATAAACTTACAGCAACAACAAAAAAGGAAAGAAAATTAAACTGCAATCACAAAACACACACAGGGGCGGCCATCAGTGAAGAACACTTTGTACACTTTAAGACGAATTTCCGTCTCTCTCTCTCTCTCTCCCTCTCTCTCTCTCTCCCTTATTAACCTCTTTTACTAAGTACTTAAATAATAATTTTTTAAAATAAAGCAAAATAAAAATCCATCGAAGTTTTAAAAGAGAAATTGAAAAACTGATCTTTTTATATCCTACGAAGTAAAATACAAAATGTATGCGTGTGGTTCACTTAAATTTAACATCCATTCAATAGAGGATGCAGTCGGATGGTCAACGGGGTGTCCTAAATAATAGTGCTGAAGGGCAGAACACAAGGACGTAAATCTGAATGCAAAATTTCAGAGTACAAATAAAAAATAAATAGTTTCTGCTTAAAATCGACAAAATCGGTCGCAGTTAACAAAATTTTTACAGTATTTATACCTAGAGTGCTGGTTCCATGTCCTTAAAATGGGCGGTATAAAATAACGGAAACAATGAGTGCCACGCCCTTAGGTTACGTGTAAATGTGAAAGGTACACAAGATACAAATTTTTTTCCTAGTAAATATGTTTTTCCCTCACACATATTCAAAATCGTAACAAAAAGCTGTCACTCATAATTGAAATCTAATCGTTACAAATTGATTTTCATATTCATTCTATTTTTTGTGCACTATTTTCTTGCCTCTAGAGAAGTGACCACAAACTATCACAAGAGATGTCTATGTAGCCAGAACAAACGTTACACTAAACACCAAACTAGCGAAAAAAAAATCAGGTTGTAAAGAGCAAAGTGCTGATAATGAAAACATCCTACAAAATAACAGTAGTCACACTCACACATGCACATGCACACCCCTTAGGCTATCAATAAAACTGAGGAATTGAAATCAATGTGCAATGGACGGTTGTGTGCTGCAAACTAACAAACCAGACGCACAACAAATTCCAAGAGAAGCTGAAAAAAGAAACAAACGAACAAGTGCTAAAAAATGAAAATAACTGGACTAAAGACATTTCATGTTTTTGTTGGTTGTAGTGAGAAGTCAGTGCAAGGCTATCATCGAACTTTCAACAATATCAACAAAAAATTAATTGTTATGCTATCACTGAACTGAATTGGATTGGATGGAGTGAAAATGTTAAGGTGTCCAAATTCGCCCTCGTGTTAGTACCACTCGCGTTACATACAGGCACTGCATGAAAAACTCATTTTAGTGTTTTTTATTTAGTGCACCAACACCATCACCCTGTCATGCTCTACCATACCCCAATACTAAAATCGCTATGTCTGTAGAATAACAGAGTGTATGGCATATTTAAAAAGAAAGAAATTGAGGGGAATTGCATAAAACACAATGAAAAATATTTGCGGAATTTCATATGTCCAAAATGTTGAACATATGTTTGCTGAAGCACAAGCAACACTAAGGAAAGGAACGAAAGGAAAGGGAGTTTGGAAAAAAAGGTTAGCAACTCCACTACCATCTGCACCTACACCACCACCAACTCCGTTAATACAGATACTAAGTTAATAGTCCACTAAAGGCCTCAATTGAAAGCAACAGTAGTTTAGTTTGGTTGGCCCATTAATAAACATCCTCGTGTTATACACATGTTCTGTGCAAGGGTAAGCATGTGTGCAAGTCATGTTTCAAAATTCAGCAAGAAGCTCAATATGTTTCAATTGGTTACAAGTCGTTCAATCTCTCTACGGTGTGTGGCACTCTACTCCTGCTTAGTTTATTGTTTCGTTCACAAAGGGATTTGGTTGATTTTTTCCTGTTATGAGTTTCGTTAAACTACCGCAGAATTGTTAAGTGTTGAGTTCTCTGTCTGCTGGTTTGCTTGCTTGCTTGTTTGCTTGTTTGTTGATTATATGTTTGCATATGTGACTGAACTGCTTGTGGTGTGGCCTGTGCATATGTTTTTGTATATATATTGTGTTGTGTACATATGGTATATTGAAGCAACAAGAACAATGGCTTAGTAGCAATGCAGTGTTGCCCACGAATGACCACCGCCAACTACTGCGGTTGCAATCAACTCGTATCTCGTTTCTCTTAGTCTTCCTTTTTAATGTTGTTGTTGTTGTTTTGCTGAATTCCTGCAGCCACCCGACTAAGAGACATATGGATGATGGTTTAATTTTTTTATTTACTGTTTTTCTCTGATTCTGGTGCTTGGTGGTGTTCGGTATTTCCCATAAATTGTATTCTACAGACTGTGTGGTTGTACTAAATCGCTTTCCTAAAATCATTGTTGTTGCTGTCATTTTTTGTTGTGGTTTTGTTATTGTTGTTGTTCATGCTTTAATGGCTTTCTTTGCGTACGCTTTCATTTATGTGTCACTGGGTTACATTGTTCGGATATATACGCTAAAGGATTTCTTTTATTATTTGCTGTAAGAGAAGTACGTAGAGGTCACGAAAAGCTTAAATTTGAAAAGTTTAATTATTATTTTGGAGCGATTTTATTGTACGCGTCCAGAAGATTTCCTCTTTATATATTAAATGAAATCAAAAGTGCATTTTCAAAATAAAGAGACAATAATCAATCCCATCAGTTCACCACTTAGAAAAAGTCTGATCGAGAAAACTACCGTGCTTTTGAATATAGGCTTAAGATACTTTGCCTTGTATCGTTTAGATTTTTATCTTCATCTTCTGTTTCCATACTTTATTGTGTTTGTTTACTTGAGATCAACTTTAACCCAGTGGCACACATTTACTCCACAAGGCAGTTGTACTTATGTCTTCTCTCCCTTCCATCTTCAATTTTTTTTCAGTTGTTTTTTTTGTTTTCCTTCCCATACACGTGCGCTAGTGTTTGTGTATGCGGCGATTACATCATGATCATTTTAAATTGATTTTAACAAGATGATTTGTATTCATTCTGAACCTGGCTGTTGTGTTGTTCTTCGGACTTTTTATACACATGCATGCTTTTTAATATTTGCTGGCACTGTCCTCTCTGCAAAATATAGTGTTGTTTCTCAATTGGCTGCTGCTGCTGCTGCTGTTGTCGACTAGTGCCTCTACTCTGGCCCCTCAATATACATATACACATTTGTGTAGTGAAACAAAAAAAAAAAATGCGCGTGCTGTTTTTCACTGGGATACCCTTTCGATGATTTTTGTGATATATATGTACAAAGTGTGGTGCATGTCCGAGCAGAGCAAGGTCGTTATTATTATTATTATTTTTGTTGTATTCGTTATTGTTGTTGTTGTTGGTGTTAATGTTGTTCTTAGAGTTGATGTGATTGTTGTGTGTACAAATAAACTGAACCTTGACATTAAGATGCTAATGTACGCTAATAAACGTGAATGGCGTGATGTAAGTAACCAAGATTTATTGTTTTTATTTCATTAATTGTATTTATACATACATATATAATAAGTGATTGTACTTTTTCTGTTCCGCATTGAATGCAATAGAGTTGCACTGCAAACTTTATTAAAATAAGTCGATAAATATTCGATATTCGTGAGAAATTTAAATCTGTGTCGTCACAAATTAATCAATATTTGAAAAATAAATCCATGGCACAAACACCCTCTAAAGTACTAAAAGGGAAGATATAAAATAATAATAGTGCAATTACTTAAACCACCTAAACCTGCATTTTTGGAAAGCACCTCCAATCGAGACTGGATTATTACAATCTTAACTCGATTTTTAGAAATAAAAATGTCACCAAGTTCCTGTTTAATTTTTAAATAAAGCGAAAATCTTTACAAGTAAAAATTCGAGTATTGACAATTTTCACACAACTTTTCCCCTAATTTAAGTAAACACCTGACACTCGCCATACGTTTTAACGATGTGAATTTGAACGCTCAAGAAGTAATCCTCACTTAGCAATCCTTATGGCACGAAAAGAGAGAAACAGAAACGACTTTACACATAATTGACTAAAAATTTTAAGAGGACATTGATCGGCTTGTATATTTTACAGAATCTGAGAAAATCCTCCAACTACGAAAAAAACACAAAAATATAAAAATAATACACATTACAAACAATCTGGTTAAACTAACAAACATATGACAAGAGCGGTGAATTTTTTTCTGTTTTTCCTCACTCAATGCGTTAAGAGTCGTAGTGTTGTATTTAACGGTGGAATTGTGTGCATTTTGGATAGAGTGTAGGTGTTTGCTAAGCTTAGTTTAACAAATAAATAACGGGCAGACACATGAACGCAAGCACTTAACTAGGCGTTCTAGTTAAGCGTACATTCATTCGCTTAAATGACGATGATGTATAATGTGAGTGTGTGTGTGTGTGTGTGTGTGTGTGTGTATGTGTGTAGAGTATAGTACAGCAATATATTCATGCAACAAATGCTAAAGACATGCATGCAGCAGTAGCCGTAAAGCGTCAACTGAACACACAAACTCAAAATGGTTTGAAATAGTTTGCATACTCCAATCATGTTTTGTGTATTTGTAGTGCATATGTGGACAGTTACACTTAACTAACAAATGCTTAAAAATACATTTGATACCGTAACAAAGCATAAATCGTTCGCCTTAAATACGAATACAACGCAATATTCACCAAATCCATAACCATAAGAGAGAAGAAGAAAAATCGCTTTTAAATAAAAAATAACACAAAATAAGTAAAAAATCCACGATACGGAAAACTTTCTTACAGTTTATGTTTATGTTGCATTGTAGGCGTGTCTCTTGACCGTTTTTTTCTAATTCATTTTGAAATTAATATCAGGAGAGAGTGATTACCACACACGAACGAACAGACGGACTAGCAGACAAGGCTAGATGGACTTTTTGGGGCCTTCAACGCCTGCGTCAGGGCGTTGCAAACCCTTTTACAAAGTGCTATATACCCCCATATTCCTATGACGGTGAGTATAATAAAGAAATTCAAACTATGACACCTCAGCATGTGTTTAATATGTTTGCCATGTACGTACATATGTACAATATATAATAACCGGGCAATCTTGGAATTTTACGTTGTGTTGTGTTGCGTTGCGTTGTTAGTTGGGCTTTTTTTCCTACCTTGACACAACCAACAATTGATTTGATCACCTGGAATAACACAACAATGTTATGATATATTAGATCAGCTTAACCTGGCTTTTCTTCTTTACCCACTTCACTGACATTCAAATCAACATATCGCATTTGGCGAGGGGTTAGCCCCTTTGGTGTACACTCGTGTTGCAATGAATGCTTCATAACGACAAATGCTTAGCGTAAGAATTTGACTAATGATTTCAAGTGGATTTACGAACAGTATTTTTTCCTATTCCATTACTGGAGAGAAAAACACACTGGACAACTGAAAAATGTTGTAAGGCTTTGCTGTCTCTCTCCTATATTTACAATATTGACAACAAGTAGACATCATTAGGAAATGTTTTGATAAAAGAACGATAAATCGAAAAGCAACGCCTTTTCCTTACATTGCCCACCGTTAGCATCAGTTAAAGGTGAACAATGTATAATCTATAAAAAAATAAATTCATTTAACTTCTAACGGTAACTTAACATATGTAATTCGTTATGCATTATTGCAATTCTGTATGAATGTTATTTAATTGAAAACCTTGTGCTTAATTGCGAATTTTCTCTCGTACAAATATCCACACGCGTACATATACGTACATACGCCGTATTTCAATTTAACAGCACACCTCACTGAAACATAAAGTTCATTATCACAGCACCTGCATCAAGTTTTAATCTTAACCACACATTTAAGTTCGCTTCATTTTTTTGTTTTTTTGTTTATTCTGTAACAATTAAATTTAATGATTATTCATTTTTCTTACCCTCCACAAAAACGGACGTATACTGAGTTTGCCATTCCGTCTGTCCCACGCAGAAGGAGGCGTTAGAAACTTCGAAAAGTATATATATGTATATATTATGGGTGTGTACGCAAATTTGAGTCGATTTAACGATGTCCGCGGATCTGTTCCAATGTGATGAAAAATTAAGGCGTTGAGTATAATTTAGTAAATAATGTCGTTGAGTTACTACTTAAATGAGCAAAGTCAGTTATTTATTATCAGTTGCACCCATAATTGACTAGATTTTTACATTTAAATTTGACATTTATAACAGTAACACATAAATACCACACCAGCGGAATTTGCTGAAAAACTGAATTTTGTGCATTAATGAACCTTAAAGGCGAATATTTTACTTATTATAATTGTCAATAAAAAAGAAAGTAACTGTAAACATGTCCCGATTCCAGTAGAGTATCTAGGATTTGGCTTGAACCAAATATAACTTTTTCACTTGTTTTGTTTGAAATTTTTCTTCAAAGAGAATTTCAAACGTAAGATTTTAGTTTTTACTTGACCTATAGAGTACCAGTGCACGTGATTAGAGAGATAAAGTTGGCTAAACCGTGAAAAAGCCTAACATTGAACTAGAACATATAACAATTTGTTTATAAAATTGAATCCTTGATTTGTTAAAGAATGCATTTAAAAGTTAAAAATCAATTGAAACAATTCTGCAACAATTCTGAAGTTGTCATTGAAATAACTGAAAACGTAATAGTCAGTAAAGCCCATTCAACAGTCGTCTTTCCCACTTTTATCTAATTATACGTCCACAAATCAGTCATCACCTAGGACTAACGTCATTAAAGAGAACAGTTTCTAGTTCACACAAATTTTAGGCGAAGCAAATGCTCTCCATGTGTTATTTATGTATATCCTGCGCCATTTAAGGCAAAGAGCATATTAAGTTTGTGCGGATGTTTGTAACTCAACTTTACCGATCGATTAAAAATCAAAATCTAAATGAGTGTAGACAGATGACACATGAACGTACATATTTATATTTTAAAGGAGTTTAATTAAGTGGCTCGTGCAAAAAAGTTCAATTTTATATATGTTCCGTTCTAGATAAGATACTCATGCCTGGTCTATAACGGTTGTAATTTAATAGTTAGTTAGTCAGAACCACTCGTTGCTTCCTAATGAGGTCACAGATTTTCAGTTTCATTAGTTACTCACTATTTTACTAAATATGGCTTGCAAAGCTTTCCTTGCATTTACCCAAAATAAACACCCTCAACATTTATTCCTAAATTATGATTACAAAGGAATTTTACCAATTATATTGAAATAGGCAAACGGCTGACCAAACAACAGACAATGCCAAAAACAATTTCTATTGTAACAACAAAAACATCATTAACAACGCGCCTTATTTATAAAAGTTAAACGAGAAAAATTTGTGTCTTTTTACTGTCATCTATCAGCTCGTTAGCCTTAAAGGCGAAAATACAGTCAGTCACAACGGACCCCCAGCCGTCAAAGAGAAGCAAAACAAACCAAAACAGTTAAATGTGTTAAAACGATTTGACCGAAAAACAACGCAACACAAAAATATTTAAATATCGTATAAATGGCAAACAACTGTGTGTATGTCGGTATACAACAAGGCATTAGTGCAACACCAAAAATGAGATGAACGCAAAACCCGAAACGGAACTGAGTACCTCGCGTCTATTCTAATGCTCCACAAATGCCAAACATACACAAATAAAAGGCCAAGTAACCGCTACTTTTCGGCCGAATTTTTATAACCACACCACACCATTGTTGCTGCTATTGCTTTTTAGCGCGTTAATGTAATTTTGCATTAGGTTGTGATTATAGGCAAGAAAGAAAATTGTATTTTCAGTAATTCGTGAGGAACGCACATGCTGCGTTTATGGGTTTTGGTAGCGCGACGTTGACAATACTTAAAACAGTCAGTTTAATCAAGGCAAGCGCGCAAACAAGCGACCCCAACATGTAGCGATGGCTATGCAACAGAGATGCGTGCCATATATAAAAAACACATATATACACTCGCAGGTGAACTAATGCTAGTTAACCAGCAATTCAATAAGTGACCGAACGGTGTTATGCGTTAAGGTGGCCAAACATTCTACGAACAGAACAACAACACTTGATAATAACACTATTTGCATGTATGTCGTACGATAGCACTATAACACCCGAACCAACAGCATGGATACAAAAGCGAAGGAATGAAAAGCAGTTAAAAGGGATGGACAAGACAAATGAATTTCTTGCAATTATTGCTTACGGGTTTTTCTTGCAAACTTTTTAGTGCCTAGCAGCCTTCCCACCCAGAAATTCAATTCAATTCAAATGTGAACAGCCATCCATTAATGACAAATCGCGTTATATATGAAATGTTAAATTTGTTCACTAAATATTTATAGTATTACAGCTGATACACGAACAAAAAAAAATGCAGCAAAAATCATTCGCTTAATAACAAATGACTTATTTAAAATGTTAATATAAGTGAAAGGGGTTAAATTATATTATATCAAGCGAATGTGGTTAATACGGAGCATGTACATATAATTAACGGGAGTTTTGAGACCACAATAATTAGAATACATGAAATAGACCAGAACGAATCAAAAACTTGGAAAGGTCTCGCTCAGAGTCGTACAACTAACGAATATGGTTTGGCGTGAATCACATCGAAGGCACCCTTTGTTAATTTAGGGCATTGCAATTGTTTGTCTTCTATCATAATACACACAGGTTGCAATAAAACATCGTTATAAATGAAACAACCAAATGCTGCTTGATGCAGCTTGACGTCACTGCATGGATTCCTGATGGATAATTTTGTATTACAAGAAGCGAGAGTGTTTTCTTTACCACTTCAAAAAGCATTTTATTGTCATAAAGCAAGTTTTTAAATCCACCATATAGGATGAAGAGTATAGCGCTTGAAATACCCAGAGGGAGGCTTCAGTACAAAGTATACACATTCTTGGTCAGCATCAAAATCTAAGTAGATCTAGACAATCCGTTCATGTGTATGTCTGTTGTTTGCTCCGGCTTGGACCTAATTGATGGAAATTGGGCAGTATCCACGCCCACAATGGATAAAAATCTATTTATCTTCCACAAATTTTTAATCAAAATTCCACAAAAGTCATCTTATAGGTTATTGATATACACATTTATATTCACACCATCCACCGAGGCACCAAAAATAAGCGTGGTAGCATTGCAAACACGACCACGATTTACAAAAAACCTTATAAAGCGTAAAACTAAACTTGATGCAAGTTAATACGTGTTATGCACACTATTAGAGTGGTTCATTTTAGCGTTGAAATGTAACAAATATTTAAAAGTGGCTGAATCCACGAATGATTCTTTATTAGATAATTGTCAAGTTCTATTTAATTAAGCAAAGAAGCAAACAAGGGTGTAACTACAGAAGATCACAGATATTATATTTCGCTGGGCACAAGTTAAGCTCTTATAACGCGATAATTTCTATCGCTATCGCCTCAATATTTATATTTCAAGCCATAATCTGTTCCTACAAATTCCTCATAAATATTTTCTTTAATTAACATCATATTGCTGTCACTAGGCATGCAAACTAGGCGAATTAATGCAAACGATGCGTTCGGACCGTGCTTCATAGTAAACACTTGCTTCTTCTTCTTTATAACCAAAAGCTAACAACTATTACAACAATTAGTGTGACACTAAATGTACCTGGTTGCTAAGTCTCCATTTGCCTCTCTCTCCCTCACTCTACCTCTCTAGGATTAGACTGAAGACAATATTAAAATTTATCACGTGCTAAGTAACAAAAAAATATGGCAATTGAATTAAAAAGAAGAAAAAAGCAAAAAGAAAAACAAACGTTGAAGCCTTTAGTACAACATAACTTTGAGCCTAAAGAGTTGAGAACGTTTTGCTTAGGCTTTTATGTTTTGGTGGCAAGCGGCAAGTGTTGACGTGGCTGTGCGCACACGTTACGCCATTGGCTGTGAAACCATCAAAAAACCATCAATCAAAAATGTTAAACAACTATTCCGGTGATGGTCACTCCGAGGCAGATGATGTTCTTATAATACACTTTTTGTTGTTGTTGCAAGGCTGTTGTTTGTCATTTTATGCTATTTTGCCGATGCATTTAAGCAAACACTCTTTGGCATAATGTTGCGTATGCACATATATGCTGTGCTATTAACTAATTATAGGGACAAGTTTTTCTAATTTTCAAAGACGCTACCGCGTTATGCAAAACACCACCGCCCAGTGTAGACCTTTCAGGTCTGCACTTGCAGGTAACTGCTTGTCCAAAGTCATAAGGACGTTGCCAACAACTTATTCTTCTTGGCTGGATGTCTTTTCTCCCCAGACCTCGATCATTATCATGAGAGGCAGACTTCAACATTTATTATTGTACATTGATGACGACGTTGTTATATGTGTAAGGTAGGGGAAGTTTTCTAAGGTTTCAAATCTAATATGAATAGCGACTTGCGTTTTTTGTTGCTGTGTGCATGTCATCATAACAAAAGCGTTAAGCTAAATAAAAAATGCATAATGCTTTTAATGAAAAGGGACAATTCATCAACAAACGATCTAACGATCTCTCATCTTAAATAAGTTCCACGCAAGGCACTGTCACTCCAAGACCAAATTTTGCTCAGTCTCAGTTAATGAGCCAACCAACTATCCCAAATAATTAAAAGTGGGTGTGGCATTTGCCAAATAGCAATTCCAAACTCAATGTACTTTTTGCCACAAGTGGTGCACAGTATAAAAATATCTCCTTCTTAGCACAACTGACCGCTGATTAACACATATTTTAGAATACGAAACACTTAAGCCTTTATTTTTAGATATTCAAAACACGCGTTCTCAAATTTGCACATAAATCGTTTGTAGAGTATGTGAACATGTGTGTTTTAACTTGTAACACTAACACTAACAACTAAACATAAATTAATTTGTGTTAAAAAGTCAATGCTTTCACATACGTACGAGCGCGAGTGTACGTTGTGTTATATATATTTTTACAGCTTTAAATTTTGTTTGGGCATTAGTTGTGGTGGCGTTATTTATGCACAATTTTGTTGATATATGCATTTGCGCCTTTCGCAGCGCGTACATAACGGCCAGAAGCTAGTAGATGGCACAAGTTTAAAGCCAAAAACAAACCGTGCAGCGGCTCAGACAACTACTCGGCCATACAGGTTGAAACTCAAAAGAACAACAGCAACAACTTACGTCATGCAAAGCAAAGCATACTACAAATTCTTAGTTAAACGTCACCTCAATCTTTAATGCGAGCATAGAAGTCATCTAACACAATATTTGTGAAGGTTTATGCAGAAGGCTCGGTAAACTTAAGGTTTCTTTTAAAGATATCATAACTTTTAAACAACACTTACAAAGCTATGGTGACGGTTCAGAATTAATGAAATTCAATCTGTGCATATATTCCAATAAAAAGCTCAGTTTGTACCTTCAAGAAGTAAGCTTCTTCAATATCTGACTCAATTTTGTCGTCCGTCTGAAATTTACTACACACGTCTTTATTTGTTGTACTCATCGCGGTAGAGTACCACACTTACAAAGAACAAAAATCCCTTACGCACCACACCCACAATTCAAATATTTCCCAACAACAAAATATAGAATTTCTACTTGTTAAATTTATTCTCTCTGCATAAAATCTTTACGAAAAATTGCCATAATTCATGGGGCTTAGGACAAGTCGAAGACAATTACTGCGTTTTGTTTTTGAAATATTGTCGCATGCTTTTAGCAGATTCGGTGACCCAAAGCATTTGCACATGTGCTGCATTCATAACTTATTTGTTGTATATAATAATTCTCCATAAATCTAAGATCATTTTAAAACACTCTGCCTCTGATTTGGTTCCGCTTAAACACCACAGCTGCTTCAATGTACAATATATCATGCTATATTAAGTAGAAGAGTTTGTGTAGAGAGCGCCTTGAATTGTGTGTGTATGTGTGTGTATGTGCTAGCGCAAACAAAATTAAAGAATTACAAAGCCCGATGTCCGTCTTTGAGCTGGTCAGCTGGACAGCTGGTTGGGACGCAGAGCATCAACGTACAACATTTGTACATTTGTGTACATACTGCTGGCGGTGGCAGTGAGTCCATCAAACGACACTTCACGTAGTTGTGTAATATTTTATCTTGTACAATATTTATTTATTGTTTACCTCTTCGACTTTTACCAGCTGAAGCTGATCTTGTTTACCTTAACGGATGCTTCAAATCGTACGAAACAAATTGCTGTGTCCGTATGTACACACGATTGCGTTCTACATTTGCATATGTTGGACGCCTAATTACAATTGCAGTTGCGTAAGTTGGCAAGCACTTGTTCTGTTAAATGATGTGATTGGTGCTTTTAAGGTTGTTTTTACAGTTGATTGTATGTTTGTTTTTATTATTGCTAATTATAATAAAATGTTGTATCTGTGGCATCTGTTGCATCTGTTGTATCTCCAAGATCAGAGAGCGGACGGCTGCTTGAAGATTCTTCAAAGGAAATTGTTCAAAATATATCTTGTTGTGTTGATATGCGTAACTATTCGTTAGAAAAAATCAAGTATGAAACCTAAACACAAGCGACAACAAAAAAATAAAGCAGCAAAATATTGGAGTCAACCTTTTTCCACGTCTTCGTTATTGTTACACAATATTAATGAAAAATTATCAGCAGTGATTATAATTGCTACGAAAGTACCCTACGAGAGGACAATGTTTGGCTTGCTAAGCTCTTTACTTACTTGGGTAAGTTTCGGATTCGGTTTGATTCTTAGCTGAGCAAACGAGTGGGAGATGCAGCTACACCACATGTGTTTTTTACCGATGTGTTCCGTTTCAACTAAGTTTTAATTCATGTCTGTCTGTTCGCCTGTCCGTTTTTCTACACTTAATCTGATCGCTTGCTTATAGATCAATATCACATATATTTATACTATTAGTGACGTCAAACGCTTATCACTCCATAGAATTGTCGCTTTACACACAAGAGCACAATATCAGAAGTACTAGACAGAAAACATGTAACCTGTAGCTTCAACTTCGTATAACTCTCGGTTGTTCATAGAACTTTATCTGGAATACTAGGGTACAGCGCCTGGTAGGAGCAGTGCTTTTGGATACGTTTAGTAGTTATTTGGACAACATATTTGTTGCTGCTACTGCTGCTTTGCTGCAGTCTACATTGCAGAATCTGATTAATATGACGATTACTCTATGAGAGTAGTGGTAATAGCTGTGGATCGTATTGTTATTCTTGTTGTTGCTGTTGCAGTTGTGTAGTACATCTGTGTTTAACATTAAAGTGTAACGAATGGCAAATAAGCTGGAGGTTAGATTAAAAATATTTGATACCAGAACACAAATCACAAGAGGTTGTGGCTTCCAGCCTACAATACTTTTGAAGTGAAATGCAAGACACATACACACACGCACACACATTGTGCTTATGTGCTTATGTGGCAGACTAGTTTCATATCTACACTTAAACAGCATTGTTTTCTATGTAGCGCAATGTAGATCTCGGTACATTGATTTAAATACGAAATCATGGCTAAGAGCACAAGCAACGTACACATTGTGAGTGTTTGTTAGTGTGCACCAAATGCAAAAGACTTTCATGTGTTAAAGGAAAACACATTGCGTTCACGTAATAATAATGATGATAATAATGCGTACAAGATTAAAAATCTCAGATTATGCGCTTAGGGCACACTTACACATGCATTTATTTACACGCAAACAAACGTACGTATATAAACAGGCAACCTTCATTTTCACCAGCACACGAAACATTTTCTATTCCTTATGCTAATATTAAGCCTTCGTAAAGTGGAACAACTAACTCTACGATCGTGGTGGTGTTTGTTTCACATCGATCATATAAACGGGACAACATTACACAACAGCAGAAACATCAATAGCTAAGTTAAGAGAGAAATGAAAGCCTTTGGCTTAAAGCTTCACCTCATCATCCTCGTCCAACCAATAGCTTTTTCCGTATTTTACAAAATCCGCATAATGCAAATTTCACCTTATTTTGATTTTTAAACCTTTTTGTAACTTGTTACTGCGCATGTATGGACGAATGTGTTGTTGTGTTGTTGTGTAATGTTTGTCATGTGCTCCCTAACAAAAACATGTGACTTTTCTTAGGGCGAGTGTTAATAAATATTCATAAAGCGTTGAACACATGTGCGTCTATGCAATACATAATATTTGCATTTGTGTTTGTAAAGTAGGAGTGCTCAATTCAGTGCATATCCATCATCAACATTATTGTAATCGTAATTATTATCATTAGTAGCATTACTACAAAGGAAGACTAGAATAAATGACGAACAATAATTATGTCATTAATTTGAACATAAAACTAATTTTAATGACCTCATAATTACTACCTTTACGCATCTTTTTTGTTTAAGCCATGCCCAAACTTGAATGAATCTTTGATTTGTTTCCTTTTTAGCTTTCATCAACGTGCTCTATTTTAGGCAAGTTTGCCCGTTTTAAATGAAGGCGTTGTCTTAGCAAGCTCTGCATGTTGTGGATTGTGGGTTCAAATTTGAATCGGTCTGACGCATTCGAATTGCAACTTACCGACACTTAACTATCGTACCATGAAAATCGAGGTTGGTTGTATAAGCCAAAGAAAAATTTAATTGAAATACATATTGATGACCAGTACAGTGTAACAGACACGGCTAGATCGATTCTGAAACTGATCATGAAAGGTCCATAAAATTCAATTGCCCACTATTGTATATTGCGTAGTTAATATATTGTACATAATTATTATCCTTATCCTTTCACTTACTATAATAACTATAATAATTATTTTATTTCTTATCCAAACAAAACTACGTAATGCAAAAACCCCATGATGAATGTTTAGAGTTTACAGCCTGGAAGTTGGAAAGATAGCATCAATAACTGACCCCGTCATGCGCCCTAATAATACAACCGACGCGTATGTTAGTGCTTCTGCTGCTGCAGTTCCTAACCTTTAACGGTAATCGTTGAAATTGACTTTCTATTTTTTGTCCGCAAAAGAAACGTTGTTGTGCAGCGTCATTTAAAACCGCATTTAAATAAATAATAGCTACCTGTAAGGGACAGCGATGCTTGAATACTTCATTTATGAAATAAAACAATCTTAACCTTAGACTGACTTATCCTCTGTATACCATAAATAAAACTAAACTATAAAAACTAAATCTTAAAACTATTTGTAATTGTCTAAAGTATAATCATGACACACATATTGTAAAATACTCTCTTTCAAACCTTTGCAGAGACCAATGAACTCAGACATTTTAAAACATCTATTTCGATTAAGGCTCTTTTGCAAATTATTGGGCAGTGGTTACTTTTCCGTTTCATTTAGTAGTTATGACTTTCACAATAAAGCGGTAATTAGGCTGCTGCTTGTTGTTTTTATACTCTCTACTTAAGGTGAGAAGTATAATGAGTTTGTCGGACACCACACAAAACAGCTCCAAAAATTTACATTTTAAGATTGAGTGCTGAAATACAAAAACTTTAAATTTTCGCAAGCAGATCGCTATTAAAATTTTTAAAGTCGGGCAAGAGTCATGCGACAAGAATAAGTTACACGACAAAATTATTTACCTGCCACAAAAATTCAACTGTAAAGTTAAAATTTTTTATACCCATTTATAACTGACTCATCCAATGATCGCCGAATACAAGACGCGCCCACAATTTGAAAAAATCCGTACTCAGAGTAAAACATGATTCGCTCGCTGATTCGTAAAACATACACTTTTTGGGGGCGGAACCTGTCACGCCCCCTGTTTGTAAGTACGTGTGGACGGTATTTAAGATTTCGCCTAAGCCGAATTTAGTTTTTGTTTTTATTGTAGTTCTTGTGATTACGGTGCGTAGCATACCTATGGTATACATTCCAACGGTGACGTGTGCTACGGCAATTTTCTGAAAAAGCAGCTCTCTGCCTTTCTGCATCACTAGTTTAAGCGTTTACTTTTCATTTACAACCTGTTGCCAGTTACCGCTTACCGCTTTTATTAGCTGTCATTACAAAAGCATAATTTTTTTATGTATTGCATATAATTCTGGGTGCGTAGCCTAAGGCATGGATTTCTTATTCGTTGGAATTCGTATTTTTCCTCTTCAGTTATTGTTTGAATGCATTGTGTTTTATGAGAGCAACATTTTATTGCGGTTAACAGAGACTTGGAGCGGATTGCGTGCATTTAAATGTTTTATCTGCCACAAATAAAAAGTTGAAAGAAATGTTGATGATTTTTCCTACTACAAATCCTCAACAGCCACACCACACACATGTTTTCTAATAGTAATCAACATCTGCCTTACGTATGATTAACGTTTTTTATGTCAATCATACAGACAGTTGGATTTATTACAGTTCAATTCCTGAACATTCGCTTCTTAGAAGTTGCTTTTTTGTCGTTTGTAGTCTGTTTTTACCTTCACATTGCATTCCCAATGATATTCAATTAAAACATAACAATCGGGGTAAAGATGCATTCCTAGCATTTGAATTTTTTAGAAATCTACGTATATTCGATGTAAAATCATTTCCAAAGCTGCCAAATTTCACTTAACCGACCATTTCCTTCCACTACTATCGCGCAATGAAAGTACGAAACTAAAAATATTCTCAATTATATACATGCCACGCCCACTGCGAATAAACAAGGATTGCTTCCAAAATGTGGTTTAAGACAAATATAACTATTTTACTTGTTAACATCCAATAATATGAATATATATGAAAAATTCTTTTACTCTTTGTATTAAAAACAAGTACAGCTGGTGAAGTTCGACCAATCATTATATACTTAGCTTTACAAGTTCATAATAAATTTGTGTTATAAATAGTTACATGGAAAGGCATTGGACTCTGATCTTATCGACTTTAGCTCCATCTTATCTTTTAGGAGCTCCAAACATCTGCCAAATTTAATATACCCCGAACTATAAGTGCTGCCAGTTGTAAGAGCAACTGTTTATTTTAACAATGTTAAAATACGTTAAAATATTTTCATATCAAAAAACAGATGAAATATTCTTTAAAGAAAACGATAACATCTAGATTAAAAAGTCTTTTGCGCGCTTCTTAATTAAATTATTATTATGAACAAAAGCACAACGCTACGAAACTGTCGTTCATAGTTTATAGTATAGACAGTTTATAAAAACAATCAAAGACAGTAATGGTAAATAATCAATCACACAACCAGCTAATGAAGAAAGTGTTTCACCAAGTAATATTCCATTTACGGCTTTTAAACAAGTATGGAGTTGAATTTGGCTTAGAGCAAGTCGTGAATACACACCACCTCAGATAATTAAAATAAAATGATGCTTATAAATAATGGGCGTAGTCTTAAAGCATTATTATGTGAAACATTGAACTCAACGGTAGCGACAAAGTAAAATCCTTTAATGAACGCATGCCAATTTTCAGCCTTTCATCTTCTAGAGTTGTTAAGTGATATTAAAAACCCTGGTTTTTGCTTAATTGTTGGCAGTTTCTTTAACCAATTTTGCCCAATTTCAATACGAACGGGGCAACGCGGGCAAGAACTATTGTTCTGCCCATATCTCAAATTTTGCGCCTTGAAGAATGTTTACCACAGACAGGCCCAAATCGAGTCAGACTAACTTTTTGACAGAGTGAATATATCTTGTCGGGAAAATGTGTTCTCTGTGGATACTACGCAGAAGAGGTGATTTAAAGAAACAAATTAGATCGGATCAAATTTTTAAGTTATAAACACTTTTCTTGACTTTGTAAACGAAAAACAGCTTGAGCTTACACTTATACAAAAGATTACTGGAAAGCCGACTTTTACTATTACAACTACACTGTGCTCCACATTATCGCCGTTATTGTAGTGGTTGAGCAGTCAAATAAAAAACTATAAATTACTTATAACCAAATTGCAATTAGAGGGTGGATGCGTTATTAATGCAGAGCAGCCACATGGCAATTTTTCTTAAATAAGACTCCTCTCAAATAGACCGCTTCACAAAAAAAAAAAAAAAAATTCTTCATGTTTAATGTTGTCATATACAGAAGACTCATTTATATTGTCAGTGTCCCGATATTGGTATGCGGAAATGTATTTTTTTTTTTTAGTTAAAGATAACGAATGAAAGAATTTTTCAACACTCTGTACGACGAAGATGGAGAAGAAGGTGAGACATAGTAAGGACGTACATACGCACTAAACCGCCAGTGATTGGATTTTAACTACAAATATCGATCTAGTGGAAATTGTGCATTAGATTACTTAACAAACACACACACACGTAAACGCTACCACAAAAGATAAGTTTATGTGCCGCAGAGCAAAGCTTTCAATAGAACACCGTTCGGTTTAGCAGACGGAACGCATTAAAATTGATGTGCGCGAGTGCTTTATTATACAGTGACTATCAAAAGGAAAGACTAAAGACTAAAAATAGGCGTTGGCAGTCAGCAGCAGTGGGTGTGTGCTGATCTGAGCACTCACACATAACATATACGCATAGATTAGCACACATTTTTAATAAGATTTAAGTTTATAATTTTACAAACCACTGAACTAAGTAATGTCGAGTGATGTAGTCTTTAGGCTGGCTTTCATAACATGCCAAACATCTACCACCACACGTACGTACGTACACGCAAAAGATCGATGATTGTCAATTTTGTTCCTACCCAGTCTATAGCCAACAGTTAAGTTAATAGTAATAGTGTCTGGTAAGGTTTAGAGATGTTTTTAGTTTTTATTTTTGTTGTTTTATTATTATTATTATTATTATTATCAATTATTGTCATCAATGCGGTATATAAAACGCAGAAAAATACTTGTACGAGGATTTTCGAAAACCAACAGTTCGGCACCCGTATGAGACCTACAACGATACGCATCAGTTGTTTATTACGGGAGAGTAAAAAATCAGATCATAAGAAATGTGCTCTAAACATAGTGTATTATATATAAAATGTTCTCAAATGGGCATTATATTAGGAATCAATTTCTGAATATACATTTAACCAAAATTATTTTTCTATATGTTTTACTTTTGAGCTGGGCCCTACATTACGCGAAGCAAAAATTGCGTAATAGGTGGAAATAACAAGTTATTTATAATTTTATCGATAACTTATGTCACAAAATGAATAATAAAACAATTAAAATAATTAAATGTGGCTCAGACTAAATTGTAAAGGCCTTCCACATCTGCAAATAGTGCAAGTGCCAGGTATATGATTATGACCTCTGGTAGTGTACGTATTGCATATCAACTTTCAAACCGGAACCTACGCCAAATGTAACTTTTTGTAAATTGTGGACATATGTGAAGATGGCACGTCCATAGGTGGGATATTACGTACAAAAATTTGAATTGTATGTTCACAATTTCAACCCAACATCCGAAAATCTACAACCGTCAAATTTAATCAACAAACGAATATGCGGACGGATATGCCTAGATCGACTCCAATTTGTATGCTGCTATTAAAAAATACAAATCAACTATGTACAGAATTGAAGTGTTTCGGTAACGAATCTATCCCTATTGCATTAATTTATCAAAAACTATTATTTTTGTTGGATTATTTACACGATTTTTTTCCAACTTTCTCTATTTCGAGCGTTGTTGCATGCGTGGAAAACTTTAACTACTAATCTTCCCCTTGCGGCTTCAACATATTATTGTGCATTGAAAGTAAGAAAAACATTTTGTATCATTTTGCTTCCAGTGTATCTTCTTAATCAGTCACCTATAACATCTTCAAAACCTCTATCTTGTGAAGAAGCAAAATAATTTCATACAATATTACTTTCCCGTCAATTCCCGGAAGCTCTTATTGAATTATTTTATTAATTTTTGAATCGGGGTATAACTCCACCTGCTCATATATAAATTTTTTTTGTATGTAGTGAATTTTATTTCTATGTTTGCCAGAGTAATTTTCTAAAATGTGCACATGCACTAACAGTTTGAATTAAATGTTGTCGAAAATTAGCGGGATCGGATAATGGGTATCATGTAGCTCTTTTCTATTCTAAATGATATTGATCAAATGCCTAAATGTTAATTACAACTTGATAATCTTCGAGGTTACTTTTAAAACAATCGAACATGTTGCGGCTTTGCGGTATAAGTCTCTTGGTGAAATATCGTTATATGGAAACGTGTTCTAAAAATGGTCTCATCGGGTTCAAATTTGGCAAGGCCAAATATTTTCATTTTTTTATTTCATTTCATTCAACAATTAACAATTATTTATCAATTTTTGTCAACCAAAATTAGGAATTTCGACTTTTTGCTATATAAAGACTTACTTTATAATAGGACCTAGGGGTTCTAAAGATTATTTGTTTCGGTGTATTTTTAAAATGGTTCCTCTTTGGAGCAATACGTATTATTATAATAAATTTCATTGAAATAATTTAAAAAATGTGACTTGCGCTCAAATTTACATTAACAGATAGAGGGACGGACGGACATAGTTAAATCGATTCACATTTTAATTCTGAATCGATCGGGTATGGCATTGGCCCTTTAGGAGTTACAAACATCTGCACAAACTTTACCCTACACTACGTAGGGTACAAATAGACCTACACCACCTCACATTTTACATGTTCATATTTTACATACATTCATGATTGATAAATGAAATGAAATCTTCCACTTTTGTTGTCGTCGTGTTGTTTGTTTAATATAAAATTCCAACTGACTCTACATTCTGCTGATAGAAAAGCATTAAGCGAACAAGCTTGACCTCTTCATACATACATACACAAATGCATACGTACTGTGTGCTTGCATATATGCAGATATGCTACGCTTGTATCGTGCATATCTAAGTAGCATTAATCTGTTGTTCATTTTTCTTTAAGCAGTTCATTTCGGTTGCTGTCGAGCACACAATATTGGGCAGAAAGAGGTATAACACGAAAACTCACATCACACTAAACCGAAAAATAATGTTTTTAAGATTAAATTAGAGCATAAAGTATGCGAACTGCTGTATTGGGAGTCAGCTACGTACTTTGCAATTTTTTTAATCAAACATATACACACAAAACCGTTTCATGTGTGTTTCTTATCGTCATATGTTTGTATAAGCCAAGCAGCGAACTGCAAATACCAGAAAACTAGGGAATCTATTGTTCATTTATGCAGAAATTTTAAGTGAATTTTTCTCCTTCTTGGTCATTTTTAATCTGCAATCTCTCTGATTTCAAAATTAAATTCTCACTTATATAAATATGCAACACAACAAATTGTTTTAAATTTTATTATTTATTCCTTTACAGGTGAGTTTGTGCTTTTAACTTCTACCTTAGACCACTTACATACACACCAAGAGGTAATTTTTGTTATATTTTAATGCATGACCATAAGCATACTACACTAGAATTATGCCGTAGTTTTTGTATGCAATGAAGTGCTTGTTGTAGGCGTTTTTGTAATTGTTTGTTATTTACTTTACGGCTCAAAACCACGCATTAAATCTATTTATTTATTAGTCACTAAACCAATGGTAAACATTTCATTTGTGTTTATGAACATTGTTACAGCTGCCGTACCACTAATGTAATAGCCGTATTTTGTTAAGAAACGTTATTGCTTAAAATCGTGCCCTTTTTAAATTAAGGACGTACACTGAAACAAGATCTGCTTAAAAGTATTTAAATCACGAAAAAAAATGACACAATTTGACTCCCCTTTAAGTGGAATTTAAGAAGCTTTGCCAAACGTGACTCAATTGTCTCTAATTCACGAAACTAATCGCAGCTACCAATTGTCGCGAATTGTAGGTTTTGTCCGGTAATTGATTTTGTATTTTTTTTAAATCTCTTACAGCCTTCTTCCCTTAGATATCATGAAGAATTTTATGTTATATCGGAAACGGTTCTAACTTGCAACTTTCCAACTTACTTGTGGAAGTTAGTACAAATCTCCTATGAGGTGTGAAACGGAAGCTCGTCATAGTTGTAAATAGGTAGTAGGCTAGAGGCAGAGCACTTGGCTCTAATGCGGAGGGTCATGGGTGCCATACTTACAACAGTCGACCGCGCGTATGGGTTGATGAGGGAAGTTTTTTCTATATACGGGGCAAAGTTTCAATCGCAATAATTACAAAGTTATATCTTTGTTTACAATGCTTTATTATTACGTTTATTACTTATTTATTATATTATTACGAATATGGGTTATTAGGTTATAAAGTCTCCTGCTGACTAAGTTATGTGCAGAGAATGTTGAGAATCTAAAAAACCTGAGAGTATGACTTTAGAATGAAGCACATCAATCGTTTTTGCACAACGGCTATAAATCAAAATAACACTTACGTAGCTACAACACCAACAACAAGAACGATTTGTTTAACTTTTTTCACTTTAAGTTTCAAACTACAAATACACTCACGTTGCCTGATGTACTTTCGCAATCATTTAATTTTTAAAGAGGGGTTTTTTATATCGACCATCATACTATACATGCAGGTCAAACGCCCAGAAAGAGGCGTTGCAGGTCGAACAAAGTATATATAAATATTCTGAATAATTATCTCATATAAGCGATGTCTCTCAGTACGAGTTAGAGTGTGTTTGTGGAAATCATTCTCCTGGTCGCTAAAGTTAATGCTTTTTGTACATAGGTTGGTATTGAAATTAAGCAAAATTGGTCAAGCGACACGCACACACAAAACGGAACAACTTTTTAAGAAATGTTTCCGCATTACTCATTAAGAATATAAGACATATTGATACATGTACTCCTCAGAGAGTTTTGGTGCTTCGGCGGTGGGTACTCAAGATTTGGCCTAAGCCGAATATAGCTTTTCTTCTGTTCTATTTGGCATTTGTTGTTGTTATCTTAGTTCCTTCCAACAATTAGTGCAGGGTTACACACAGCTGAATGTTCAGCAAGAGACAAATGGAAATGCAAATGAATTATTAATAAAGTGCAAAAGAATAACAGCAATAACAACAGCACCAATTCCAACAGCAACTCAGCATTGTTGCGGCTTTTAAACAACACTTGCAATTGCATAAACATTCGTACCGTACACAGTACACAACACCCGTATATTTATGCGTGTATATTGTTTATGAGTATCACAGTTAGTGTGCACGTTGTTTCTTTTTCTATAACTCTCTTAAGTAAGCCGCCAACAGTTCAGATCATTTGTTGCTTTTTTATTTGTGCCAGCGTTTCCTTTTCGTCGTTATTTGCTTTTTATCTGTTGAGTGTAAATGAATATCAATGAAAATGGTTTACCATGCAGAGTGTTATAGTTTTATTTTTCCTGTGGTGTTTCGTTTTCTGTTTCTTTTAGTATGTATTGTGCTGTATCTCTGACTAATAGTTTTAACATTATGTGCTGAGGCTTGTTCGAGGCTAGAGGCTAAAGTGTTTTTTTATTTATGCATTCTCCTCACAAGCTTTACTCTTAATGGCAATTTTATGGAAAATCGTTTAAAATTGGTGTCTCTATTGACAACATATTTTGTTTGTTTGTGCTTTTGGGTGAAAAATAACAATAACAATGTTGTATAAGTTGATAAAAATCAGAATTTATTATTATGAAATTTTAATTTCGGTTTTATGCAAACACTTATTGCCGCGCATGTTGAGTATGAATGTGTTTTGTTAATTAGATGTAGATCCTTATAGACCCTTTTCCAATCTACTGTACCACTACCTTACTACCTTACAAAAACGGGAAAAAAAACTTAAATCTATTTGAACAAGAGAGAATCAAGTCCGACCATCAAATACCCTACAACACTTGATATTTTCAATTTAATTATTTTCTTTGAAAAATTTAAAATTTTATATGTCTATACGTACTTGTATTTTCAAAAGATTTCAAAATGATACATATGTCGGAAATTTTTTTATTTTTTGTTCGTTTTTGATATAAAGAAAAAAAAAATTATATGGAGAGGGGTTCCAAAAATGGTCCGATCCTATTCATTTCCTAAAAAGTTTCTCTTTGGACCAATGCATATCCTTGTACCCAATATCATCAAAATATCTCAAAAAATGCGACCTGCAGCTTGCGCACAAATTTACATGGACAGGCGGACAGATGGACATGGTTAGATCGATTCAATGTGGTGCAGGGTATAATAAATATGCTTACAATATAAATCATTTTCGGCGTGGCAATATTAATATTTTTTTCCAAAATAGAGAATTCTTATCCAATCACTATGAGAATGTTTGTATTTTTCACTCATATAATTCCCAATAAATACATCGTGGACAGACATGTTCATTTGAGCTAATTTCATAAGTTCATTTTATATGCGAAAACGTGCTCTGGTTTTTCCCCTTCATCTTTTTAATTAATATTTTACTCGTCATGGTTGTAATTCTTTGGTTTTTTTTTTTTTGTTTTTTTTTGTTTTGTTTGTAAAACAATTATTTGTTCTTTTTTTAGATTTGTTTTTGTTGTTATTGTTATTGTTCCTTTTTATTTTGTTAATTTTTTTATTATTAATTTTTAGTTTTGAACTTGGTACCCATTTATTTTTTATTAGTTTTTTCGTTTTTTGTTTTATTTGTTGTTGTTGTTGCTATTATTATTTTTTTTTTTTTTTAAATTATAATATTTATATAACTCATATAATAAACTTAGCACATAAGCCTATCAGATCAGTTTTGTTTTGTAATAAATTAATATTATAACTAATGGGTAAATAAATAAATAAATACTCGTATATAATAAAAAATATCTGATAATCAAATTATAAATTAGAATAAATTAAGTTGCGGCCGCCTTTTTATGCGTATTACAAACATTTGCTCAAAACTAATATACCCCCATATCATTTTGGTACGAAAAATACAAGAGCAAAAAAGTAACATGCACGAAGAATGCTTGTATCAAATTTCATCTCGATATCCTAATTGCGTATCAACAAGGATAAATCGAGAATATGTCTGCGCCTCCCAGTAACAATAAACAAAGAAGGTTAAAATTTTGTGGATCAGTGTAATTATAGAGAACTCAAATAATATCCATTAATAATATTTTGCCATGTTCGTAAGAACATATTTTTCTATTATATAACAACAAAAATAATGAAAGTGCACTTTTTCATCTGAACCATAAGGTAAGCCAACGGTTGCTACATATGTATATATGTAACTATAGGCTTAGCAATAGCCACCACAAGCACACAAGTTTACTGGATTAATAAGTTAACACATTTTTTCATTGTTGTGTGTTCTCCTCCAACACGCAATAGCTACTGAGGCGGAAAATTATTTTCATCACAATTTTTATGAATGTTTATGATATTGTGGCTTTTCTACATCCAAACAAACATAAATAAATAATAATAAACTACTGTACGCTGCATATCGAAAGTAAAGTCAATAAATGTCGAATACAGTCAAACATTACGTAACAAGCTAACTCTCACCGAAGTGAAATGAAACCCCAGCAAAAGAATGGCAAGCGAAACTTTAGCAATTTAATAACATCATAAATGCACAAAGAAATAAGTTTGTGTTTTAAGTCTTTCGAATTATGAGAGTAGTAGAGAGTAGGCCCAGAAAGAAAAGTGGCCACGAATTAACAAAATTATGTTACCACATTGAGACAAACCAGGGAGACGTAAAACGTAAAATGAAGAAAACAGTCCCACCACCAACCACAACTACGAATAACAATATAAACGTTATATGGTCTACGGCAAGATAACAGATTGCTTACAACATACGACAGAGACGGCTGGTTCGGAGAAGATCATTATAAACATGCGTTGGTTACGTACGGCTTTGCAAATCCACTCCCATAAACAAAGAACTCATGAATTGTCCGGTTTGTTGGTTGACTCTTTGCAGACTCTTCTCTACTCTTTGCAGTTTTCCTTCTCTCATACCCATGATCAAGCTTAAAATGCTACTATTTACCATTTTTTTTAGTTAACTTATTTGCAGTTTATTCTATGCAAATTTTTATTGTAACTGTTCCACTTGATGCTGTTATTCGTTGCTCGTTGCAGCTCAATTGCAATTAAATGTAACTTTCATTCCACATGGAAATCGTATTTTTAAGCTAACATTTACATTAAACGCTGTCTGTATGCATCACGTCCCCGTTCCAACTTCTTATAGGTAATGACCTCCTTACGTTGCTTTATTGTTTGTTGTTGTTATTGTTGTTGCTGTCGTTGTTATATCTTTTCATGAGTGTAAACATGCGTCGTTTTGCATAAATTTCCATATAATTTGATTGTTGCGTTTAACAATTTGGTTGTTTTAGCTAAACGAAGATTTTGAAAGCACGCTCTCGTACAATATATGCTTGAACATGAAAGCTTCACTTAATTTATATCATAACTCTTTATATACTTCTACGTACTCTCACGCACAACGTACAACATTGCCCTACTTTGTGGGTTCCTTTTACCATTGTATTGTGTCGTTTGGTTACTTACTTGAAGCGGCTGAAACAAGTGTTCATTTGCTGTCTTTCTTTATTGAAAAAAGTAGTATGATTAGGTTGCTAACCCTTAAACTGCCCATACGGATAGTTTTTACGATTATCCATAAAAGGCATAAATCATATGATCACAATGGACTAAGAAGGCAGCACAGGGAAAAAAGACATTTTTTAGGAAATGCATAATACAAATATATTCCGTGTATGTAATGAAAGTTCAAGCTTTGATAATCACTTTGTGCTTATCATTTATTAAAAGTAGGTTACTCATTAAACTCCAATAATTGGAAAATGTAGGCAGGAAACAGACAAAATAGTTCCTTTCATCTTTAGCTTTAGAGCTTAGCTTTAGATAAATATCAAGATGTTTCAGAATACTTATGATTCCGATATGTGAATTGCTCCACCTTTTCTTCAGCTAGGATTAATAGATTTGCAGTTCGCTGATGTACTGAAGGAAAAATATAAAACTGGATAAAATAAATTTTAGAATTTCACCTTTACAATGCAGAAGAATAATTTTCCAATTAGAAGAATTTAGCTTTGATTATTTGCTATGAATTATTAATTTGCTTTTATAAAAAGTAAAAAATTTATGTTTTTGAAATAACTTTAGCAAACTTTTCCAATTTGAAGTTTTGGCCTTATATCCAAACAGCTGGGAGACCGCCGCAGTAAATCTCGCTAAACAAATCACGTGCCGTGAAAGCGATATGTGTAGAATTATAGAACTTTCTTAACTAACCAGGCTTAAAACACAAGGTGACAACAACTATTTTACGACCTTAAATTAATAAAGTAGTGTTACTAGCGAAATGTTGCATTTGTATGATGTATGATGTATTTTTATATTTTATTTATTTATTTTATTCTACGAGCTTCCACCATTTGCGTTTGCAATTTCTCTGCTATACGAAATTATTCCGTTTCACTAGGGATGTACTGCACTTCTATAAAAGGGAACTGATCTACCAATAATTTTTTATCAACACATGAAAACTCTTTTATCAAACTGAATAGGTACGATAAAAAATTATGTATATAAATAAATTAAACTAGTGATGGAGGAGATCACAACAGATCTTCATTTAGATTTACATGGCACGGTCGTACACGTGTTATGCAATACAATGCCTAGGTAAGCGGTTGTTGCACCAAGTCTTGCTGTTTTTTTAGTTTTCCAATTGAGTATTGACCAGCACTTTTCTTGCTAAAGCATTGCCTTACAACACTATGTATGTAAGCTTTAATTGCGGCACCGCCATGTATTTTTTTCGTTTTCTTATTGTTGATACCTTAGTGTCCATTTATACGTTTTTTATTGATTAACATACACGTTAATTAATGTAACATAAAACATGTTACATTTAATTTCAAATATCAACAAATTGATTGCAAAGCAACTGGAAATGTTGTGGTCACTTTTACCCGACCATTTAATACCCTAGACCACTTGGCTCCCTAATACCCTACATCTTCACAATTGTTAAGCTACTTAATTATTCTTCACCAAATTTTGTTTAAAAAGAAATGATGGCGTTATATGGGGAAAGATTTTAAAAAAAATTCAATTCGGTCCATTTTCAATAGGCCTACTTGGCTCTTGCACTAAATTTCATCGAACTAACTCCAAAAAAATGCGACCTGTAGCTTGCGCACAAATTAGTATGGACGGACAGACATGGTTAAATCGTTTCAGATTGAGATTCTGAATCGGTGGATATAATTGAAGGTGGTTGCGGCCTATTTCGCTTAGGAGTTACAAACGTCCCCTTAAGCTAAATGTACGCTTTGGCACAAACGGTACAGGGTATAAATATGTTAACGTCAATAAACAGTGGCAGCAGTTGAATAATACCATTTAACATATTGAACGGGCATGTTGATAAAGTGTTAACTTTATTAATTAATAATTTATGAAAAGAAAAATTTTGTTTTTCTAAACGCCGAGTTTAGTTGCCATAAATCGTACATAAATATATTTACAAAGCAAATTAAGATTAGGAAAAAGGCAGAAACAACTTCAAATGAGTCATGCTCATAAGAATTGGTTTCGTTTTCTGAAACTCTTTCCAGTCAACCTGTTGTAATAAATGTTGTTTTTGCATAAATAAAAAAATGTTTACCACAAAAGTAATTTCATTAGTTTTAGCACAAAAATGAAGTTGAGTAATGTGATTTGCTCTTATGACAAACTTGTGCTGTTGCCCGGTATCATTTGTTCATTTATTGTACAATTCGCTTTTTTCTGAGCTTATCATAACATTCACTCTTACTCAAGAATTCTACAATAGATACAATATAACTACATACGAAATATGTGCATATCATGGGTGTGTACCATGGTATTTGTATGCTTTGAAGCTTATTTATTATCTTATAGTGTTGTTAACAAAAGAGAGAGAAAAGCGAGTTGCAGCCACTCGACTTTTTGAACAAATTATCTTTTAAACGTAAACAACTCCTAACACTTGTTGTTGAGTGTTTCATTTACCGGACAACACAGTCGTTATCCATTTCGAATGACCAACTCACGGACTGTCAGTCTGACTGAATGATCAGCAAACCAAATGTCAGTCAGGCTCTGCTTATAATAACAACAACAATTGCCCGTTCATTCATTTGTTTTGCCTACACTTTTATTCATTTCTCTACCACTTTTATGCCTTTCTGCTTGACCACAGCTGCATTTTATACTGTTCCTACTTCGACTTGTCCAGCTTCTACGTAAGTGTATATGTATTGCATAGTGGTATACTGTTTACTGCTTAACCAACATTCAGCAGCATCATAAAACTATAACGTAACCACCACGACAGACATGAACGCATATACAAAAACAAACAATTATAAACATGCCCCACTAGAGTGGTACTAGATATTTAACCACATAACTACAAGTGAGTACGTACACATCTATTCATACATGTCGTACTTATATGTATATGTATAAAGTTAAGAAAATTGTGTTGTTCTTGTCTTTGTTGCTTGGGCGTTGCGCATATTGTATTTAATTTTGACGTTATATTTAATTAAATACAATTGTTATTCCATGTTTCTTTGCATACGTACCCGTACACACCATGTGTGTGTGTGTGTTCCTGTTTCTTAGCGTGTTTTCTATTTTCTTGTTCAAGACGCTGACACACACACACATTTTGTGCGGTAGGTATTTATAGAATATTAATAGAATGTTTGGAAAACTTTGTGTTTGAAGTTATTCTTGGTGGTGCTGGAAGTTATTATTGTTATTGTTGTTATGGTGTGAAAAACTGAAAGCATAATTAAAGGTTTTCATGCTTGCCGTTCCAGCCACAAGCATGCGGTAAAATATACTTTATGCTTAACACCTCAACAAAAACCAACTGCAACTGAGAAGATGAAAAAATTTACAATGGACGGGGGGTGGAAGGTTAGCTTTAAAATAGATCTTGGGCAAAAAATTTGAAAATTAAAAACTTTCATTTCAATCTAGTTCTCAGGGAGAGAGGAAGAAAATTGACCAACCATTTCCATATGACTTAGAAAGACCAAGAAGAGCAGTGACGGAAGAGCCAAACTCTTAGGATTAAAGTCGTCGGGCCTACCTACATTTTTCACCGCCTTCAAACGCAAACCCTTAAATCACGACATCAAAAAAATTTGGGCTCTAATGTTATGTGTTATGCGCTTAATACTAACGATTTGTCCATCCAAACGTCCTCTTTATTAAAGCTTTATGTTCTTAATAAATATTGGACGTTAGTTTACACCTTTGCATTTCTCTGGAATGATGGAAAGAAAAGCAGTTTCCCGTCTACTTTATACATGATTGTACATGAATTTACATACGTTACTAAAAGTATTGCACGATTCGCATAATGAAGCGCCACTTTGAAATGCCAAAGCAACAGCTATGGTAATAATAATAAATAAACCAAAAGCAAATACGCTGGCAATTACTCTAAACTTTATGGTTGACTTGAACTGAAATTTGATATTCAGGCAAACTATTGATACTTTTTCACTTGGTGGAAAAAAAAGAAACTAATAGCATCATAATAATGAAGATAATAATAAAAAAGGAATATTTTAAATTGAAGCACGTGTTGTGCTTACCAAACCAAATTATGATACAAAGCAACTGTCCATCGGTCCGTCTTAGCAAAAAAAAAAAAAAAAGCAACGAGAGCGCGTGCAAAAGCTTCAGTAAAAATATGCGATCACTTCAACAACAACAAAAACAAATTATTATTATTAAGTATTTTGTTGCTGTTGTTGTTTTCTTTACCATCAACTAGAAAAAAATTAATCGCTAATATTGTTCATCTTCAAAACCACTTTACTTGTAGAGACTACAAGTCTTCTTACAGCACATGGCTTCTTATCTTCAAGGTTACAGAAAATGCTTTCCAGAGTTAGATGTTATGTGTGTTTATTTGTTAAGTTAAAACAGTTTTAGACAACATCATTTATGTAAATGAATCTTGAATCTTGCTAATCTGACAGCACATCTGCATTTTAAGCAAGAATTGTACGTTTAGATATTGACTTTAAAGTGATGCAAGAAAGGAAAGCAAGACTAAGAAAAAATAGAGAACAACTTCTTCGTCTCTGTCTTTGCCACTCTGTACATGTACTGTAATAGAGTTGAATTTAAACTTTATCTGGCATCTTGTTAATTTCCACAAACACACACTTGCTTCGCCAGCTTGTGCGTAAATAATGTTTACGAGAAAATAAAGAAAAACGCACAGTTCTCACACAACCACAAAACCAATAATCGTATGTTTACTTGCCTGCCGCAGACAAAAGTTGCCGTCTAAGGCTCAGAATGCCACATAGCACAAGAGAAAGAGATTGTCATCTGGAGTATACAGCATGTGTGCATGTGTGCATGCGGATAATGTTTTATCTTAAATTATACGCTAATAAACACTGATTACACATAAATTGTATAATGCCTATTTGCCTAGCAAGAGTTGTGCATATGTGTTCATACACACATTTATTTGTATTTCTAACTAACGTACAATAATCTTAACTTTCATCAGTTTTTCATTTACTATTATGATTATCATTAATTTATGTTAATCTGTTTAAAGTGCTGTCGTTAACCATATTCCCAATGTCACTAAAGAAATTTATAAATTTGTAAAGTTATGATTTTCTCCTCTGCAACTATTGAGAACGGCTGCTTGATTGGCATTAAAATCTGAGACGATCTGTCTGTTGTTGGACATTTCACGGTCGAAAAAGTTAAGATATTTTTAAATAGTTAATGGACGTAGATAGATTTACCACACCCACAATCCGTGACATTTAAAATTTGTCCCAAAAGCTAAATTAAGCTTTCTTATACCATCCAAATAAGCTAATCATTGCATTTACAACACTCAGAAGCGAGTGGGCACGGTCGTATAATAGATTCGCCCACAACTAAGAAAGAACCGTATTCAGTACAGAGATTATTGAGGGTGTAATCATCTAACTGCCACGCCCACTGTTTGTACGTACATGTGGAGTGTATTTAATTTAGTTTTTTACTTCTTTTACTCGTTAGATTCCTTATTTACTTATTATGGACAGTTTTGTATTCGTTAGAGCTAATAGATGAATGTAAGTTTTTATGACTTTTTCATGTATGGCCGTGTGTCCGTTCATCACTTTGACTGCATCTGTTGTAAAAAACTTTATTTATAATTCAATTGAATATTGTGTGAACTCATGCTAATGCAGTACTAAAGCCAGTAGTTAACAGGTGTAGCATAGAAAACATATTCCACTCATTAATATTCATCTTGTTGCAAGTGGAGATGGGCAAGAGCGCATTACAGTAAATTTGCGTGTCAAATGACCGTAAGGCTTTAAAAGTAACAATAACAACAAAACATGATTAACAATTTTTTTTCTGAATTTTTCGTTCACATATAGTGCTTGCCAGCACCACGGGTTGCAATGCGTTTGTGGTGATGATTATGCGATTACGTTAATTAACGTAAACTTTTTCACTAGTTTTTAAAAGGTTACCAGAAAAAAAAAAACGTAAAATTCCCCAATGCATGAAGCGCAATAATTGCCATCAATTAAACGATGACTGCGTAGTACGTTTGTGTGTGTGTATGTGTATGTGACCACCCAAAGGTCATGAAATTAAAATTTTTGCGCGTTTTATGAGGTAATCAATAATAATAATTTTTAAGACAACGCGGTACAACCTAAACAAACACAAAAAAGAAAACACACATTCATACATGCACACCACCTTATAATCATACGAAATGGCTTTTACAGGTGCGTTCTATGTGTCCCACAAGCCGAAGATGAACTGATAATGAAGCTAAGTTGGCGCATCTCGTGTTTTAAATATTTTTATGAAGATTTATTGGTATAAAGAGTTATTATTTTTTTAGTAATACCATAGTGGTAATATGTATATAACGTTTTGCATTTAATTTTTTATTTTCATTTCAATGATTGCAAGGTTGCAATAATTCTTCTTGAGCAGAATTTACTCAATACCATAAATCTAAAGATTTTTGAATGACATGGATCGAGATATTTCATTACATCCTTCGCCTAATTGAACATAAAAAGTTACGAAAACATTTATGTAAACTTATTGGCCATGAGTTGTGCACACACGTACCTAAATTAGTTACATAGTTGTGCAGCTGAATTAACTTGCAAGGTTATGACAATTAAAGCATCTGAATTTGCTATTGTTGTTATACATAAAACTGAAAAAAGCTCACAATAAGAAATAATTTATATAAAAAATTAGAAATTGCAACGATAATAACTAGCATATAATATAAATAAAAAGGTGTGTTCGCAAATATCATTCGCTTTGTTTTTGAAACCCACCGAACAGAAATAAAACAAAATAATTATGAACGCAGCATTGCCTTCATATCGCATTTTTAACATTTATACATACGTAACCCATCTATAGCAATGTATGTGTGGTGTGTTGTAGGAAATGATACATATACGTATAAATATATGCAATCGGTTGGCAATTGCTGGGTAGATAAAGGCCGAGTGTGTTCCATACCGTATAATTATTGTAATAATATTTTTATGCTTAATTGCAAAGTGCGGTGGTGGCGGTAGGCTTACCTTGAAACATTCCCACCTTTCCAATTTACTTTCTGAGTTTAGGAAGGTATTGTTCTACAGCAAAATGAATACAAGTGTTCGTTCACAATTTACAATTTTTTACCTTTTAAACAAGTAAGAAAACAAAATTTGGTCAAATCAGGCCAACTCTTTAATACCCTCCATATCTACATACAAGCAGTGGGCGTGGCAGCCCTTTAATAGTGAATGTATTACGTATCAGCTTTCAAGTCGAGTTCAACGCCAACTACGATTTTTTGTAAATTATGAGCGTTTATGTTATCCCACCACGCCCATTTAAGGCACATCAATGAACGAATTAAATATAAATATGTAAAGCACAGTCATAGGTCAATTTTCATGGCAGATCAATAGATTATTGTCGAAACTAGAAGTGATCGCACAGCTCAAAATTTACGACCGCAAGAGTAAACATGCACGGACATACATAATTAGATCGAAAGAGTTTTTAATGTTCATCAAGAAGGCAAACACATTCACACAGAAGTCTCCTTCCCGGTGTTGCGAATGAAATTTTTCATGTCCTATGTGGTGAATATACAAATTGGTCTACAAATGGTACGCCTGGCGATTTTTGTACCTGAAATGGAATATATGAAAAATAATTGACAAGTTTTAAAAGAGCAAATTTATTGTGGGTGGGCTGCTGCAATCACTGTGATGGTGACTAAAATTCCAAATTGAAGAAATACTTTGTTTGATTGAATTTCTTTTCCGCGATTTATCTGAATATGCCCTCGTACGTACTTACAATGGAACGCATGTACAATTAACATCAACTTGATGATAAGCGCACCAACATTATCAAATGATTAAAGAGAATGAAACAATTATTTTTTGGTTTATCTGAAAACATTTACTGGCAGTAGGTTTCTATAAATTACTTATATTATGTGAACGTGTTAGTGGAGTTTGCAGAAATTATGATCAAACCGATTACCTCAAAAAGCGTTGCCCCACCAACAAGACAATATAATAAAAATGCAAACAACAACTACCGCATAGTGCGGCAGGCACTTACGTGTACAGCAACAATATGACCGGTAACAACACTGTTATGTTAGCTTGTGACATGAATAGCAACACATACTTTGAACTGCACTGAAATGAAGTGCAAGTCAAACAAACAAACAACCGAATATACGAGTCTTTCCTTTTGTTTACTTGAGTTACATGAGTCTGTTTGTATGTTGTTGTTATTGCTCTTTTTATTATTTTTGTTGCCTGAGTTTTGTTTTCTTCTAAATGTGCAGCTGTTTTGTTCATTTGAGAGATCTTTTCACTCCTGTAGCCTGGCGTACAGTAGCCTACAGAGGAGAGCATGCGTGCAAGACAACAGTTTGTTAAGGCATTTATATAAATTTTTCTTTTTCTTTTTCTTTTCTTTTCATATAATTTTTTGTTTTCGTCTTAACTATAAAAATCGTGTGGTGTCATATTTATAAATGTGTTGTGTGTATGTGTGAAAGTACCGGTGTTACGCTGATTTACAATATGCTTGTGATAACAGTTATGGCAGCGCACATACAACACCAACAATTTAACTAGAAGCCAAAAATAATTTAAATATCGATTAAAAGAAATGCCCCAGCTCTAGAAATCCTAAATCTTCAAGTTGAGTGTTTTTTGACAACACTTTAGTTTGCTTAGTATCTGGGTATGTATACGAAACAACTTGTTATAAAATTGAAAATATATTTAATCAAGGCCGCCCCAATAAAAAACCCACATCCCCATCTTGGTGATGGAAATATACTAAGTCATTCGGTATACAACTGCCAGAAGGAGTTTTAAGAACTCCTCCATGTATATCAAAGAATATATATTCTCGATCAACATCAAATTATGTATCGACTTAAGCACGTCAATCTCTATGTCTGCCTATTTGTGACTTTGTTTGTAGTACCCAGTCTCTTGGTCGCATAGTGCAGAAAGGCTATTGGGAGTCTTAGTACCATACTTGGTTTTGAAAGTGGACAAAATCGATCACAAGACACGCCTATCGGTCAAAAGACTCGAAACAATTTTTCATAAGATAGGAGGTACATTTGCAACACTCAGAATGAATGCGCCAAAGACCAGCATCAAAAACTGAGTCAATCTACACTGTAGGTCCGTCTGTTGTTAGCTTTCTCATGGACATTTAATGATTTGTATTGTTGTTAGGGTATAAGGGTGGGGAATGAGATTTGCATGAAAGAGTTGCCTTGAGGCACGCCCACATTCTACAAGCACCTTTTCAATTCAAACGTTTCATTTTAATACATAGTACATACCATGCTGACGTATCCAACGGGTATCCAATGTTTGGCTACAGCCAAATAAGGCTCTTTTGTTTGTTGCTATTATGATTGTTGTGATGCTTTTCATTTATACTTTTTTTTTTCAATTCCCATCTATTTGGGTAATTTGATACATGTCATAAATCCCCTTTATGCATTCTTTATGTTTACCAACTAGCTACAATGATATTTGCGTCTTCTACAACAATCTATTACAATTACATTTCCAAGCTTAATGTTGTCTTAATGTCGGTCGCTAGTGATTGTCTTCTATACGCGCATCTTGGCGCATTTTTGCGTAATTGTACGCATGCGCCTCATTAATCATTTGGCCGAACAAGAAGAGATATCTTAGCGTTTCTTTCAAGCCGACCGATCTAATACAACAATCCTTTGTACATGGCCATCCTAAGTATACATAACTCAGACACCCGTTCAACCGTCTGATGGTAATCAAATGTTTATGTGTAAGTGTGTATGTGTTTGAATTTTTGCAACACGCAATCAGGTAGCGATTCATGCCACTTCTTCATTCTCATTTGCTTGAGCACAGACCGTCACTGCTGGCCGCAGCCAGCTGGCCAGCTGGCCAGCTGGTGCTATCGAGCGATGCGTGTGTTAGTATGCTTTTGTCAAAAGCAGCGGGCTGCCGTCATTTGATTTAGAGGAAAACATTATTTTTATTTAACTTTGTTGATGTTGTTATTGTTTTCGCTGTTGTCTCTCTGACACACATTCTTTTGTGTGCTTGGCTTGTTCAATATATTTCAAATAAATTGCGTAATGTGACATTAAAAAATATGGCGGGAGTGCCAGTGTTGGTGGTAATTTTTATAAAATTATACATTATACTCATGCATGTGTGTGTGTGTGTGTGTGTTCATGAGGGGCACACATCTGATAAAGAGTTATCAAAATATATTATTGAAATCACATTAATAAAAATGTACTTGTTGCGCTTTTTACTCAAGCATACCTTTTATAGGCAAAATCATTTTTTTTTTTTTGAAATATTTCCCTTATCAAAAATTTTACGCAGCATTTTGTTCGAAGCATAAACTGTATCGTTGGAAAAACCAACAACCTAAAACAATTAAAACAGGGCTATAGTAGGCGTGTGCCAAACACAGGATACTCATCATCATTAATAGTTAGGAAATAATATCTCAAATTTCTTTGAACGCAATAAAAACAAAAACAGTGTGTACGTGTACGTTAACTGATCCCCCCCATCCCACAAGTTTGCTCCGGACATTTTATATACATATACATACTATAAAAATTCTAAATAAATGCCTAAAACACACTAACTTTAGGTGGGCGTGGTTCATTTGACTTTCCCAAAATAAATAAATAATTAATAATATTAACATTTTAGCAAAACTTCATTTTTGTATCTCTTATAGTTTCCCTAAAAACTATACGGTTTTTAAAATTGTACGACAGACCATGGTCTTATTTAATCCCTTTAAAATACCAAGATAGCTGGGTACGAAAAAATTATTTATACGTATGTCTCAGGTCTACAAGTTTTATGGTTTAAGAACGAATACGAATAGCGATCTGCGTGCCGAAACTAAAAGTGTCAGACGTTGACGCGGACAGACATTTGAAATGGTCGAAATCGGTCAAGAGCGACGCTTACAATCGACAAAAATTTATTTAACTGCCACAAAAATTGATTTATAAACTTGAAATTGGGAATGCACTTCCATAATTATCCCCATCCATCGATGTACCAAAAATAGGCGTGATCGAATTACAGAAACACCCACAATTAATTAAAAACCATAGCGTAAAACCTGACTTGCAAGCTGATACAATTAGGGGGCGTAATCATATACCTGCTGCACTTACCGCTCGCGTGCAAATGTGGAGGGTATATAAGATTTGGCCCCATCCAAATTTATTTTCTTACTTGTTTTATTCCATAGACTTGTTTTTACACTTTGAACAACTGGAAATCATACATAACTCCACTTAACGTCAAGTGATAATTTAACCTCAAAACAATTTACTACAAACACTATATTAACCATATGTCAAAAAACATTTGTTAATCTGTTCTTTGGTTCTTTAAACAAAATTTACAACAATTGGTTGAAGTTGAAGTTTTGTTTTCTTTATGACCCATGCATGTGATTTATATTGTTGCGCGTCTCAGCATATGGTGTATGACTGTTTCATCAACTGACACGACAATTAGCTAAACCGTACTGGATACAAGTCATGTCAAATGTTTGTGTATAATAAACGCACAATTATATTTTAAATATATGAAAAATCTTATACAAAATAACTTTGATTGATTGATTTTTATACCCTCCACATAAGATGGGGGCTATACCATATTTGTTAACATTTCATTTGCAACACTCAACACATTTATATCATAAGTTTTAAATGAGTCATTCTAGATATGTCTGTCCATGTGTCCGTGTTGCTGGCACTCTCACTATCATAAATTTTGAGACATTGAGCTGAAATTTAGTTCAGGCACTTGTAGATTATGCACAAAGGTACCCAATTTGAATTGGGCAAAATCGACAAAAAGACCCCTGAAAAAGCGACAAAACATATCTGCATCATCTGCATCTGGCCCTTATTTTTTTGATTTTTTAATTAATTGCACTTTGCTTAAAAACCAAATAAATTGTACGCTTTCCAACATTTATTGACAACTTTAATTGGGGATGACTTATTTTAATCGTTTAATCGTTTGTGTCTAAAAAGCTATTTAAAAATAATTGTATTATTTATCACTGAAAAAATCCCGCGATTCCCACTTTCTTTTAATCAATAAATACGCAACTACGGGAAGCAAAAGCTGTGCAGATCGTAACTTTGTTACGAACCCAGACGAGTCAGCTAAGTGTCGCTCGTACGTGTGCAGTTTTTCGAGCAATTTAGGTGTTTATAGATCGGTGGCTTCATCTGAAGATTTTCTCTGAGAAGTCGGCGATGTAAATGTGAGTCCAATAACAGTAAGAAGACGTGTAAAAGCATGAGATATGAAATCATGGTGCGCTGCAACCGGTTACTAAGCTTACCATAGCTAACAAGTTTGTAACACTAAAATTTGTTCTAGAAAAACCTGAGACGACTCTGTTTCAATGGGGGCAAATACTCTATCTTTATTACTTACTTAGCTGGTAGTCATGAATAATGGAACTCTGACTACTGCATTGTATATTACTGATATTCGAGGAGCATGTAGTGGCCAAGGATTAGAAGTAATCCACGATAATGCTTGCTTCCACGCCTCAGTGTGCGTTAGAGATTACAAGTGGGAAGTGTTAATTTTTTTTGCGTAGTGCCAATAAAATGTCTTATTTTAATTTTAATTAAGTATCGGAAAAACATGAGTTCAAAATTTCTCATAAAATATGCTTTAATACCACGCCCCTAATTTGTAAAAATCATCAGACTGTTTGCGGACGAAGCTGGCACAGGCGCTGTTGTGTCATGTTTGAATCATTCTAATTGAAATTCTAGCTGTCAGTATCAAAATGGAGTACACTAAAGCTAAAGCAATTTTTGTTTAAGTAAAAGTTACAACTAAAGGGAGTGTTCCCTCTTGTAAGTAAAGTTATAATTATGGCAAAAACGTTCGTACAGTCTGTAATAGTGTTAACCTTAATCGTAGATGACGTTTGATTGACAAATCTTTTTAGCCGATAATTCAATTTTTATGCTCATGCAGAGAAAATAAATTAATAAAGTTGAATTAAATCTCTCAAATTGTAGCAAAATTTGGCGTCATTTGATATGTAATTTTAAGGTGACAAAATTGAGACTTTTGAACATGCATTTACATTATTTAGTTGTCGCTTTGTGTTGTGTGGGGTATCATGTATCTTAACAAACAGTTAACTAAATGTTGTTGGCCAACACGCATTCGCTTGCCCGCCCCATTGTGCACACACATGCAAACATATCTCTAAGCATGCGTCTGAAAAGCTCATACTGATACTCTTAATACTGTTGTACGGCTTTTGATATTGTACAAGCACTGCGATACTGGTCTGGTTCGCATTTTCATTTTGAATTTTGTTATGTTGTTATGTCGAATTCTGGGTTTGGTACGTTTCCTACAAAAACGAGCTAATAGGTTCAATAAAGCCCAGCACCCAATTGCTGACTAACTGACTGACTAGTTTGGGCTGTAACAACAAATGTTTTGTCAGTGATAACTGAAATCAACAACAATAAGCTTTTAATGCAATTGAATACGAAAGCGTGCGTCTATGTGTGTGTGTCCCAAAGCACCGGCTTCGCTTACTTAATATGTTTGGCTTGTTATGGTATAGTATATTATATGTTTGTATATGGCAACGCCCGAATTAAACATAATTTTCATTTTTTTTTTTTTTACTCTACAATCAATTGGCAATCTCATTAATAAATTGCTTGGCAGGCTGCTCGTTGCAATTGGTCGACATAGTCTACCAATGTGCGAGTGCGAACTGCTATTATGTACAACATTTAAGCCAATGTTCATGTGTCGTATATATATACCCGTAGTTATAGGTGCATACCGGTCATCACAGCCAGTGACACCAAACTAACATGATGATTGTTGTAGTTGTTGTTATTATTATTGTTGGTTTGGCCATTTTGACTCCTTAATATACTGCGTGTTGCGTCGACACACACAAGCAACTCGATTATTTTTGTTGCATTTTTTGATGGCGTATCAATTTTTATAGCCCAGCAAGCGTCGATAGGTAACGCCGCTTGATAATATGTTAGCATATTGATGTCTATGCCTCTACATATGGCATTTGTGCACCCGCAGTTAATTAAGTTTCTTGAAAAAAAAGTAAAATTTACCAACGCTGCCTATGCAAACACTTTGTGGCGCCTTTCATCGTACACATGTACGTAAGCCTACCAACATATATTAACATGTTGCCAGTTACTCACGTATTTGTATCCTTTGGAAATTTAATTATTAATGACATTTTAATGTCAAATATTGTGAGTGTATAGGTTGTACGCGTGTATCAGATTACCAATGAAAACCAACCGTCACACAGTCATCAGCCACCAGCCATCCACTAATTGCTTGTTGTGATCTTTGCGTGTGCGCCGGTGGGTGACATAGAATTTATGATCTTCCTCGCGTTCAATAGTAGTGGTAGTAGTGGGAGAGTTCGGGTTTGGGTTTTTCTTCATACACTTATAATTGATTTCCTGTGGCGCATAAGCTAAGCAAAAAATTAATTGAATTTCTGTACATTTAGGCCTTGGGCACGTATGAGTATTATTAATTGTAAAGCAAGCAGCACAGCAGCAGTAGCAGGCACAACAAAAAGAAAGTTTGAAACTTCTCTCTCAGATGACGCAAACAAATGCAGCAACGGAATCATTGAAATTTTGAATTTATGATAATGTAAGAACCGGACTTCGAGCCATTTTCAAAGGCGCGACCCCGACACGCAACGTTATCATCTATATTATTTTAAGATGGAACCTATTCACTGCAACATATTGTATATGCACACATAATTTTCAATTATTAAATATTTCCATGAAAAGATAGAATAATAGAAGATTAAAACAAACACTTAGTTTATAGATAATTTGAGCACACATATCACATAGCATACCAACGTAGTTATTACGCTTAACAATGACAAAACAAACGTTATATTTTGCTTTTACATTTTTTCTTAGATCCCCACCTTAGTGAACTTTGTGGTATTTCGTTTACAACACCCAAAAGGAGACGTCAGAGAGTCTACTCTGAGTTAATCTAGTCCGTCCACCTGTTGTTGGCCCTGTCGCAGATGTAAATTTTGTAATATCGGAAGTAGCGAAATTTTATACAAATATTTTTAGAACTTATGCGTGCGTTCTTACCTAAAGTGCTACGCTCACAATCGACACAAATCTGCCGTAGTTTCACTATGAAGTTGAAATTTTGAATTTACTGAACTGTTATAGGACGTGATCAGCTATTTGCCACGCCCAGTGTATGAATATGGAGGTGTAGGGTGTTTAAGATTTGGCCTAAACCACATTAGTGTTTTTACTTGTTTTTGGAATCACTCCATCAGGCTTTAGCTATGACGGATGTAATATTCAATATTTGCAATCGATTGTTTTTTTGCATATTTTAACAATACATATTAATTTAATTGCATTTAATACTTTATTAATGCAAAGTAATAATAACACGTTTAATCGTTGTAGCACATTAAAACGTCTCTACCTACAATAGCTTTTGCATAAATATGCATAATTTATGTCGATATGAGCTTGGGCACGACTCCTTTGTTAGTGTGGTTGTAATTGTTGATGTTGCACTTTGATTCTGACTGCTTACGTTTATTACGTTTAATCACAATGACAGATAGACGTAAAGCTGTATTTGGCTTAGGCCAAATCATCAAATTATCCACGTTTATAAGGAAACTGTGGGGGTCGCATGTACACAATTGCGTCCACTTTTAAAGTGTGCGTTGTACTGATTTGCAAATTTGACCGATTTCACTCACTTTAGAAAAGACGCTATGTATGGAAATGAGAAGTGTTTGAGTAAAATTTCGGCTTAATTTGTGCGGTCGTAGATTATATAAAAAGCAGATGGTTCGAGAAACACATTTTAATTCTGATTAACAAATGACACACTAGACAGTAGACTTCCCAATTTTTGCGGAGAGTACAATGTGAAGGCCGTTTTTAACAGTGACAGCGTCATCAATATAAGGCAGTTTTGGCCCTTTTACACCTTTTCTTTAATTTCATGTCAACAATGCGGCCGACAGAGATGGTAACGTCCGCAGTCGTCATGAATTGCCTTATTTTTTGAAAACAAAGAAAACTCTTTTAGATCTTACACAACTTAATGATCAACTCATTTCATAACCTTCCGATTTGATTGTTTTCAAATAATTGTAACAAAAGTATTTTCTAATAAAACTAACAATCTTTGATAATTAATTCAGTGATAAAATAAAAGAACACGACAACAAGTTACAACTATTTCTGGTGCTTAACGGTGTTTATACAATGCTGGTGTTGATATTTGTTGTAGTTGTTATTGTTATTCAAAGTGAGCGCATACACATACGCGCGTTTTCCTTCTTCCAAACGTACACTTATTATTAGTGGTTATTATTACAAGCATAATAACAACAATATCTATTTAATTTAAGTATGTTTGGATATGTATTTAACCTTCTTTATATCCAAGTGTACACATTTGTAATCGTTTCCTGCGCCGCTTGTTACGTTGCATTACGTTACCACGAATGTAACTGTATGTTGTTGTTATTATATTTAATATTAATATTTATGTACAAAATGTGGTATTGTTGTTGCTTAACAACTGCGCGTTGTTTTCTATCTTTTTCAATTGGTGGAAAAATGAAAATAAGAACAAGACCATAAAATACCCTACACCACTTGATATATTATTCTATTTAATATATTCTTCGAAAAATGAAAAATTTTATTTTTCTATACCTACTTGTATTTCCGAAGGTTTCAAAGTGATACATAAATTTTATTTATTTTTTGGGTTTTTATGAAATCAAAAAAAAAAACTATATAGGGAAGGGTTCTAAAAATGGTTCAATCCGGTCTATTTTCAATAGGGTTCCCCTTTGGGCCAATACATGTTCTTGTACCAAATTTCATCGAAATATCTCAAAAAATGCGGCCTGAAGCTTGCGCACAAATTTATATGGACAGACGGACATGATTACATCGATTCAGATATTGATTCTGAATCGATCGGTGTAATTGGTACAACATTGGTGTGGCATTTGCCGTTTAGGTGTTACAAACATCCGCACAAACATAGTATACCCGTTTCCACAACGTGGTGCAGGGTATAACAAGTAAGTAAACTAAGTTTGGCTCAACACTAAAAAGCAAAATTATTCGGTCCTTCGAAAAGAAAAAAAATGGTCTCGCATTTATGAATCTTTAAATGTCCGTATATGGGTACTCAGGAATACGGTTCAAGAACACGCGCTTTCACAAATAACACAAATACCAAAAAATATTCAAAATTTCTTTCAAGACCAGGGAGACCTTTTGAAGAAAATTTGTAAATTTACAGAGAGAAAGTGAGAACGAGAAACCGCATGTTAATGAATCTATCAGGGTGTGCGAATTATTTAGTCTCTAATTAACTCATGCATGCGTGAACAATTAGTACTTTACGCAGAAATTGGTGCGCACACATTGTTTAGAATTTAATTGGTTTTGCCCTATGCACAAACTAAAACGCTATCAGCAGCTAACAAAACAAGTTTCTTGAAGTACCACACTTGTTCTTCCCAGAACATGGGGAATACGTCTAAGTCAGCTTCAAGTTTCAACGTGCACATGAAAATACTTTACGAGCTCACTGGAATTATTGAATGAGCGCGCAAATTCATTTTACATAAGTGAGAAGCGTGTGTGGTTAAATTTATTATAAGAGAGAGATTTGAAATAAATTTATTTCGCTGTGAATCGAATTGTTGAATAATGTACGCGCTTTAGTCTGTGAGTCGTGAGCCCTTTAAATTGGGAGTAACGGAGAAAACCCTTAAGAACTGCTTCTGTTCCAGTTTTTGTTGCTGTCGTATCATCGATTTAACCCATTTTCAGTGCCAAGTAGCATATTGAGACCATCACTATATTTCCGAAGTCTGAGCTGGTGCTGACATCAAGATTTTTTTTATCCCCCTGGTCGCAAAAATTGAAATTTATACGCCGAACTTAACAATAATATTGGTCAATTGGACAATTTTATTGCCGCTGAAAAATGCCATTAAATACACGCCCATCACTTATAAGCACCATTGCCAATCATACATTTTGTTTAAATACACTGAGGTGGTGGGTAAAGCTGAGGCTTAAATAGAAAGCTGAACAGAAATGTATAAACTCTTTACTTATATTAGTATAAATGATCTCCGTCGGTGTAAAATTCAGACAATCACCGATTAAGGTGATACCGACCGACATGCAGGACGCATACTTATACCTGTTTATATACATATTAAATTTGTATGGTGTGCCAATAAAATAAGAGAAGATGCAAAACTGTACTATATAGCGTGCATGAAATTGTGTTTATTGCTACATTGTTTATTGGTATGTAAAGATGTTTTCGAAAGAAACAAAACAGAGCACAGATAACATTCGGATAATTTAGAGTAATTTCTCGCACCAACAGTTTTAATTATGTATGTTAACACATATTATACGCTTTGAAGCCTATGTGCGTGTGAGTGCATGTGTTCGTTTTGCTTTGCGCTTAAATAAATAAATTCATTTAACATCTTGGCTGAGCAAAAGCACAATACGTGATGTGACCAAATGTGTAGTTTCTGAAGTAGTTTATTGTTGTTTCTGTACTTTAGTGGATGCCAATCTATGCTTCAGCTATTCTTTTAAAACGATTGTAATCTTGAGATCATAAGATAGTTATAACCAAACTCTGCAAGAGGTCGTTTGGTGTTGTTGGTGTTTCCATTTGATGTTATTGTTGTGAATTCTTTGATGTTAAGGCCAGATTTTAATAACAAGCAATAATTTTTCTATTTGTACCCAGTGTCTACCGGTGAAAGAAGTTGTTGTTAAGCAGTAAAAATTCTTCTAAAAGTCTAACTGTTCTGCTTTTCCTCTTTGGCCTTATTTATTTATATTGCCTCATGTGTTTTGTATGTGTGCGTGTGCATGTACTACGCGGTGCGTAGCAATGTGTATGAGCGAATTTACTCACACACACAAATGACCGAGCCTTACACCAAGCAAGTGTTCGTTTGAATGATGATGCCTTCAACTCTGGCCACAGTGACCTGTAGATCTGTTCATTATTCCTTTGGCGTACAAATTCACACTTAAAGCTCTAGACTCTGGACAGACGCATGCTGTGCGTCTGACTATAAATCAGTATTTTATTTGTTGAAATAAATTTGCACTTTATTGCTTCATTATTATGCGCGCAATTTTTATTTATGGCAGCGGGAACCAACCAACCTAACAACCCAAACATTACTCTCCAAAATTGGCCCAATTTCCAGAGATGTCTGAGCGTGCTATTGCACAATTGCTAATTTTATCCTTCTCGATTCCATTTGGAATTGGAGTAGTATACATACACACATATAAATTCTTCATCAACATAAAAATCTGAAACATTTTTCTTCTACGTAGGTTAGTCAGTTATCTATTGTATTTAAAATGGACAAAATCGAATAGCAGTCGTGCTCATATTTAGTAAAAGTCTGTAAAAGTCTGCAATTTATACTTTCTGTTCTGAAATTGGCCGAGTTCAGATAGCAATCTACAGAATGTGTCTGTTTAGCTGTCATCAAAAGAGTGCATATTTGTATGTATACCTGCCACACCCACAGTTTATGTTCACAATATTTGGTACAAGCCTAAAAAAAACTTCTCTTCTCCTTTCTCTGTCCATCTTTAGCGCTTCCTCTATATTTTATTTTATTTAATTATCCTAGAATAACTAATAATTTGCAACTAAAGGAAGAGCAATTAAGTTAAGCTTTCACAACAAATCATTAATGTACCTGTAACGGGTACACACACCGTCCGCATAACTATAAAACAGTGAAATTTATTGGTTGGTATGCGTCGTTGTGCTGCACTTGTTCTGCACCCGCAAATTATACTTAAAATGGCATTTATTACTCGCACTCTTACACACAAATGTAAATCATACACACATCCAGATACATGCAGTGATTGTAATTCGAAGCTACTAGGCGCACATACACTCCACATAGTCGGCCATGACTCATATTTAGGATGAAAATGGTCCAAAGCAGCAGCAAATTCTGCCGTTTATCATGTTGGTTATCTAGTAGTTATTTAGTGATGATGCTGCCGCTATTATTATCGGTGTTGTTGCTCCTGTTGTTGTTTTGATTTCTCTGTTGTACACGCATAATTAAAATGAATCAAATTGCATTTACAGCACAATTACTAAATACTAACATTAGACAACATAACCAAACACACAAACTCCCAATATTTTATTTGTGCATACAAACATTTCATTTGGTTTAGTCCTGCTTAAAAAAACGAATTACTAATAAAATACGATTTATCAAATGGAAACTGGTACAGGGGACTGCATATAAAACAACTTGTGGTGGTGTTGACTACCTTGTATGTGTCTCCGCAATGTTTCCTCGCTTTAATTACAATTTTGCTTACACGTCTGCCTGCCACTGAAATGATCTACCGACCGAACGACCTATGTAACCATTAAACAAATGTGCTGCGTAAAGAAACGTACAAATCTTAAATGTAAAACTAGTGGGTAGATAAACAGTACTAAATAAAATAAATAACCAAAACAAGTAGCAAATCTAAATTTGGCGTAGGCCAAATCCTAAATACCCTCCACATCCAGAACGGTGGGCGTGGCAGATATATATATATAGAGCCCTCCAATGGTGTATGTATTACGTATCAGCTTGAATATGGTTTTTTGTAAATTGTGGGCGTGTATGTTATCACACCACGCTAATTTTTGGCACATCGATAAAGCTCATATTTATAAATGTACATACCAAATTCCAAGTTTAGATTTTTGTCGATTGTGGGCGTGGCGTTTAACCGATTTTACCCATTTTAAATAGCGATCTGCGTGCAAAAACTAAAAGTGCTTGTACAAAATTTCAGCTCAAAATCTCAAAATTTACGCCCGTGAGAATGCCAACAACAGACAGACACACGGACATGTCCCAATCGACTCAGTTTCCGACGCTTATCTAAAATATTTATATAGGGTCTCTGACGCCTCCTTCTAAGTGTTGCAAACGGAAGAACAAACTTAGTATACTCTCATCACCAATGTGAAGAGTATAAAAACCGAAAACAAGTTCCGTATGAGTTACATGAAGTATTGAAAGAACAAAACGTCGAAAATTTGAGTAAAAAATATTCAAACAACAAATCGCTTCACTTTGTTAAACCTGGATTTTCGTGAATTTTATTTTCCTTTTTCAATTATTTACTTTTACCCGTTCTTATACCCAACATCATAACCATTTTTGAGGTGCGTAGGTTTAAGAGGCACACCTCAACAGTATATATATTCCTGATCAACATCAATAGCTCTTCTCTTCGTAGCCTTCCTTTTACCTCTTTACCGCCCGCAAACAGAAGTATCTTGCTGAAATTTAGTGCATTCATAATATTCACTAGCGTTTACAGTTTAATATTGCAAATGGACAGAATCAAACCAGGTAGACCGTCCCTGGTTTGATTGAATTTCAATCTCAGTCAAGGAAATTTCGATTTCGATTTCTAAATTAGTCACTTTTAAGCTTTCTAATGGTACTACATTCTAATAAGACCACCCTCTCGGAAGATATATTAAAAAGGAGAGGCCATTATTGTTATATAAATAATAATATCCCAATGCGAGAACACATGTTTCTTTGCTTATTTAAAAATTTCATATTACACCTGATCTACTAACTCTTATGTTCTGAAATTTGGCAGACCTGTTCATATCCATACCTTTTATACTTAAAATTACCTTTGAATTGACCAACCTTCTTATGAAGATCTTAAATTCTACTTTAAAGTTTAAATTGGACCCTAAGGCCTGTACACCTGAGATTTGATGCAAATAATCTCTGTATATCTCGGAACCTTGGTATTGAAAGCGGATTAAATCAGTCCTTGGGCCTTCTTACAATTTTACAAAACAGGCGAAAAATTTTGCAAATTTTCTTTTTTTTGCACGCCCACCTATAATGAATATATTTCAGATGTTGGTGCGTTTTTTTTTTGGAATATTTGAGGTAGGTGACTCTATATAAATTTGAAATATTTGAAATTCCATATTGAGTGCTTCTCATCATTATTAAAAACAATGTCTTATATAAGCAAAGGGAAATTTTCAGTCCTCATCACACACACTATTGATTATTAACGATATTTATCAATTTATAAGAAACTTTTTATGAATTATACGAGTAGTTAACTCGTATAAATTTCTAATAACAATATTCTGTACTCTGACACGATCTAAACAATGAAATTGTTGTTAAGCAAGACTTTAAGCACCTATAAAACTGGAAACGTAGTAGGCTTTGGTTGTGGTGCCTCTGATATTACAACAAAGTAAATAACATATATATCTGGGCTGAAGGTATTTGTGAAAAAAGCAATAAAATCGTACAAGAACGAGAAGAAAAAGAAAAATCACATAAATTAAAAAATCACAATAATTAGCCTTGAGCTGTATTGAACCGGCAAACCACCAGGTACAACACCACTTAACATACTACTACTAAAATAAAGCTAAGCTGCACGGCTACTAATTTGTTAATTACACACTATCAGTATAAAGCAAGTGTAATAGTAGCCCAAAGCCGTTAGTGGGTACATATGCAGTTGCACACGTTCACTCATATCAGAGAGGAACAAAAATGTGGAGAAATTATTGCGACAATTACTATGGTCGTTGTTTCGAAAGTAAGCTTCCACCAAAAGTACATACTCAGGTGTATTCAGAATATCTGATTACCCATCATCACGTTTTATACACCCCACCCAGAAGAAGGTCTCGAAAACATACCGCCTCAGTAGGCTCGTAAGTATTGAAAATAAACAAAATCGTTCGCAAAGGAAAAAACAATATTTAAACATTTTTTGCCCAAAATAGGGTTCAAAAGAAAGAAAGTTGAAAATTTAAGCACTGCATACTACGTGGAAAGCCTTGGTGCATTGGTGATGTGTGCTAAAATTCTGTTTAAGTCAAATTTAGCTATTTTACTTGCTTGGTTGTTTCTCTCTTCTAATGAATTGGCATGAAGTACTTCCACTGTGAATACAACGCGTAGAGATACAAAATTAATGTGACATTACCACCAAACATGAACTTAGTTTACGTTTATGTGTAACTACAATTTATAAAATGATTTTTATTATGTTTGAAATGACAAAAAAACGAAATGAAGTAACTATGATTCTGATGATGACTATAGTCAATAACTATGGAGTTAAAAATAATAAAAATATATTTACGGTTTATTCCTTCATTGTTTTGTGTAAGTTTTTTAATTTGGTTAAGAAATTTCAAGACTTTCAGACTAAATTTTTTTTACTTATTGTATATTTTTAACACTTATTGAGACTCTTTATTTTTTGAATTTTGTCTTAGTAAAGAACTGAAGAAGAAAATATTAAAGTTGGTTTTTTTATTCGGAGGAATTTGTTTCATTAAGACAGACATTTCAAGTAGACATAGAAGTCCTCTTATTCAAATAGGAAAAAATGTTAGGCCCGTATTCGAAACCGTTCTCTATTAGAGTAATTTAACTATCCTAACTATGCATTGAATACGCGACGCTGTTGTCCGACTTTGCCAGTGCAACTACGTACAAAGCTTAAAATATTATCAATGTTAGTATATCAATTACAAAACATTTAAGATGCAATTAAATTGCAATGTAATGCAAAACTTAACAAGCATTTAAATAATGGGCACAAAATAATATATTGCCGACGCAAGTTCACAAACGGAGGAGGAGCGAAGAAAAATTAAAGCGGACACATTAAAAATACGAATTAGAAGTAGGGGGCGAAAAAGACAGACGCACGGACATCTGTCTGTTGGTTGGGAAACACTGCATGACATTAAACACGCGCGTACGTTCAATGCTTCACTAGCTGAATAAATGTGTTTTGTATAAGAGATCAAGTAATACCTATAAGTAAGATTATGTTATAATTTGTGTGGTCGTGAACTCCTTTCGATTCAAATTTTATTATTTTAGAGGAAAAACATACAATTTTTTTAAAACTTTTTTCTTCTTTAAATATTTCAGCAGCGTAAGCTGTCACCGACATGGGCAGTGAGCATTACTGCTTGAGGTGGAACAATCATCAATCCAACCTGTTAGGGGTGTTTAGTCAATTACTACAGGACGAGAGTCTGGTGGACGTCACATTAGCTTGTTCAGAGGGCGCCCCCATCAGAGCCCATAAGGTAAAGTATATAACAATTACCTACAATACCACTTTGTGTAAAAGTTTATAAGAGTCCATAAAGCTAAATTCGACTGAGGCAAAATCTTGAGTACCTACCTCCAAACCCCTCCAAAGAGCAATCAATTACCAACACTTTCTCTTCTAAAATGAGGAATACGCAAAAAGCCGTAAGAATCCCTAACCTTCGACACTTCCGTCAAGTGTGTAATAGAATTCTCATTTACTGCGACCAAGAGAATGACACACAAACGGACAATTCAGAATATGTACGTGTTTACAAATGTTTTGCTACGTAAATGACATGGATGAGGACAAACCTTGGATACCCTCAACATATATACATACATAATTTTCGGGTGGGGAGTCCTCAAAATCTGGACTAAAAATCCTTCTTTACACAATATGGGCGGGTCTATTATTTGGTCCCGCCCATTTTTAGTTCAATAAAGGTTACAGTAAATATAAATATGTACGTGAAGAGATTAGAAATTCTAGTTAAATTTGGGCGAATTTATCCTTTGAACGGTCTCTAGGTAATGCACACAGATTTAATCTTAGCATATCTTAGCGCTCATCTTGTGCGGAGGGCGCTAAAATACTTTTTTGTACTCTTTATACCAATCGCATTGTTGTACGTCTAAGCGTTTGCGATACCCCTGACGATCACAAAAATAAAGCCACGGAGTTGAAATTTAATACATTCTTTACATTTGACATAATGTATCCAAGTGTCCAAAAAATGAGCACTATTGTGTACAAGTCACGTCCATAGGTAACGCATAAATGCGTAGGGTGTCTAAAATATGGCCTAAACCAAGTTTAGTGGTTTTACTCGTTTTTTATTCATACGTATGATTACAGCCCCATATTTATGTGCATAATGTGTTAACATCTTAAAATCTTGTTGTTTTCAATTTCGCACATAATTCTTTTTAAACGATAGAGTTATTTTCTTGGGATCATTAAAAAATATTTTCATGTTGCCGTTGCTGTTGTTTTATAGCGTTTTAATACCATCACATTAAATTGCCGATCACTGCATAAGTAGATGTTATGCATACTGCGTACTTAGGATTGAAACGCATTCATCACAATTCATACAATAAGTTGGATGTGTACGTACTAAATACACTCTTGTCAACTGCCTAGTAAATTGATCAATTATAAATGCGTTTAAAGCATGTACATACTGCAACTTGTTCTACCGTTTTAGGCGTACCGTAATTTTTACGGCACTTTAGGCGATAAAATAAATTTCTAGCTAGCATTGTAGGGGAATGGTGAGGGAAAGAGCCTTATACATAAAAACCAAATAAGTATGTAGTTGTTAATATAATGAGTTGAACAATTTCTTGGTGAATGATGCACAAAAAAGGACGAACTTTCGCAACATAATATCTATATTTTCATAAACAAATTTATTCACATAAGATGGACGTACACTAAGTATGCTATTCCGTTTGCAACATTAGAAAATCCATGTCTATATTCATGTCCGTCCGTGTGTCTGTCTATCATTGGAATGAATAGTATGTCGCTATTTAAATTGGTCAAAATCGATTGGGAGTCACGCCGTAATCGACAAAACACTCTCAATCGATGTGAAGGTTAAAAATTGCGCGAAGGACACGCCCACAATTAAACAAAAGTTGAAAATAGTTTTTATTGTCGTTTCTGTGCTCAAAAGTTGCCCGCCCACATTTTATTAGCATCAATGCCATTCTTAAATTTTTGGTACAATTGTTATAACCTGCGCAGGTGTCAATTTGTATAGGAGAACCTATGGAGATTTAGGCAAACACCGCTTTTTAAAAAACTTGGAGCTAAAAGACGAAATAAATATTCTCGAGTGCACAACTTGTTTAATAGATGTTTTGTACAATAAAATTAAGTGCTCCAAAGCCATCTGTGTAGATATTACAAGTATTGGTGATGTTTATATAACGTTGCAATCAAGTTAATGCATATTATCGTAACTAGCTGAGAATACGATAAAAAGGAAGAGATAATTAAAAATCCAACCATATATCTCTAAATTTGTCACGATTGTATTTGTTGTTAAAATGGGTGTGCATGTGTGAATAAAAAGAAATAAACGGTATTTGTTATGCACACAAGCCAAATTTCAAATATCCTCCACAACCTCCAAACCATGCACGTGGCAGATGTCTGATTGCGCGATCAAATAGTGCATGCATTACGCATAAATTCATCATTATACGTCAGACGAGGTCTTTCTGTAAATTGTGGGCGAATGAGCCAAATTTCATTTTCATAACTGGGTTATCGATAGACGTGTGCCATAGATTGTGATTATGGGCGTGGCATTAACTGGTTTTGCCCACTTTAAATACAGAACTATCAATATCAGTATCAAAGTCCGTCATGGGGATACCTCAATACAGGTTTTGATGATGACGAAGAATATATACCCTCTGTGGAGTTTATGACGCCTCCTTCCAGTATTTGCACAGGGAATGACAAACTTAGTTTACACCCCTTAATGTAGTCTATGTAAAAAAGTCAATGCATACAAAAAACTAAAATTGAAACCAACGACCACAGCAAAAAGTGGCAAAGCAAAGCAAAATATAATATTATTTAATCATAGATCCTCAAGCTGTTTGGGAGCTTGAGCTTCTCAGGCCACATATACTGAACAATAAAAATCGTACAAATCGTGTGTATGTGCGCTCGCGTTTTATTGTTATGTGCAAAACTCTAATTGCAAATTTATGTTAACAAGTTGGCAAGCAGGTCGCCGCCAACCAAGCAGTTAGACTTCACAACAATTGAACCCGGCTTATAAGTGCGAAGCTCGCGCAAGTTCGCTCTATACGGATATTATCTTTCATCTCTCCATAGAGCAAATCATAAATGAATTTCATTACAAACATTCGCTATTCGCTTAGCACAGTATGAGCTATTTGGATAAAAACAAATGCTCAGTGGTGCCCGCCTTGACTCTCCCCTCTCTAAAGCAGTATGATGGTCCGCTTTCTGTACAATATTTGCAAAAGTTAAGTTTTTTTTATTGTAGTGGGTGTGGTATGCGTGCTTTGGTTTCTAGTTACATAGAAAAAGCCCTCGAACGTTATATTGCTTTGCCAGCCGCATTCATTGTTATACATATTGGTGTTTAAATGTTAAGCGTATGTTAAGCGACCAATTGATTTCATTTATTTCATATATCTTGCCAATGTCGTTATTGCAGGACGGCCCCCACCGCCCCTCCCGCAATGTTACCAATACACCCTCGGCAAATGTATCCAGTATAAGGTTAAAATGTCAAGCGTTAATGTTAATTTTTCTTGCAAAACGAACAACATTTCAAAAACGTTCAAGCTTCTTCATATAGCGCCTTTGAAAATATTTAAAAATACACAAGCTTGGACAGTTCATACAAGAGTAAATAAATTCATATGGAGTAACACTGATTTTAGCGATCTTTTCGACGGCACAAAAATTCTGAAGAGGGATTTTAAAAACGGTTCGATTCAATCAATTTTCAATAAATTTTTTTAGGTCAATTTAGATCAAATTGTATCGAAATATTTCATAAAATGCGACCTGCGGCTTGCGCACAAATTTTCGTGACTATCAGACAGACAGACGCACATATTTAAATTATTTCAGGAGTTACAAACATCTCCACAAACTTTATATATACCACAAGTGGTGTAGGGTACAACAAGGTTTGAAACGGAATATTACAAAAAAAATTGGTGCGAATTACTCCGTTGTAACAAGAACTGTCTAAATTTAAGGCATTTAGTTGTTACGTCAAACTTTATGCTGCTCCATTGCCGAATTGCCTGAAAAGACTTCAAAAATCGAGTGCTTTTGAGTTACAAACACCCGAAATTCATGTAATGTAGGTTGTAGTATATAAGGAAAAATCTATATCACACTTGGACACATGTCCATTAATGGCTTCCTTGTATATGGAAGTGCACTGCTTCTAGCTTTAGCGACCCACAAAACAGGATTTTGATAATTACTCACCATGGAAATAATAATTCAAGATGGCTGCGAGTGTTTTGCTACTTCTCCCAATATTCGTAGAGTGCGTTAGGTTTCAGAGAAGTTATATATGTATATATTAAAACTTATTGAAGCCTAATAAAGATAAGAAGGGAACTTACGGAACAATATAAAAAACAAACAAAAAGTAAAACTTAACCGAAATGCTAATAAAAGCCACTTTGTAGTTGTTTTTCCCCAATCACTCGTCGCTGCTCCCTTCTTAACAATTCACCAGTACAAAATAATTATAAGTATCCATTGTATATTGTATGGTGGGTAGGCTGCGTATTGCTCTATGAAAAATCTGTCGGAAATGAATGTAGTTTTGGCGGCAATTTGACACAATTATTGCAATTCTGTGTGCTATGCGGTGTTATTTAACTATTGTTTTTATGATTGTGAAATAAAAAATGCAAGCACGCACCTCGAACCGTTCCATTATTCGCTCCGCCGTTCAGTTACAGTTGCTTTGTTTTATCTACACTTGTGATTGCCCTGCTGCATATAATGCTGTAATGTATGCAAAAATGAAAATGAAAAAGTACGAAAAAACGGAATAATAACTGACCTTTTGATTAATTATGTTGCACACTCGGCATGTGCGATATGACTGGCTGTGCCTCAAATGTTGTGTGTGTGTGTGTGTGTGCCTGCGACCACATTTATATTTTCCCAAACATATTCGAATTGTTGCGCAATAGATTGTTTTCTTGTTTAGATGTTTAAAGTGACTTTGTTTGGATATTGTTGGCCTCTGTGTGGCATTATTTGTTAAATTGTTGTGGCCGTGGTGTTTGCGTTTTACGCAACACATATTAGTGATAGGTTGTAGCGTTTGAACATTTGTCTAAATATATGATTAACCCAAACAAATGTGAACACAATTGAAAAAGTAGAAAAATGGCCTTGAACGGGGCCAAATAGAGTTTCATTTATCGATGCCATGCAATTTATCGAAGAGTACTGACAATACAAACTTAGCCTAAGTTAATAAATAAGCCATAACAAAATAATAAAATCAATATCTCTTCAACAAATCTTTAATATTTATTTATTTAAAGGAAAAATATAAAAACGCACTTTTTGCTCCCTTTTGCGATTGTTAGTTTAGCTAAAGATGTACTTTTTGTTTGGTTCGTGAAAAAAAATAAATAATTATGAAATTAGATCTTTGCTGCGTGACTACGAGCATTACAATAACAGACACGCAGGAGGTCATAGTTATTCTGATCAAGAATATATATTTTATATAGGGTCTCCGACACCTCCTTCTGGGTGCTTCAAACGGAATGAAAACAGTAATTTACACAATCCGCAAGTTCAATAATTAACACAGTTCCGTTCCGAAACTTATTGAAGTGAAAAATTATCAGCAAAGCGAATGAAACAATTATAAGAATGTAATCACAAAATTGTTGTCCTTACTCAGCCATACATATAATAAATCTTGGAGACCCTGCCCATGTATACGTAACTCCGGACTGCTGGCATGTACGACTCATATACAAGGCTGGACATGGCTTCACCCTTGCAAACTCCTACGTACTAAAACACACCCCGCTCAGCGTCATCCATCACCCCGCGGGACTGCCGTTAGGTATTACTTCACGGGGATACCTTGCATTAGCATGCATTCTCCTTAAACTGTGTGTGTGACATTGCGTGCTCTTTTAGCGACACCAAATTAAGAGCATGTGTTACATTTTACCTTAATGGTTAAATTATGAATTAAATAGGTTTATATAAATTGTAGACGCGTGGATTTTCCGACCCAGCCCCTATATTGCACATAGATGTATGGACGGATTATGCGATATAAAGATATCGTAAATTTATACATTGCAGTTTTATTTTTTTCGGCTTTTGCCGATTGTGCCATTACTTATAAAAGATTTTAGAGATTAAAAAAATTAAATAATAAGACGAAAAAATTGCTTATGTTGATAAATAACTGATATGAAAAAATATTAAAGTAATGAATCCGTTATAAAGATTGATCCCCTTCCTAGTTGATGGTTTCAAAGTAATGAAAACTATTTTACCAAACTTCAAACTCAATATTGGCTTTTCATTTAAGTTTTTATTTTTTGCTAACGAAAGTGAATGAAACACTTAATCTGCTCGGTGCAGTACACTCTTCCACAATCTAAAAATCTCTTACCACCAGAGACACAATAAAAATAGTAGCAAAGCCTCTTGGCAAATAAATGTCACAAATTGTGTTAAACATCACTGGACAGAAAAACACACACAAATAGAAAAAATGGTGCAAGCTGCACATTAAAAAAAGTGTAAAAACTAAAATTGGCTTAGACCAAATCTGAAGGGCCCTCCGCCTCCATGGCACGCTCTCTATACGTCTATTGCATTGTATTGCATTACATATCAACTAAGAAGTTGAATTCTAGGTGGAATAAGGTTTTTTCTAAATTATGGGCGTGCCTGTTACCCGAACTCGATGGATGCCCTAATTTTGAATAACTACGCCAAATTTCAACTTTAGACGTACATTTATGTGACTGAACTGGAGAAATGTTTGTTGATTGTGGTCGTGGAACTTGGTCGACACTTACATATGCGTACAAGAAATATTTGCCACGGATGCTCCTATCTAGATCGACATGGATTTTAATGCTGATCAAGAATATACATACATTTTGTAGGGTCTTGAAGGCCTCCTTCTGCATGGTGCAAACGGAATAGCAAACTTAATATACCCTCATCACTAAGGTGCAGGATATAAAAACGAAAACATTTCTCATACCATGCGCCTATAACACCCATTTAAACACTCGGAGCATTTTTTGTGGCATTCACATACGTGACAAGGGGGGCCATCGAATAATAAACCATTCTGAAAAACTACGTAAAATTGTTTGAATTTTTTCTTTGTTTCAAAGTAAGTTGAACTGCAAAGGCTTGAGGTCAGTTGCGTGTTTATATATGTGTTCAGAAAACTACGATAACAACAGCATCACAGGGTATAAAGTGTCGATTATTTTAGAATTTCATTTGTTCTATTTTTCAGGAGTAATCTTTTCAAAAGCCTAGGTCTTGTCAGAGATTTTCTCCAAAAAAATTTTTCGTTTTTTTTTGTATTTGTTGTTTTTTATTCCCTTCCTCTTCTAGCGTTGCTTGTTGATATCATTTTCCTTTTTTTCACTAATGGTCTTATCAGAGTATAAGTGTTTTATTTGGTTCGTGTGTCTGGTTGGAGTTGAAGAGTTTTTCCGTAATGAATTTGTGTGCTGTTGGCTTTCTACCTTCCCTCATCACAGTGATATAATTGTTGGTGTTGGCTTAATTGACAGTTAGTACTCTTTTAGTGTTGTCTTATATTTCTCAATCCTCAAATCAATATTGTTGGCTGGAGTTTATTTGGGTTTATAATTTTGCGTTCCTTTGCATTTTACACACCAGTACGATATAATGTATATATGGTGAGGTGTTATTGATATGGGGACCGAAAGAGAAAAAGAGGAAAACAAACAGGCCACTGTAGATGACTGCGTTTGACAACATGTCTCATTTTTTTTATCTAGTGTTGTGATCAGTTAAATTCATTAAGTGATAGACTTGCAAAAACATACATACACGTCTTAAATACGTGCATATATGTATCATATCAGTACCAAGACTAGTAAATAAACTCAGACTTTATGCTTCATCGACGATTATGTCGTTCCTGTTAATATTGATGGTGATACCGATGCTGATGGTGATGCTGTTGATTATTGATGTTGATGTTGATGTCGATGTTATTTGTATGTGTACATATGTGTGAGTATGTTTGCATATGATGTATATTTATTAGCTTTTGTTAATTAGTTTCGACATGTGTTGAGTGTCCGTTACTTGCTAGTTGTTATTGTATTATGCACACATACCACACACTCTATATGCAGACTCACCCTCTAGAATTGAGATCTTCTGATATCATTTTAAAAGTTTATAATTATTTCAATTTTATCTTTTCCGTGTTTGACATCAATTTTAATGTCTTTAGGTGTTCTTATCAATATTTCAAAATCATTGCAAAATTAATAATGTTGGAAAACTATATTTACGTTAATGCAAGTTATCTGACTCTGTTTAATACGTTAATAATGCTTAACGTATAGACAGATGATCGGACAAAATATACGTCCAATAGACAGAGTATACGGGGTTGTGAACAGATTCGACTTTAATATGTATAAATACATATATTATTATCTTGAAATGATCTTATGGAAAAATATTATTATTAAACTTATTGAATTTGCCTTTAGTACACTTTAGGTTGTAAGAAAATTTCCGCACGAACCACATTATTAGCAATATAGATTGCTTGCCAAATCTTAAGTACCCTCCGCATCTACGAGGGCGTATGAGAATTATTCCGATTGCTTTGTAAAAAAGTTACTCATTAACATGTGTTTTGGGAGACTTTATATTGTGTGACATAAAAACACATGCATTGCTCTTCTAAAACAATTTACACAAAGTAAAAAGCGAACTATTTTAACATACATTCTTTGTGTGGTGTACGAATAAGCAAACCTTCTCTCCTATGAACTCTTTTTGGCTGGTCGTTACTTATATATAATATTACTTAAAGGACTATATGTCATTGATGAGATAAATATTAGAGGGTGGGATCTATGTGACCACTTAATACCCTACACCTCTACTCATTTAGTTCAGCAATTAATGCAATAATTAGTTGAGTTGTATCCGTATTCGAATCATTGTAATACAAAGTAACAACTTGGTAAATATATGTATCAGCATACAAAAAATGGGCGTGGTCGTTCACAAATTACAAGAAAATCAACTGTACCGTAAATAATACACAAGACTTTTTTCGCATTACACTCTACAACTTTATAAGGAAAAACAGCGGCAGCAGCAGTTAAATTACTTCTAATCATAAAGGTGTTGTTTGCACACATGCTTCACACGGTTGAAATTGTCTTTTACACAAAAATAAAGAAACAAACAAAAAAAAAATTCATAACGATTGAATGCAAACAACTTTGATATTTAATTTTCGGACATGTGCGAACGAATTAGTGAATGAGCGAGTGAGTGTAGTGTAGGTAATTTGTCAAAATACAGAAAACGACAACTCCTTGACAGACTGGCTTTGGCGCTGCCCAATTTTTTATATAAACTGAACAATTTACAAAGTGACTCATTACAGGCGATCTAATGCGAATCTCTAAGTACTCGATAACAACATATACAATGCACAAAAATGACCAACAGTAAACAGAATGGTTTCAGCGGAAATATTTAATTATAACACAAACAAAAAACAATTCAAAATTTAATACTTTGCGATTTTTATATAATTGGGAAAATATTCCATTTAATGTAGGCTAATCGACTAAAGGATATAGTCCAACTTCAATTTAATATTAATATTTGAAAGTTCACTTTATTAACAAATTATTTCGCTTAAATTTTTAACAGACTGACAATTTTAATGGCTGCCGCACTTTATCAAAATGCTACGTAATAAATAAAAATTTTGTAAAATCTTGCCAACACTTCTCTGCAGGTGCTAAACGTGACAATGATTAGAGAAGTAATTATATTTCATTGCATTTTTTATAAATTACTTGATAACTAATAAATTGCCGGAATAGATAATCCACGTCCACAAATTATTTTTATGCAATCCATCAATTTAATAAGTGGACGCGGGGATGACAATACATAATACTTTGTTTATTGCAGAAAGTGAGATAAAATTTAACTTAATGCAATGTAGTTTAAAAAAAGTTGTCATCGCTCTCCACTTATTATTGTGTAGACATACGGGCCTACGATGCAAAAGCTCACTTCTGAATTTGAGAAATATGTAATAAACAAGATTTATGAGCAATGTATGGAAATTATAGCAAATGAATGAGCGATCCAACGTAATAATTAGCAATTATCGAACAATTAATTGCCAATATAGTTTTATATATAAACGGGCATATACAACGCGGAGCACTAATGAGCTTAAAGCGGTTTTGAAATGACGAAAGCTCCCTCTACGTCCTACTCAACCCATAACAACAACGGCTGCTACAATAACAACTGCAACATGTCATGTAAATAAAAACGGCTTTTTCATAATGCCTGGGAAAAATTAATTGACGTTATAAAATTATACAAACGCAACGGAACACACAAACAAACAGAAATTTGCAATTTTGAATAAAATTTACTATTCCATATTGTATGTATGTGCACAGCGCTAGCCGTCCTTTCACTTTACGCTACAGCTAATATATAATTATCTAAAAAAAAATAGTGGCATTGTCAAGAATACCAATACTTTCCACCTACAACGCTACAAGCTTCCGTTTATTTTCTAAAAGTACATTTTTTGTATGCTTTTTTATTTGTATGGGAATGTACAATATATAACTTGTACGTTTGCGACGCACTGAAGAAGGCGTTGTAGACCCAACAAAGTATATATGGTTTATTTTGAGTCTACATCGAATATTGAGTAGATCTGGCCAAAAGTTCGGAAGAGTTAAGTTTTTGCACATTAATTATTATGTCTCACTACTATTCCATATCGCCTCTTTTTTAAATTAAGTGAAAATGTTAAATTCGGTTACACCCGACTATTTAATACCCTACACCACTAATTTAAACACAATTTATGTTTGTAAATAACTTTTGCAAATACCATAAAATGCACTACAATTAAGGCAACGTTTTTGAGTATGTTCAGCTGAGTATCTCGTGCATTTACGACCGCGAGTGTTCCAACAACATCCACACGGACGAACATATCTAAATCGATTTAGATCGACTAAATATTGAATACTTCCTTCTATGCCTTTCATACGTCCCCTTGGGGTGGTGGATATAAAAAATTAAACTGAGAACCAAATATTTACATTTAAAACTGCATTTCAGGAAATTCAAATTTAAGACGTCCAAATGGCACAATATTTGCCAATACCTACACTACGTATCAATAAATTATTTAATTAGTTAAATGAATCCCTCTAACAATAATTAATTGCTGCAACCAAAGGTAGAGGTTTCATGCAAAGACAAAGTAAAAATTTGAAAACTCTAAGTGTGCTGCTGTTTGACCTGTTTTCGCTTATTAGATGCCTAATTCCAAGTTCATTAGAACTTTTGAAATGTTTGTTTTGCTTTCGTTAAAACTTCAATTACACGGCGATTAAACCTTCATTACGCATATTACACAAATAATGTGCTAATGTGTTGATCATTATAATTGTAACACCTAGAAAAAATTAATTTAAAGAATTTTTCCTTGCATTTCCACCACCAACACATGATCCCAATTAATTTAAAGGTGTACATACCCACATCATATCTCTTGTAGCCAATGTATGTATTAGGTGTGTGTCTGTATGTGTTTCTTTGTTGTTTGCACTTATGTTAATATATAGACAATAACTGACACATAAAGCGATAATTTTTGAAATGTACAAATTCCAAACATGTGCTGGCGTGATAAAAACAATTTCATTTATGTGTGCACTCACCAAATGCTTAACAATTCATACATTTTCCTTAGTGCGGGTTAATACTATAAAGTGCTGCTGCTACTACTGCTACTGCTGCTGTTGTCATTCCTACTACTACTACTGAGATTAACGGTAACACTAAACCATACACCCCGATCAGGCTACACATTTGGCTAAATGTAAGACATTTAAAGTAATGTTATGTTATGTTACAATGAAAAACATAATTCTTAAGCATGCAAAGCTTTATTTATTTTCGTCATTTTATTATTACCTACCGCATAAACTCTTGTAAAAGTATAGCTTGTCCTGAAAGATAGTTGGTAACAAATGGTTTTTTATAAGGGAACAATATTTGATATGTACAGTGTTCTCCAAGCAATCAATAAAAAAGTTTTACCTTAATAATGAAGTGTCGAAAATATAGTTCAAGCTTGTGTGGCTTGTGCTAAGAAAATCTTGTGAGGAAAAAGTACGTAATTAACAAGTGTCCTTTATTCGACCACGCAAATTTTTAGCAAGTCTATGGGTTCTTTAGATAATTTGAACAGCTCTTAGTTTTTTATCTATTGTGATTGTCGTTCTTGATCGATTTTCTCCAATTCAAACTTGACGTCAATATCTCGGAGACCTTCTTCTGGGTGTTACAAACGGAATAGCTAACCTAGTGCATGCCCATCTTATGTAGGGGTATAAAAAGTAATCTGGCTCAGATCAATCATAGATCAATACCCTGCGCACTTATCGCTTTAATCTGTTGACACTTATACAGGTGGAGCCTTTAACGTTGCAGATTGATAAGAATGCGATTCCTTTCAACTCGAAGATTAAATTCTGTATATAAGGAGCTCTTTTTGTGCTACCGTGAGAAATTTTTGTTACCTTGCCGCTTTAAATAGGCCTCTGCCTACTTAGGCCAAAATTTACACAATATCTCAACATTTCACGATGATCATTTCAACAACAAACAGAAACACAAACACTATACTAATGCCCATAAAATTGCAATTGTAACATGCACAGCCTCAAAAATTGAGATATTGAGATATATGTCACATGTGGATTCTTCTTTAGTACAAATTTGTAGATAATTAATTAATAATGATATTTATACTCTACACACTACGGGTGCATTAAGTTTGTGTAGATGTTTGTAACTCCGGCAAATGCCACACCCACCTTCATCGATTTAGTAATGTCCGTCTGTCTGTCCATGCACATTTGTGCGCAAGATACAGGTCATATTTTTTAAGTAATTTTGATGAAATTTAATACAAGGATATTTGTACAAATGGGAATTCTATAGAAAATAAACTGAATCGGACAATTTTTAGAACTCCATGTAAGGTCCCATTATAGTGGAAGTCTTTATATGACAAAAAATTGCAATTCCTAATATTTTTCTACAAAAATTGTTAAAGAATAGTTAATTGACTAAATATTTAACTGTGCCACATTTGGATCCAGTCGGATCACTTTGGAACCCCTTTGCCAGTGCCTCGCTCATACTGTTACAACTAAACTAATTGTAGCATAATTTAAGGAGCTAAGTTGTACAGGGTATTAAATAGTCGGACGTGACTGATCACTTTTTACTTGAGAAAAAAAACCACGTATGTGTATTGTGTACATACCATGTCTAATATGATGCATTAACAAGATTTGGTAGAGTTTTGTATAACAGTTCAACGCAGTGGCATTTATACAAATACTGTTTCAATGCTTATCTGGACTCTCATAGTAGCCGAACTTTACAACAATATATGCACTAAAGAGCTACTCCACCAAGCAACCAAACATATGTTGCCGACTTTAGATATGACGGCTTACATAGAAAACTGCATGTTTGTTAGTTGATTGGTTGGTTCGTTGCTTATTCCTTACAAATATTCAGTTTTATTTGTGGTATAAAGTTTCCAACAAATTTATCAATTTGTGTATCTGTTAAATTGTAAATATCTATTACAATCGCATTTGTATGTGTGGTAAGTGTAAAAGGCAGCCAGCATGTCAATTAAATAATTCATTTTTTCCAATTACCAATATTTATGAATTTTTCGTATTTTTTTGCCCCTATTGAATATTTCATTATGCGTTAAAGCCATTAGCAATAATCACATCTCAACACACCAGCCAGCCATACAATACCTTTAACACGTGCCATACATTAACATCATACATACATTGACAAATCAGAGAAAGAAGTCAGTAAAGAGGAAAATCAAGTCATTGGTTATAAGTACATATGTTGCATGTGCTTGTGCGTCTCACATTCCTTTAGCACCTGATGATTTTATTTAGTACAATTCTTCTCTTCTCATTTACAGCCAAGTGCTTACCAATGTTATGGCTGCTGCTTGCTGGCTGGTACGGTTGAATATTTCATCTGTTTTATTGCCGGCCAGCAATCACATTTTGTGCCCACTTCTTCTTTTCGCAGCACATATTGAGTGTTTAAGAGTTGTTATTACCTCAATGTTGTCATCGTTACTGATTTGTTGTTATAGCCTCAACTATCTTTTACTAGACAACTGCACTGTACGTAACCAAGGTTCTTCTTTCCTTTTTCACGTCTTGCCAACACGTTTTGGAACATAGCAATACTGAGTGAGTAAGCAGCAGAGATTTCTTCTTAGGCTTGGTCTACGAAATCGATTTCTCTATTAAGATATATAATTAATAAATGTGTGGATATTCTTGTGGTATAGTTTTTCGTGGACACGACATAAAAATATTGAACGAATTATTACAATTATTAGCACGAGAGAATCTATATTTAATAAATGGGGAAAATATATAAAAAATCTTCAAACTGCTTAAGTTTAATTTTTATGAACTTAAATCATAAGAAAAATTTATAATCGTAGGGGTTTGTGGCCTCCATCTAAAAGAAGGTATACTACGTTTGTGATTTCACTGGCAACTACCAAAAAGTCGATTCAAAGATATCCTTGTACACGTTTGTCCGTGTGCGTACTTGAGTAGAAATTTTGTTTATTCCTTCTCGGTCGCTGAGGCGCTTTCTCACTGGTACAATAGTAGAGGTGTGAAAAACCCTTCTGTGTAAAATTCGGCGGTTGAGGTGATGTGTAACTTTATACTTAAATAGTGGTTAAAAACAACGCTCAAATGTACGTAGTTCACGTCCACTCATAGCGTAAAAAAATGAGGGATATTTCAAATTTGACGTGAGTCAATAGTTTTTACTTGTTATACCCATGTACGCATTCCTTATTCCCGATCCCCCGAACATTATGTGAATTTGAGTTCATAAGTTATCTTCATAAATATTAAATTTTCCATGAGTGCTCTGTTCTATTGCATTGAATATTTTATCAACATACAGGTTAATTTCTTTTTATATAAAAAACTCTAAACGAATCATTAGTTTAATGTTTCTCCATCTAAGCAGCACAATCTTTATATCACTAAATACAATTCTAATAAAAAACACATCAGAAATGTTAACACGTATGAGTGTGCATACCTAAAACTAAAACTTAAAAAAAAAAGTATTGTATGAAAAATCGTGTAGCAAACAACCTTGAATACAAGTTGCTGTATGTATTGTTGTTGTTGAATTGTTGTGTATCTGTTTTATTCCTGTATTGGTGTATCGGTGTTCACCAATGACATATTGCGTCGAAGCAATTAGCGTACCCCCAACGTACCCATAAAGTCAAGTCAACCCAACGACCGCTACAGCGATCAAGCCATAATTTGTTGCCACCACTACGAAGCAGCAATTATATAAAATTAACAAATCAACAATAACAACAAATTACAATTACAATGCAAAAGATTATCTAGACAACAAGTCAAGTTATTTTCTAATATTACAAAATATATATAATGGTCGGCTGCATAATTCTTACGTTGTGTGCACGGGCATGTGCACTTCAATTGTTAAGCTTTTATTGCAATATAATGCGTGTTGTTTGCATATGGTTTCTCAAATGTATGCGCGTTGCCAAGATAGATATAAATCAATTAATGTACAATACACGTGTTAACCAATGTATGCAGCGGGAAAACTAATTTATAATGTGGCTAATAAAATATTACAATAGCGGTTGATGTACGAAGAAAATCTCAATCTTAGATGATGAATGATTTTTTCATTATCATTTCAAACGAGTCAATAAATGTCGTTAGCGATGACGACTGTGGGAAAATGAACAGAAAAGATTTATACCCCTTAACATTTAAAAATGCACTTTTTCTTACTAAAATTTTAAGAAAAAAATACTTTTTAGTTCAGTTACTTTGTTTAGTCCATTCTAAATAAAACATTTCCTTGCGCAAGATATTTTAAAAACTTCGACCTCTAGCCTGAACACAAGTTTACCTTGGCAGATAGCAAATGGAAAGAGTATCACAGTTATGATTCCTAGTCGATGGAATCTTCCGCTTTAGATTTACAGGCATCTGTACAAACTCTGCTATAATTAAAGTTCTCTAATTTTAATACGAATCACCCTTCCATTTATTTGCTTTGCCACCACATCGAAAACTGTCTACTTGGTCTTGCACTAGTAGACGGCTTCATATAAATATATTGCATGTGTGTGTAAATGGGATGTGATCTAAAATTCATCTCTCTTTAAGTGCTTTGAAAGTAATTTTATACTTTTTTATCAAACACAAATTTTTATAACATGTGTTCTTTCCTTTTTATATTTCCAGGTAAGAATATCACTCGGTGCCAAAACACCAACATCATAAATTCTTTGACATTCATTTACCTAATCATATGACGCGTAAGTCTTTAATGAACAATTTTATAAATGCGTGGGATTGAATCAAAAAAATTATAATTCCTTTGTTGTTTCTCCTTTTTTGGAAAAGGAAGACAAATGACCAGGCAAAGTTTAGATATTCTTTCGGTTTGAAACGTCTTATATAAGTGACCAAATGACCTGAAGGTATAAAAAAAGGCTTCCTGAGAATATTGTTGTTGTTATTATTTTTAAAAAACCCAAATTGAAGATACGACCTTTAAAAAGAATCATTATTATAAGAACAATATCTCTAAACAAAGCTTCACTTTGCGTCTGTTTCCGTTAATGTCAAAAACAAATAATTTTTTGGGTTTCAATTAAACTCAACAAAAACCTTTCAAAACAACAAAAGCTCTACAGCTTTATGTAATTATGATTAATGTTTAATTAAATGTGAATTTCACATGATGTGTAAAAAAAAGCTGGTTAAGGGAAAAGTTGTAGTCAGTTATACCCGACAATTTAATACTCTGGTTTAGTTGTGTTAGTAAACGAGAGTCATTGTCACAAAAGTAAAATGAAAGGGGTTCGCCAATCAACTTTTCCTAACAATTTTTTTTTTTTAAATATTGGGGATTGGAATTTTTCATCTTATAAAAGACTATTTTAAATTAGGGCGTAATATAGAGATGGGTCCTAAAATCGGTCTAATTTAAGGTATTTTCCAGAGTGCACGCTTTATTTACATCGAAATATCTTTAAAATGTAAATAGATATTTGTCTATTATGGGCGCGGCTCTTGACCCATTTCGCCCATTTTAAATAGCGATCTCTGTACAAAATTTAAGATCAATATATCAACATTTACGCCCATGAGAATGCCAACACACGGACATATGATACATCCACTCAGTTTTCGATGCTGATCAAGAATACATATACTTTGTAAGGTCTCTGAAACCTACTTCTGGATGTTGCAAACGGAATGACAGGTGGTGAAGGGTAAAATTGTGCCGGACACGCACCGTTTGCAACTGCTAAAACAATGAAAGGCAAGCAGGAGAAAAATTTTAATTTATTTATAACTATTCTTTTTATTCCGTTAGGGCCTATCCCTCTAGTAGAATTCTAAAATATAAATGGAATTTTTCCTTTTTTATATAGGGTGCGTACGGTATTTGAGGACACTTAAACATGTGAATATAATTTCTGGAGAACAATTTTGTTTGTTTTTTTTTTTTTCTTGTCAAGAAATGAAGTGACATGCAGTTATCGTCGCTATTTCCGCGAAAAACACCTATTTACAAATGATCATCAGTTGGCTGTTGAAAATCGCAAAAAACATAGAATTATAATAAATTTCGCAAAAAATTTTGTATAAGAAATCAGTTTTAATGTCAATTTGTCCTCAACTACCGTAAACACCACGAAAAGTGGGCGGTACGCTAAGCTTGTTATTTCCGTTTGTTCGTGTGTCTGTGAACCTCGGGGTCGCAAAAATTGGGGTATTGAATTAAAATACCTAGAACATGTAAGGAGATTTCTATTTAAAATGCCCACAACTAAACATTTTCACATTTACGAAACTGAAATAAATTTTGTATAGTTTTGTGCAAAAAGTGGGCTCAATATCTTAAAATTTACGACCGTGAGAGAGCCAACAGTACACACAAACACACGGGCTAAGATCGACTCGGATTTTAGTGCTGATCAAGAATATATACTCTCTAGGGCCTCCGACGTCTCGGGAATCAAAGTTAATATTAAATCAAATCCAACCGATATCATGGACTTCGACTGCAAGCTGATCCCTAATGATGAACTAATCAAGTAGCAAAGTAGCAAAATTTTTATAACTGCTTTATAAGAACCACTTACGTAAGAATATATGTAGATAGATCACATTCAATTAATTATTTTTATACCCTTCACCTGACTCTGACACGTTCTAGACATGTCCGTGCGAGCTGCGAAATCTTAATTCAGTACAGAAAGTAACATTTTGCTTTTCAATCGATGTGCCCAAAGTGGACGCGATCGAATAACGGATACGCCAAACTATACTTGGCGGAAAATTCTACTTGGATGTAAACGCACTATTAGAAGACGCAATCAGGTACATGCCACGCCCACTATGTAAGACATGCTGGAGAGTATTCAAGATTTGAGTTATGACAAATTTAGTTATTTTTCTCTTTTATTACTACTAACGGTTTAATGTTCTGCCAGCAAACTCAAATTTCATAAAATAAGTAAAGTTTTGAAGTTCATAAATTTGAGGATTTCAGTCGATTTGCTTTATATAATTTACGTTATTAATTAACTTAATTATGATGACAATATAAAGATATTTTAATTAATGGACAACAGGCAGTGTTAACAATCACTACAGCTACAAAACCATAAAGAGGCACGCCTTCATCTCAACTTTGATATTTAAAAGCAATAAGCGAAAACTTTACCCTTGGGGTTATATCTCGGTTAATTTCCTGCACAATACACTTAATATGGTTTCACAGTTAAATGCATTTACGTACACTGTGGGTATTTCATATAATTACACGTATCAACACGCATTAACAACAAAACCTTTAATATTTTTTGTTCACGTGTTTGGCGTAATATTATAAACAGTTACCCACACATACTTTAAAACATTTATGATAACGGGTACACTGTGTGTGGCGATGTTCGAAACTCCTAAATGCATGATACATTTATACGTAAATAGTGGGAGTGCCCGTTATCCTGCACCGGCCACCTTTGGCATAACGATTGCAAGTGCATCCATTCACTATAATATTACTAAATTCCAACTCCAAGGGTAAATGTTTGTGTCTGATTGATAGACTTTTTTTGGGAACAAAATTTTGACTTTGTAACCACAAAATGTCACAAGCACATGAAGATGGAGATTGATGATACGGTGATGCAATTGTTATTTGTGTTGTATTGGCCTACCATCAATTAATGCAGTAAACTAAATGTTTGTTGTTGACGATAAGGGTGCGGTTGGAACGAAATGCTAAAATCCAACCTGCCTTGTATCATTTTTTCATAAAACATTTTCTTCTCTCATTTGGAAAATTATTCGTTTTTTTAATTCATTTAATAACTTTGTAATTTTTGTGAAAAACTTATTATGTCGATACTAATAAAATTATTTCTAAATTCACAATCGTGATGATATACTAAGTTTTTTGTTTTCGCTTATGTTACGCATTAAGTATTTACAAAAATCCCCACATATGCTGTATATGAATAAGAAATAAAATTTATACAAACATTATTAACCACATACACATTTATAACAACGCTGCAAATGTTTTGTCAAGTTCAAGTTCAATATCAATGTACGCATAATAGAAGAACGCATGAAATTTCGGTCAGGGTGATATACGACAAAAAAGAACAAATTAAATAGCTAAATAGCGCACGCGAAGTCTATGAAACCTACTATCATTGCAAGTAACAGCAAATAGAGAACAAATTATTGAAATCCATTTGAATAAACATGCCCACAATGTTATTAATTTTTTATTATTATAATATTCTTTTACCAAGTAGAAAATGCTTAACCAATCGCATTGGGAAAGCTTCGCTTCGTTATTTCTCGAAAAAATTCGTCTTGGACAGACACGATCATTTGAAAAAATGTGTAATTTTCAAAATTTCATTCTAGACGTAAAAAGTGAACTTTTTGTAATATATAATTTATTTATATATATCAGATTTCTTAAAAGGTTCACGTCCATTTAGACGGGCGGGTCTTATCGAAAATCACATCGAAATGTACAAAAATTTAAAAAACAGAAGAATGTTCTAATAAAGTAAAAAGCCGTCTTAATATATTCTGGCAAAATTTAATTTCAATTACTCCTATGGATGACAGGTGATAACCATAAAACTATATTGTAAAGTTTGCTTGGTTCGATTTAACCCATTTTAATACTGATTAAAAAAGTAAAGAATTATTTCTACTATAATTTTCAAAACAATATCTCAGTTTTTGTGGCCGTGAGAGTGCTGGCAAGGGAAAAATAGACCAGAAAGAAATTATTTTTCTTTGCATATTAAGCAATGTGGGCGTGTGTCTTTGGGTCGATTTCGCCCATTCAAAATACCAAAAACCACACTCGAATATGAATTGTCCGGTCAATATCTAAACTTTTGCGACCGTGCGATTGCCGGTCAAAAATCGACTAAATCGGTTCGCCTATTAATACGTATTAAGAATATATGTATTTTTTGACGTGTGGCAAGTCTCCTTTCCATCATTATAACCTTTGCACAAAAAACAATATACCCCCATATCTTTACGATGGTGTATGTAATAACAAACAAAACGAGAAGTACGTATATTGTAAAAATGAAAAACACAATTGAAATATTTATAGTGAAATGTAAACAACATACGCACTCACATTCAAGCTTACAAGCACGTGTAGTCTACAACAAGGAAGGCAAACTGAAAATAGTAACAACAATAACAACAGTAATATCAAATCAAATACCAAGCCCCCACAATTAACCTTGACAAATAATTAACGCATCTGACGCATGTGGGTATGTGCGTGTGTATGGATCGTGCATTGTGCGCTATTAAGCGACAACGACAATGACGACGACAACAAGCAGCACTTGAATTTTTTATACAATATGTATGACTTGACAACAAAATATGTAAATGCACTCACTCACTCACATATGTACACGAATGCCTGTACGCTGGCTACGTATGGTATATTTTGAGCGTGTTTACATAAGCGTTTATATGTTATTTATTTTATTAAAATGTATAGCTAACGGCACTTGAAACTATCTGTTCAGTCGAAATGCGTGTGTTTGCGTATACCACCCAGTCACCATATGTTAAGGCATTAACAACTTACTAAAGCTACCAACCAGCAGTCGAAGTTACTTTTAACTAGTCAATCAGTCAGTCAGCCAGTTAGTCAGTCAGACAGAAAGTCACTCAGTTAGTCACTCAGTTAACTACTCTAGCAGTCAGTCAACTTCATACATATAACACAAAGTGTAGAGTACTTGTCGGCCTACAATGAAATTTCACTCCACACACGCACATGGTACACACCACACACAACAGTGCCAGCAAGAAGTGTAATTTTTATGAAACAAACGTATCATACGTATTGTCAGTGCATACGTGTTTTTAAGTATATATCACAAAGTTAAATAGCTTTACAACGACTTGTCAACTATTTAGTTTGAATGAATGAATAGCTTGTACAGCCTTGAGGCAAAGGTTTGAGGCGAAATTTGTTTTGCCGTTAAGCAAAAAAAATAAAATTCAACTAAATATATATTCGTTTATAATGTAATCTAACACACAAGGAGACTCTTTCAAAAATCATTTAATTTAGGCCTGCCTCGTAGGATATGCATTTCATCGAAAGAATTCACAAACAAAAATTTAACTTAATGTACAATATTTAAGACGTTAAAATAAATTTTGCAAACTTTGAAACGTTGTAAACGAAAACGTTGACTTTTATGAAAAAGAATACTACGTAGAAGGGTGCAACGTGGAGCAAATGCCGACTTTAAATACTTGCAGTTGGTAACAAACTGAACAAATGTTCGTTACTAAGAGGTGTTGTTTTGTAAAGTGATGTTCAAACAACAACAACTTGTTCAACGTGAATAGTTTAACAACAATACTGGGTTGTGGCTTTGAGTTGATGATAGCATTGTTGTTGTTATTGCTTTCAAAACGTCACCTCAAACATAAACATCAAACAATTTCTTTCTTCTAATGACTATCAAATTCCCGTTTTAGGCCGGCCTGCCTTAGAGTCCAGTAGCTCAGGCGTATAGGGCATCAATATGCCGAGATTTGATTTGATAAACCGGGCCCATGTCCCTTAAGAAGGACACTAAAACTCTGTAGCAAACTGAAAAATGCCGAGCCGTGTGGTGTTCCCTCTTGCAGCGAGTCAAAGACCCAAATAGCTTGTAATCGGCTTATAATAAATATATTATGATAATGTGATTAAATTATGTTAGCTTAATATATCAATTTTTTATGACCGGACCGATTCAGATTTTGATGCAAATTGATTAAATTATCTACCTAAGATGGGGGTGTTGTAAGTTTGTTATTTCGCATGCAAATATCGCATCGGAGACTCCACAAAGTATGTATTTAAGATCAACATAAATATTTGAATCGATTTGAATATGCCCGTGAAACTCAAGTTCGCAAAAAATTTAGATGTTGAGCTGAAATTTGGTTCAGACATTCTCAATTATGCCCACAATCGACAAAAATATTTTGCGGTCCCGAAAATGAACCCACGACATTTAATCAATGGAATCTAACTTAATCAATGCAATCCATCATCGAAATATACTAAACTGATTATTTATATAAATGTGCGGGTTATTTCGGTTCCGTGCAAAAGTAGCTCTTGTGCTTATTTTTATAGTATACTGCGAAAAAGGAAATTAAAGTAATTAGATAGTAATAATAAAAAATCAAAAAGGGACTTGATGGATAATCTGAATTAGTGTGCATTGCATTGCTGTACAAAATGCATAATTGTCATTATAGTTTAGAATTAGTGAGCAGCTATGAATGCGTAAAGAGATGGTAATAAGAAAAGCTTTACTTTAACGGAGTGTAAAGTTTAATAACAATGCCTTCACTTAATGTCGTTCGTTATTTAATATAATAAGAAAACAAGTAAAAAAGTTGTGTCTAGCTTGGGCTGACTCTTGGATATCCATTAAAGTGAAAGTTGCGCGTAGCAATGATGCTTCTGTATTTTGGGCGGACTTTAAAACCTCTGAAAAATTACCCTTTCAATTTTTTTTAGCTGTGGGGCAGTCCTTCAACCGATATTGCTCAATTTCAATACTAACTTATGTACGGAATATATACTTTGCAGGACTTTCAACCCTTTTTTCTAAATTACAAACGTTTTGACAAAGAGAGTATATACCCCATCTGGGAATGGGTATAAAAATGTATCATGGAATTTCTAAACAATTGTACATTGTACTTTTTAAATTTATTTACTCCAACCATTTACGTTATTGCGAATTTTATAATATAAAACCTTAAATCCGTATAAATTAATTCAAATATAAGTGTTTTACACTGCGGGAGCTCTGAAAGAAAACGTAGTTATCCTTAGAAAAGGGCGCCATTTTATACGTTTAGGAGGTGACGAATTACATAAAAGAAATTTTAATACATTCAAACTGAATAAAACGGTGTCATTACCATCACATGTTACGGCACAAAATGGATGTAGAAAGTAATATTCATGTCTACCTTAAAAGCGCGCGTTGAACAAATTTTTATATTTCAATGAAAGAGTTGCAAGTAAAATAACTAAAAGTTGCTCGGGCCAAAATTTCCTTTTGGTCTATATGGATTTGAGATTTTAATACTTTTAAGAAAATATCTTATTCTAATCACTTTAACCTTAACATCTCATCATAGCTATACGATGAAGATTCATAAAATCTTGAATGAATCTTGGTTAAAAAGGCGGCGTCTTCTACAATAGTTTCCATTTTAACTCTTATAAAATAGTCATCGCCATCATTGAAATCACATTTCAGCATATGTTAGTGACCAGACAACAATACAAAAAACTCCCATAATTGCACAACTCACTTAGTGATTACAACACCCTTTAGTCAGACCCCAAATACAATACAAATACATTTTCTTTGCAATAGTTCTGTTTTTAGTTCAATTTCGTTATATTATCCCCTCAACAAAAAAAAGAGGGCATACTAAGTGTATTGTTTTGTTTGTGTAAAATATCTGATTCAAAAGTAAATTCTTTATTGAACAAAAGTATGAATTTGAATCAAATGGAAATTTTCACAACACATAAAACCGAAATTAAAGAGTGCGGACCTTGTCCTACTAATCTAATTCACTATCAAGTTTACGTACATATTTTTCTTTTAATTGGGATGTATGAGACGTTATTATCCAAGACTTTGCAACAACAAGAAGAAGGCATCAGAGAGAAACTAAATGAATTCTTTATCAACATAAAACCTAAATCGACCTAGGCATGTCTCTCTGTGCGATCGTGTGTCTGCCATAACATAGAATGTTCACTGTGTTGGGATGTTGAGCTAAAACTTCGTATATATATTCATCCGTTCATTTCTGCACGCAGGTTGCTTTTAAATTGGACAGGATCGGTTGCGAGGCATGAGAAATTTGGTAAACACATTAACAATTATCCCATCCATCGGTATTCCATCGAAAATGAGCGACGTCGAATAGTAGACATGCACACAAATTAGTTGGGGCAAAATTAGACTTATTAGAGTATGCATAAGAACGTTAATCACGACAGAATTTATACAGATGTGGAGGGTATTTAAGAGATGGTCTAAGCCAATTTAGTTTGATTACTTGTTTTATTTGTTACTTTTAAGAAATGTTGTACATTTTTATTACGTCTGGAAAAGGCGTTGCATTACCTCCAAGAAGTGTAATAAAATACATAATACTGCAATTAAATTGAGCTTAAGTAAGTTACGCATGCGTGACTTAGACACGCATTTATTTTATTATTTGCAAGAAACATTTTTTATCGACCGCAGAAGAGTTATGTACATTTATGGTAAAATGCAGAAATATGAAATTGTAATTTTTATATAATAAAAATTAATTAATTAAGTTGTTTACGGTTATTTAAAATTAGTGCCCATGTGAAACATATAAAGCGTGAAAACAATTTAATCAAGGTACACGTTTCTTATGTAATATTCATTAAAACAAATTTAATGTTTTTAACCAGTTTATTCATTATGCCCTGCATCACTTGGGGTGGAATAGGGTATATTAAGTTTGTGCTGATGTTTGAAACTCCAAACAAATGCCTCATCCACCTTCAACACCCATCAATTCAGAATCATGTTCGTCTGTCTATCTATGTAAATTTGTGCGTAAGCTACAGGTCACATTTTTTGATATGTACCGATGAAATTTAGTACAAGAACAAAGTATATTGGAACAAAGAGGAATCCTATTGAAAATGAACCGAATCGAATCATTTGTAGAACCTCGTCTTCTTTATGCCTGTATCACACCCAAAAAAAGCAAACTTTACCTGTGCATATGTAGAATTGTCCCAAAGGCTTCTACAGCTACAAAGCCTTATGCTGGCAACACAATGATTTGAAGCGGACTGTACAATAATATGTAATAAATCTGTATGCTGCCTTCGAGAAGAGGGTGTGTCCGAATAAAGAGTGACCAGGTGGAATCAGATGCCAAACACTCATACATATGCATGCAAGCAAAGCTAACAACAAAGGACAGTAGGCGTTTGCGGTGACCACACAAACCCCAAAAACCAAAAGCAAAAGCAAAATCAAAACAAAAACAAAAACCAAAAACAAAAAACAATTCATAAGAAATGAATAAAAATTGCAGAATACAACAACAAATAATACGCCAAAAGGTTAACATTTCTATTAGTACAATATGTATACAATGTACGGAAAGAAGGAAAACACCGGTGTTCATGTGGACAGACATACACTTCAATTTTACATATATAAATATGTATGCATATGAAAAATAAGCAAAACAACTGTAGACTAGCCCAGCCTAGCCTAACTTGTCTTATGGCCTGCAGTGGCCTTTCTTCCACCAACTGCATGGCTCGCATATCCAATTTTTTTACACTATCACTATCACATTTATATGCAATATATGTAAATTATGATGATTTTCACACACACATTCGAACGAGGTTTTATTTCGTTTTTATTTTTCCGCAGAAATGTACATTTTTATAATCCCTGCGCCTTACAATTTTCTTACGTTGGACGGCATATTCTGTTGTTACTGTTGCTGTTCATGGTTATACATTCAGCTTTAGGCGTTGCAAACACTGTGTGTAAACGTAGCATAATATTTACATTCGTAATTGTGTCCAAATTATTGAGCTTTTATGTCTTAATATTAACTTTTTAGAGAATTATAGCAACTGCATGCAATACTCTCAGCACACGTATGTACCATACTCTAGGAGAGCAAATGCGGCGCATTGTGCAACATTTAATGATTATACTTAGCCTTTGCTTCACCTGCCGTAGAAACAAGAAAGAAGCTGCATTTGGCTTAGGTCGAATATTTTGGCTCCACTTCACATTCATACCTAATCTATGGGTGCGGCATGTACAGAGATTAGAACAGATATATTGATTTTTTTAAAACACACACAGTCAAGATAATTTTAGATAATTTAAATATTTTTTAGGAATGGCTTTTGAGATATTAATAAGAAAATGTGTAGTTTATAGGATTCTTAGGGCCTCCTTCTGGAGACGGTTTGGCTTAGCCCAACTAGTGTAACACAACGTGATGTTTCACAATTTATACGTAACATGTGGGCGTAGCGTATATGCAGGAACGCTCCCTTCTAAGGAATGTTTAAGTATATATCACATTACATCTCCATCAAATCGTTGGTCTTGGGCAGACAAAGGATAATGTTTTTCTTAGTGCCAAAGCTTAAAGAACCGACGCTGAATCTGAGTCTGTAATCAATTTTCCATAATCTGTAGTCTTTGTGCTAAGGGCGTTGAAAATGGAATTTTGACCTCGAGGGTGATACCGAATCTTAAAACGTATAGTTAGGAAAAAAATTAACTCGAATTTAGAATGAATAATTTGAATATTGTTAGTCCTGGGTCCTATACATAAAAAGATCATATATGTATAGGTGCTTATCAATTGGCATCATTGTCTCGATCTTTCAAAGATTCGATATTTATTTGTGTTTATAGTGATACATACACATACACACAAAATATAGAATTAATATTGTAGATAATGCGGAACCTTTCCAAAATATTTCTAATACGGAGAGTAAAACTGGTCCAAACTTATCAATCGTTTTTGTGCACTTCACAAACCACAACTAGGAAGTTATTCGGTAGAGTTATAAAAGTCTACTCAATAAATTTTAACTCAATCTTTTTAATGTGACGTACTTTTTATTTCAATAGCAGCAACATAACGAATTCTATGTTATGCATACGTATGGTAGAGTATATAAAATGATCATCTCGCTTTCCTGTGCTGATGCAATGTTGTCACGTTTTGCCATAAATTTTTGTTAAGCTACGAGAAATAAACATTACGGAAATATACGAGAATGCAAAAATAACGTTTTGTGGTGCTCACGACTAACGAGAATGTTTCTAGAATATCATCTGAAGCATTCCAACTTGACCGTGACAAAAGTACAGCCGGTTGTGTGTTAGTGGTTTGTACAGTACGTACTTAATTTCAGGTGATTAGTGTTGTTGTTGGTATGTAATCTAAAACGAACCGAAAGTTGATTTATTTATTGCATTGCTGTGTGATTTTGAATTGTACCCGTAGTTAATGTTCTCTTCTATTGTGCATTTTTAAACATTGTATCTAAACTCTGTTGCCCTGCTCCCCTTAAATGTCCATTGGTGCCTAGACAAAACATTGCACTTTAGGAATTCACGTTTGTTCTACAGAAACTTTCATGTGCAAAATATATAATATTTTCCCTTCGCCGTACAATTTCTTACAAAGTAAATACAGGGTGTGTTTGTTGGGTAGTGTATCTTCCAACAACAGCTATTAAAATTCCTATTAAATGTCACCATTGGTTTATTAATCAATTCAATGATGTGTCCAGCGTTTCAAAATTGTTACAAAATTTATAGGTTTAACCAGTAGAAGGCAGTATTTAAAAGTATAGTCGTGGTAGCACTCCTCCTTGAGGCATTTAAATACTTTTTTGTTTTATTTTTCATTCATAAATACAACAATAAATTCACCGCTTTTATGATTCTTATTTTGTGTGTGCGTTACATCACGCTATAAATTAGTTTTACAACAAGCGTTTATTCTATCGCTTACACCTTCCTTTGATTCCCTTCATCACCAAGTGGTAGAACTCTTAGGCTTAAATTTCACAAAGAGAATTGTGGAACTAAGTGGTGTACGGCAGTGCGTCTCATAATTTTAAAATCTGCGGAACACTGCGTATCATCGTCAAAAAATTGCGTTTTGTAATCACTCAACAAATTTTTTAGAAAATAAGTTTTAATTACAGAAAATGAATATGAATAGAGTAGAATGTGGATTAGCATTATATACATATTATATAATAAACATAAAGAAAAATTTGCAGCGCGCACCCGCACGGACCCCAGGGGGTCCGCGGACCACCACATGAGAAACACTGGTGTAGGGAAGAACCGGTTCCCTTCTGCGCACTATTAGAGAAAATCGAATTTCCTGTGTGCTGTGAAAAATTAACTGTAGCAACACACGCACATATGCATCTGTATAAGCACTTGGATTTTTAATTCCTAGATTGGGTATTTCGTTTTCCTCTTAATTGATCGCGCCGTTCATAACGAGTGTGTTAACGCCCCCTCTCAGCTAATAGCATTGAATTTATTCTTTATATTGCTTTTTAGCCTTACGCTAGCATTCTAATAATTTTTGTTCCATGAATTGCTCATGCTTGCGACCAAAATCCAATTAGTGATTTGTGCGCAAAAACTTGATCAAATCCGCACAAACGCTGTCATCGTCGTGCATTGCAATATAAGCCTTACTATATACAGTTGGCCAGCTGAGGCCATTCACCTTTTATGAATTTATACCTATCGGCTACTTACGCAGTGCATGTGTACTTCTTTAAAAAATGCGGTTAATCTGCGATCTTGTGGTTAATCATTGTACGTATTCTGAACAGGTCCACCTCTTACGGATCTATCGCTACCCTCACACGATAAGCACATACCACAAACGCTATCATTCCATATCATTGTTATGCGCAATGCAACTGAGCCAGCAAATCTTTTAAATTCAATTAGTGAACCATTTAACTTATTATCCGCCTTGACCCCAGTCATCGTAATTCAATGCGAATACAAATATAAACATTTGCAACGTTTTCCGCCTACTCTAATCGATACAGCCAATCATTTCGGAAAAATATGGGTCATTTCAACCAATTACAGAAAATTGTTGGCCAACAGAAAACGCATAAAACTTCAAAACTTTCGACCAATTTATGTTCGAACCATGAACAAAATTCAATTTCTTAAAGATATAAATAAAATTTATACGCACGAACATATATATAAAAGTAAAATCCTTAGCGCCTTCACACCAAACAGTTTTTGTGCACATGCTTACACACATACACATATCACAAAAAAAAAATGAAAAATTGTAAGATGTACGCGGACTCGACTCCCTCACTGCAACCACAAATAAGATACTGCTGCTGCTGCTGCACGGAGCCGCAAATAAAACAGCAAAAGCAAAAACAAAACCGCAAGGTTCGTTAAACAACACAAACAAATCTTAGACATTTACCAAGCCGCTTATCATTGCATAACCTAGGGCGTTTAACAACAAAAAGACAAGCAAGAAACTATTTTCACAAGTAAACATACGTATGTACACACACATTTGGAACGCTGTGGGTACCTACATGTGCATATGCAAAGCCAACTGAATGTATGTTGGAACTAGAAACGAGTAGAAAGCATATGTGGCCCAGGCCTATCTTGAATACCCACCCATCACATTGCCATTGCATCCCTTTTTAATTTTCCACATAATAAGACATATGTGAAAAATGTCTCATCAAGGAGGATTCTTATTAAAAATGGACGGAATCAGATTTTAATAATGGCCTGATTTGATGAAGCAAACTTTCATATTTTTCTCGATTTACAAAGACTCGCTTGAGTTAATTTATTAATTAACCAACATGTCCACTCCTCTATAAACTTACTATTGCTAAAAATCTGCGATGATTTTTTACTACCAGTTTGCACTCTCCTTATGCTGTCATATTCTGTCATTTGAATGCATGTGCTTACACGTTCTGTGTAGGCTTTACGACAAAAGAATTACGGTGATACGCTAATTCTTTATGTTATTCAAAGAATGGTGACGATGTTGTATTGTGTCTTTTTGTTCATTATGTTATTATTACTATTGGCTATAACTATGCATGTGGAAATAGGCTATAAATGGCAACACAATTCAGACACTTGACTGTTTTCCACTCATTTATCCATATGGGGCATGTGCAATCTAGTCAGTGAAATATAGTCATGAATACAGGCGGGCAGAAATACTTCCAATAAAATTATAAGTATCTAGCCTAAGTCATAATAAAAGTTGAAAAAATGTACTTTTAATGTACTTCAGGATATCCTATATCCCAATACAACCGTTCATTTGTAATAAGAATCAATTTCTAATGATTTTAACATTTGTGGTATATGTGTGCACTGCTATTATAGAGCAAACAAAAGCGTTATATACAGCTTACGCCAATTCTAAGATATCCTCCCCATGTATTCGTAAATTATTGGTGGGGCATGTATGGAAAATATGTTATAAGTAGTGCATTACCCCAAAGCCAAATAACACTGATCCACAAAAATTAGGAAATATTTTACTCGGAATTTTACGCATAAGATTTTGAGACTTTTGAGATACTTATAAATTCGAAAGATACATTCGGTCTCCGAATTTGAATGAATGAATTTTTTATATGTGCAAATATTTTACAATCCTACCGCAGTAAGAATTATATGTGACACAGAGACCTGCATGCAATATTTCATGCTGTAGATCTTAAAAAACCAATTCCTATGTATGAGTATATATGTCTGTCAATGATGCTTACATCGCGAAAATATAAAAAAAATTCATAACATATAAATAAAATAATCGCTTATTAGGTGCGAAAATTATTGAAACGCATTCAGATTGACAAACGCTTTAATGCATTTGAAGAAGAAGCAATTTGAAAATTCGGAGACCAAATGTGTCTTTAAATTAATGTATTACATCAAAATATTAAGCAAAAAATCCCGCGGAGCACTTTTACTAATTTTAGTTGATCAGTTTCATACACCAAAGGCTATACCTTGAAAATTGCGGGAGTGCCTGGGATCCGATGAATACCCGATTACTATCCTGTTCAATTTTGATCCTTTACGATTGTGGGCGTGTCACTTAAGCGATTCCGCCCAATTTGAATAGGAATTTGAATGGGAGTCAGAGAGTAAAAATGTTTGTTTACAAATTCTCCAACTCTTCCTTTTCGATGCAACAAACGGAACAACAAACTTAATGTACCCTTCTGTTATGGGAAGGGCTTAAAAAGTGTTGAAATGCATGTAGATCGGATTGCATAGAGATCAGGTTTACAATGTATATTGATGGACTTTGCCAACCTACCTCCTCCTCCCTGCATTAAAATTTACGATTCGGTAACATAGTTACACACTCACACACACAAACACATAATGAAATAAAAGAAAAATCACAAGACATATGTTGACGCCCTCGCAATCGCTTAAGGCGGTTTATACCTTTATTATTTTGGCCTGTGAATGATATCTTATGCTCTGCATTATCGCATGTTTATGGCTTTGTTCAAGTAAGTGTAGCGGTGGTAGTGGCGGTTGTTGTGCTAGGATTGTGCTTGTTTTATTTCATAGGCAAATCATAAATCTAATAATTTTTCTTAACGTATCGTAAAATATTTCGCCAAGAACACTCCTTTACATGGTAACAACTTGAGAAACTTTCGCAAGCCAACCAGGCATCTCGCGTAAAGCTTCAAAATTAAGTGGCACACTGCAGCATTACTTGTATTTCCAGGTGGAATGAAAATAAATAAATAAATTGTAGCAATTGCGGTAAAAAGGAGAAACAAACGTTACGTTGGTGTTGGATGCTCTATGTCTCATTCATGCTTCAAGTGTTGATTTGCCTGACAATTACTGCCAAATGAAAAATTGTTGCAAACTCACTCACACAGTTATTCGTAAACTTCCTCTTAAGAAATCAGTTCTATTTTTAAGAAAACTTTCAAAAATGTTCGCTTGGTGGTTTGAAAATAGTTGTGCGCAAAAACAATAAATCCCAAAACAACGGACAAATCAATAGTAATAGCCTGTGGGTGAATTGCATAAATTGTTAGTTTAAAGAGTGATTGTTTAGGAGAAAGAACGACCAGCCAACATTTTCTTATGTATATAATGTTTATAGTTATACATCCTTCAATGCCACCATCATTATGATGACTATTATTACCATTATCATTATATGAATAATTCACTTTATCATTTGCTGTAATTGCTGCTTAATAACCATTTATTGCTATCAATATATATAAATGTACTCTCTTCTGCATTTTGTGTAGGTGGTCCTCTCGGCCTGTTCTTCATACTTCCAGAGCCTATTTTTGGACCACCCCGAGAAACATCCAATTGTGATATTAAAGGACGTACGTTTTGCCGAACTGCAAACATTAGTCGAATTCATGTATAAAGGCGAAGTTAACGTGCAATATTGTCAGTTATCGGCTTTGCTGAAAACCGCTGAGTCTCTGAAGGTAAATTACAATATTATAACATTTGCATAACTTAGATATATTAGCACTCTATGCTACGAAATGCTGTGACATTTGTAATTTGAAATATTAATAATGCAAACTCTTGTTAAAATTCCAATTGGAAAATTCTGTTATATAATATGTTTAGGTGAAAGGTTTAGCAGAAATGACAAATCAGAATACCGCTCTGCGAGAACCAGAACGAGAACCAGAACGCTTACGACCACACTCACACCCTAGCAAAAGTAATACCCGGGGCAGTCCTGTGGATGCCTCTTGTGCGGGACCCTCAATGGCAGCCACAACATTGGCAGATGGCACAACGATATCAGCCACCACTATAACAACCGCCTCCTTCACTGTAACGGCGACAAGCGCTACTAGTTTTGCAAATACAAGTGAAACAACAACTATTGCATCAATACCTACTTCAAGTGGTACTACAGCCGGCTCCAAGTGTACTGATCACTACAGCACGCAGCAACACCATCAACAGCACCAACATCATCACCATCAACATCACCATCCTTATCATCATCACGGAAGTAGCAGTAGTAGCAACAGCGAACGGTGCAGTCCATCACCCCCTAAACGGTTGCACTCTAAAGCAGAAATTAATACACCGTTACCACTAGATCTCTATCAGGGGCGGTCAGAACCACAGCAGCAACAACAACATGTTGAACTAGATGAGAATTCTATAACCAACCAAACTAAATTAAGTGAAAAAGGCAGAAGCAGCACAACATCGCCACTACCAGCTGTGTTGATTGTTAGTGGGACCAGTCAAAACCTTAGCTCTAATCCTGATAATAGTGGCAAAATTAGTGTAATTGGTGGTAATTTTGGGGTAGGAGATGTTAGTGTTACACCTAAACATTCTCTGGATAATCGAAAAGTAGATTTGAATTCCCCCAACAGACCGGCCTCATCATGTGATATCCAACATCGGGAATTGGATGACGACCCCATGTTATTGCCAAGTGTAGATAAAATTGAAGACGTGGATGATGTTGAATATGGAGATGAAGAAATGGACTTAGAAGATGATGGTGACAATAGCTGTGAAGAGGTGGGTTTAAATATGAAAATCGGTGGAAGCAGTTTGGCGGCGGCTTTGATATCGCCCCATTTAACGGGAGCACCTACAATTGAAGTGGATTCTGCGCGCTCAACACCCCTAACCACTAGTGAAGCCTTAGCTAGTGAACAACACATAAGAAGACCGGCTTCGCAGGGCTCATTTGGTGGCGGTGAAAGACCCAAAAGTAGAGGAGCTTATAGCGGCTTAGCAACTTCTACTAGCGTAACTTCTATGCCAAGTGTTCTCAGTCCCGTGTCCTCGGCAGCAGCTGCGTTAGGCCTAAGTGAGTCGTTAGTAGTAACTTCAGCTCTTGGACCAGTGCAATCCGTTCCATTGGTAAGTATACATACATTTATTATGACATCCAAAACCTTAAATATACTTTCTTTGTTGCGCCAATCATCTGTCTTTTGCATTTTTCTCTTTTTTGTAGTCTCTAAAAAAGGAAATCGATTGTGATGACGATAACAGTAACAGTAATCGTCTTTTGCAACCACGCTCAGCTTCGGCCAGTGGCATTTTAGGCGGTGAGTTGGATTACCGCACTCCGCAAGAATCGGTAAGTCAATATAAGTCAGCTTTCCCCTTATTAATGTCGTTCTTGATTTTGCTAATTTCTCTTTCTCCTACACAATATTTAAATGTAAACGTAAAACGTATTTTTGCTTTTCTACTATATCTGAACGCAATGAAAAAAGTTATTGTAAATTTCAAAACGAAATATTTTATTCTCTTCGTCGTGTTCTCTGTCTATAAATAAAGCAACTTTTTATTTTATTATTACAATTATTCAATTTGGTTTTTGAGTGTATACACATATTTAAACAAAGACAATCGTTTGTATATTTCTGTTCAGTTCAAATTTTTTGACCCGTTTCCTGGCTTACACAAAACTACCGCACCAAAAAACATACATACAAATATTGCACTAAAAACTTATTCCTAACGCCTTAAATCCTTTGTAGTTCACATGAAACGAATTGAAAATAAAATTCGAGAAAAATTAGAAAACAAATAACAAATATTCTACCTGCATGCGATAACGAATTTTAGGCAGCCTTAAGCCCAACCACCCTCGTTACTTTAAACCTATCGAGGCGTAGTTGATTTTTCAATTAATTTTATTTTCTCTTAATATAATATAATATAATTCATATTCCAAACAACAACCGTTTCATATTAGATTTTATTTCATTTTTCCTTTATTTGTTTTTTTTTTTTTTATAATTTTTACTTTCCTCTCTCTCTCTCTCTCTCTTTGACGCCTTATGACTAAGGGCACCAGCACATTTGGGTTTTTCACTCTCGTGATGTTACGGTTTCATATAAATGTTGCATGTTTCCGTGTCCTCAATTTGTTGTTTTCATTTTCTATTGTATAGTTTATATTTATATATTGTATATATATCGTATGTGTGTACTTATTAGATTTCCTGCTTTGATATATTTATGTTGTATTATATATATCACAATATACGAGGTGTGTTCAAAAAGTAACGAGAATTTTTAAATTTCGCGGGTTTGGAGAGAGAGTTTTTTTTATTATGTTGGTACACATGCCCCTGAAGTACGATAAAATTTTCAGCAATATTCATTGTTTACTTTTTAAGTGGCAGCCGCTAACGTGACACGTGTTTTTCGAGCTCGGCAATTTTCGTTAGTGAAAAAAAATGGATCAAAGAACCTGCATTAAATTTTGCGTAAAAAATGAAATAAAGTGTTAACAAAGGCATATGGTGAGTCTGCTATGAGTAAAGCAAGGATTTACGAGTGGTATAAGCGTTTCCAAGATGGCCGCGAAAACGTTGAAGATGACGAACGACCCGGACGCCCAAGCACATCAACAACTGATGAAAACGTGAAAAAAGTGAAAGAAATGGTTATGAACGATCGCCGAATCACAATCAGAGAAGTCGCTGATGATGTTGGCATATCAGTTGGCTCATGCCATCAAATTTTTTCGGATGTTTTGGGTATGAAACGTGTGGCAGCAAAATTCGTTCCAAAATTGTTGAATTTCGAACAAAAACAGCGGCGAATGGAAGTTGCTCAGGAGTTCTTAAATGAAGTTAATAACGATGCAGAACTACTAAAACGTGTTATAACAGGTGACGAAACATGGGTTTACGGATATGATGTCGAAACTAAGGCTCAATCGTCCCAGTTGAGGCATTCAACGAAAATCGCCGAGCTCGAAAAACACGTCTCACGTTAGCGGCTGCCACTTAAAAAGTAAACAATGAATATTGCTGAAAATTTTATCGTACTTCAGGGGCATGTGTACCAACATAATAAAAAAAACTCTCTCTCCAAACTCTCTCTCCAAACCCGCGAAATTTAAAAATTCTCGTTACCTTTTGAACACACCTCGTATATGTACGTTCTAACGTACGTATATGGGAGTTGATATTGTTATTATTTCCAAAATCCCCTTCTATCTTTATCGCCCCTGTCCCTGCTGCCCTCCTTTGCGTCCGCCTTATTTTAAATTCCACTATAAGCCTGTTTTGTTGTTATATTTTTATTTTTATTTTTATTGTTATTGTTTTAACATGCGCATGTCCCTGGGTATTTAGCAATTCCAAACTTTATGGTGTTGATTTATTCCATTTATTTACAATTTATAAAAACACATCACAAATCGATATATAAGTCAATGTCATGTTATACCCTCCACAAAAGATGAGTTTGTCATTTTGCAAGCAACTACCAAAGAAAGGTTCAGAGACCCCATAGAGTGTGTATATTAATAATCCAAATCGATGTCCTTTTCGCGTTTTCGTTTCGTTTTTGAAATGATCACGGGCTCCAAAAATTTGGTTCAAACCCTCTTAGGTTATGCAAGCATTTGGCAGCCAAGTTAGCTTAATATTATTTGTATCCATGAATGCGTTGAAAATGAGTGGAATCGTTTAAAAGTTTATGCCGTGTTCGACCTTAGGATTTACAATTGAATGCCCGACGACTCCATGACCACAACCACTCCGCCTAACCATTAAATAATCGCTAAAAAAGAGTGCAAATCTGCGCAGCCCACTACAAAAATGGAGGTTATCTTGAATTTGAATGAATTTCCTAAGCATGCCTCCTAGTGTCGGCACGTTTTGCGCTCCATTTATGTAAAAATTAACAAATATAAATTCTGTGATTTTGAAATATATCTAAACACTCCGTTTAGTCGACTCATACTATACAAACGTGTTGGTTTTGAATTTTTTTATAAAATTCTTAACTTTTGGTAACAAATATATTTGGATTTTCATAAAGTGCAGTAGACTTTAAAATTAACATTTGGTTACGAAATGGGAATATTTTATACATGTCATTTGGCTTAAACCATGGCATACATATTTACCTGCTCATGTGTATATGTGTGCTCGTTGATTATTTACAAGTTCTTAAATTTATTTGGGGAAAATAAAAGCCATTCAACATATCAAGCACCCAACACCCATAACCCTCAAGTCATATAATTTCCAAGGCTTAACGTTAACATTACAAAAGTACAAAAACAAAACATGACAACGCGTAAAATTAAAAAACCAAAGTTGAGTTATACTTCATGCTTACAAAATGCAAGTCTGAGATCCTCTTTTTACAATACCAGTGCATATGCAAGTATACGCAGTCAGAACAGGACATAAGAAAAGGAAAAAATTGTTCGTTTTTACATTATAACATAAAACAGAAAACTTTATTTTGCCTTTTTTTCGCATTTCTCAAAATAAAATTAAATCAAATCAAATTAAATAAAATAAAATAAGTAAACTGTGGGTATAGCGTAAAATTCTGCATAAAAATTCAGACATCAGAAAAAAATGCACATGAAAATAATAAAAGCAAGAATCATATGAGTACAAAAACAACTATATTAGGCGTATGCCAAATCTAAGACAAGCCCATTACATTTGGACGCAGTTATTTCACATTCTTCAGATATATAAAAAAATTTCGTTAATATTCTGGTAAAATGTTACTTTTACTCAAATAGTGGACGCGAGCATTACCATGCATTGTGAAATTATTCTATTACAAGTAAGAAAACGAAATTTGACGTAGGCCAAATCTTAAGTACCCTCCACGTCCATAACGGTGGGCGTAGCAAATATATATATATTGCGCCCTCTAATAGTGTATGTCTTACCTATCAGCTTGGTAGTCGAGCTTTATTCGAAACGGCTGGTTCAATTTCTACTTTTCATGTACCATTAGAATGTACGAATATAGTACTCTCCTTGTTATACCCCTCACCTTAGCGATGTGGGTATACCGAGTTTGTACTTCCGCTTGCAGAAGAAGGCGTCCGAGACCCCACAGATATTCTTGATCAGCGTCGAAAACTGAGTCAATTTAGACATGTGTGTGTTTTGTACATATACTTTTAGTTTTTTCACACAAATCGCTATTTAAAATAAGCAAAATAGGTCAAGAGCCACGCACACAATCGACAAAAAGCTATGTACCTGCCACCAAAGTTGACCTACAAACTTGAAATTTGGTATTTGTATACATAGTTATCCCATCCACCGAAATTTCAAAAGTGGGCGGGGTCGAATAACAGACACACCAACAATCATCAAAAATCTCTATATCAATGAACTTTAAATACAGTTTGTCTATAGTTATACCAACTATCGGTGTACCTAAAATGGGCGTGGTCGAATAATGGACACACCCACAATTTAAAAAAACCATATTCACCATAAAGCTAGACTTGCAAACTGATACGTAATACAAAAACTATTAGAGGGCGTAATAATATATCTGCCATGCCGACTATTAAAGATGTGGAGGGTATTTAAGATTTGGCCTGAGCCAAATTAAGTTTTTTCTGTTGTTTTTCTTTAAAATCGGAATTTACTTTATTGGAATCGAAATATAGAGATTAACGTTGAACTGTCTAAAGTTGGGGGCCAGTCCGTGGGCCTATTTTGCACATTTTACTTTATAGATTACTTTTGACGGCCAAATATTGAAGATGCAATAACGCTCCCCGAGGAGTATATATGTCAATATATATTATACATACCATATAAAAACAAATGGCGGTGGGGATAAAAATACGTAAAATAGAACGATATTCTAAAAAATTGCCTCTGTGATTGCCACGGACAACTCGAAACGGATGGGCAAAGGGGACTGGAAAAATCAAAAGCTGGAAAGTTTTTCATGTAGGAGGTCAAGTGGTGACCAGTGCCAAAAGTTGCATCAGCTGTCGTTGAAAAGATTATTACCAAAAATATATTAAAAACTGCACAAGCTGTGCTGTCCTAACAATCAATTAGTTACCAGTTATTGACAGATCTAAACCTTCATAAAGTTCAATAAGAAAGAGTGTTACCAACTGTACCTCCAGATTCCTTCGATGCAACAATTGCACATCCCCATTGCGCTAAAGAGTGTCATTATTAGCGCCGCACTTAGTGTACCATCGTAGTTATTATAGAAGCAAAATAATTTACAAACAAAAAGCAACAAACATCTTGTAAATTTTGCGTAGGTAGGTGTTTAAAAATTGATGTAAAGAGGCACGTCTAACAGATTCTCTGCAAGGTTTTTTGATGACGTTAAAGAAATCAAAATATGTATACTTTAGCTTTTATGTCCTATTCGCATAAGAGTACACCTTCATACAAATATTTGGCTGTACATACACATACAATTATAGGTATTTGTACATTATTCAAGTAAAAGTGCGTATAGACCCTGTTGGTGAAAGGCTCGTTTATGTTTAAAAAATCCTTGTAACTCCACAAAAAGAAAATAAGTGAAAAAAAGTTTAAAAAGGCTAACTCTACGCAATCATCATTTATGTTATACACTAGCAACGAACCTGCACAAAATGCATACTCATGTATATATAAGTAAATAAAAGGGCGCTATATTAAGCGTATGTCAAATCTAGGATGTCTATCATTCAAATTGAGTTCTTTGTAAACTTATACACTCTCTAAACCTAAAACATTCGCATTGTATAGAAACTTATAGCATAGATTCAGGCTTAAATATTTTAATTTAATTATTATTGTTTAAGCACTCTAATATTGGCTGAACCAATTCATAAAATCTTTGGTCGTGATCAACCGTTCATTTAACACCTATTGGACATTATATACATTTTTTGAATGTTTCACGCCTCCTTTTGGGTTTTATAAACGTCTGCTCGTAACCAATATACCCCCTTAACATTATGATGTCGGGTTTAACAACAAATATAGTATTAATATCAACATTTACAAGTACTTATACTCGTAAAAATACATACAAACGAAAACGTCAGCGCTGGTTGCTAGTGAGCACGGCGAAACGGAATGAAAAGTACGATTCAATAAAAGAATCATCAACAATACGACTTCATTGCAATACCCCAACCTCATGCACTACAATAATCTAACGAAAAAATTGAAAAATGATTGTCTATATACAGGTATACATATATATGTATATTGTATATATTAAAAATCATCTGTAAAGAAAACGTATTTTTAATAATTTTTGTGGAAAAAATATATAACAAAACGGGATATGAAACTCATTTGGTTTTATTCTCATACAACAGAGCTCCCCATGTCAGTCCCTTTATCAGGAATAGAGTGAGAAATATACCGCCCTAATATTATTTTCCTACATGGACTGAAAGTAGTGAAAGCCTTTTTTGTTTTACACTATTAAACTCATGAAAAATTTAATGAAATTTCTTCATTTTCAATGGCAAACAATCTTATTACCGTTCTAATAAATTTTTTCACATAGATCCAAACTTTACAAATTCGGCAAAATTTAAATACATTGGAATTTCTTTTAAATGGCCCAACTATGAATACTCATTATGTGTTCTTTATACTCGACTTAAAACAAATAAAAAACAATTAGGAAAACTCCCTCCACATCTGCACACAATCGTGGCGCGGCAGGTACATGATCACGCCCTCTAATAGTGCAGATTGCAAATCGAGTTTTACGCTGAGTACGATTTTTAGTAAATTATGGGCGTGTCACGACCATTTTTTGTGCATCGATGGATGGGATTGTCATAAATATGCATATCAAATTTATAACTCAATTTTTATTAAAAAAAGTAAGATTTTTGACGATTTTGGGCGTGGCTGTTGACTGATTTTACCCAATTTATAAATCGATATACATACATGCAGAAACTTGAAGAATCAGTACAAAATATCAACTCAATATCTCAAAATTTGTGACTGTGCGAATGCAACAACAAACGGACACACGGTTTAGATCGTCTCAGTTTTTATTGTGGATCAATGATGTATATATATTTTGTAGGGTCTCTGACGTCTCTTTCTGGATGCAGAGGGTATAGCAATTGTATGACGTAATATGAGAAATTTATTCCATTTCTTAGCCATGAAATCTTAATTACTTAATGAGTTTTATTTAATAAAATCGGTAGGTTGGCTTATTTATCTATGTCTGCTATCTCCAAGCACCCATCTCCGCATTATCAAAATTCCATTAGTAGTATACATAATATCTAGACATGTGTATCTGCATATCAGAAGTGAAAAAATATGCGCTCAAATGCCATATGCTCACTCATCTCTCACATCACCCACTTCTGATTGTTTTTCTGCCTGAAATTGGTAAAACGCTAGAAACGAAAAATGTTAATAAAAAGGCTAATTTGCCTACCAAAAGAAAAAAAAAACAAATACAAAAAATAACAAAATAATCTCTGTCTGGGCTGGTGTGTGTTGCTGTATTTTTTTATACGCGCATAAGCGTAAACATGTGTGCATTTAAGCGCATTCACTTGCTTTGACGTTTATTTTAATTAGTTCTTGATGATAAAAAAGAACGTATGAGAGTACAAAAACTCTAGGCTCCATCAAAGATTAACGGTGCGTTAGAATATGAGGCACAGTAACAGACTAGCAGAAAACCAATTTACTTCCACATTAACGTCAGTTGGCGCACTGGCAACGCACAGAAATGAATATGCACCCTTCTCTCTCTCTCTCTATCATACTCTATCTTATTTACCCGCAATCTCGTACAAAATACGCCTAAAATACTGCTTCCAAAACGAACCACAAAATATATCGCCAGTCGTACAAATAGACTTTTTGCTGGCTATGAAAGAATTTATAGTTGAAGCTTTCGTTTCCCTCTCGCATTGACATTGAAAAATGAAACGGCCAAAGTACTTATACACAATATAAAAGTAATCATGGAAAAAAGAAAAGTATACAACATACATATTTATTGTGTGGGCGTGGGTGTAAGTTTGTGTGTGCTCAAATATAGATTTACACAGAATGGCTGGTGTGCGTGGCAGTGCTTGTGCCATAAAATTTTACTTTCATATTTTATTTGCTTTCATTTTTGTAATTTTCATTTTCATCACCATGTGCAATAATGTATGTATATACATTCGTACAGATAGACTTTACACACTTGTGCAAAGTCTGTAGATGAACGCAAAGAATTACAATGCATTTCGGTGCGTTTGCACACAAGACTTTTCTGAGTTCATTTTCACGTTCATTTCGGAGATTTTTGTTTGACGCTTTTTTGTTATTGTTTTATTTTGTTTTTTTGTTTTTAAGTTTAATTATTTTTCGTTTCGCATTATTCAGCAGTTATTCAACTATTTGTTTTTTCTGTCTGGAATTAAATCTATAATTGCAATCGCGAGTCAAAAACAGCACAGCTTTAATATTGTGCTCTATTATGAAATGAGCGAATTTCATTTGCATGAGAATGTCCAACTTCGAGGTAGTAAATAAAGAGTACCATGTTAGTAGTTAGTAGAACAGATGCATACAACGTTTGGACTAAGAAAATAATTTAATACAATATTATTGTAAACGTGTGAGCAACCAAATAAAGCCTGCTGCACAACTCGTTTAGCAGTTTAAGCAAATCTTCGTAGGGAACTATTGTGGATTTTCAGTTGTGAAAAATCTTTATATGGGAACTTCTTAAAAATAACTGCGTTGGGTTCAAATAAAAAAATTAATTTGAGAGCAATTTGAGAGTAAGTGTTATATTTTACCGCGCTAATGGATGAGCCAAACAAAATTCCAATTTGGTAGACATAATTTCAACATTGTAGCTATGTGTTAGTGGCAGTAAGGCGTTATTGGCGATTGCGGGAGAGGCTTTAAGCCAATTTTGAACATTTTAAATAGTAAATTGTAGACATGGACTGAGAATATTTGTACGGAATTTCAACTCAATATGTCAGTTTTTATGGCAATGAGCGTATCACTACGGACCAACGGACACGCGGGCGCATCTAAATCGAAACAGATTTTAATGTTGATCAAGAATTTACACCCTTCATCTTATGTGGAGCGTATAATGATATTAATCAATCACTTTCAGTGTATAATAAGCTCTCTTCTCAATAATATGGAAGTTGTCCTTTCGTTTGTCCACTCTTGGTATCAAAGTACTTACAATTTATAGAACAACAATATAAGGTTGTAGGTGTAAGCAGATAATAAAATTCAGCTATTAATAAAAATCAGCTATTAAATTATTTTGTGTTTTCTATTTTAGTAGGCGGCATTTTCTTGTAATGCCTCAAGCATTTTAAATTGCGTTGGCTGCCATTTTCGTTCCCCTTCTGCTGCTCTCATTATAACTTAAGGACCACTAAAGTCACACATTGTCCTTCATATACAATATTTGCAAAAAGAGACACAAAAGAGAATTTTATAATTGAATAAAAACAATAAGCAACTATCGATCGAAATGCATCTGGCCTTGCTTTACTTCACTCCCGACAGTTCTCAATCTCCTTCTTATTAAAATAACAGAATGATTTACTTTCATAATATTAATGCTTATCATGAGATGAACCATTGACATTTCATCGATTTCTTAACCTTTCCATTTAAAAAAAAACCGTACTTGTAACATTTTGCTTAAGTATGTGCCTTTTACCTCTGTATGAGCAGCAAAAGGAACTTTCACTATTTGAATCCAAAATTAGAGGCGATCAGCCACTTTAGGACATTGATGAATTCGTAAACATTACTATGTGTTCTGTCGTGTTTGTTGCGTGTGCCTTTTAACAGATTATGCCAAATGTAATTGGGATCCTGCGTTTGTCTTAATAAGTGCAATGTCGTGGCCATGGGCGCTCCAACTTAGTGTTCGTCCCATCCTTTTAATATCTTAAGCCAGCGTTTCTCAAAGTGTGATCTCTTTGGTATTAGGCACCAAAAGTTTGAAAATCGCTATCTTAAGCGTTTCTTAGAGAAACAAACATTACGTTGACGAATCCGTAAGATATTGTGATTTAAGAAAGAATAAAATACAACCATACATTACATGGCTACATGTGCATGAATCTCGGAGCAAGAGAGCAGCACAGACAATGTAATACATGTTGGTGAACCGTTTTAACAGTATTTAGATAACTAACAAAAATTTGTTAGCTTTCTGTTTTTTAAGGTTTTTTCAAACACAAAAATGTTCGATATGCAAAAACTGCTGTAAGCCAAACTGACCTTCACTGACGATGAATACGCTCACTGAACTGGCCGGACACAACTAGACTGCTAACTATTAGTGTTGTTTATTTTTTATGATTGTTGGCCAACGATACTTCTGCCCGAACTATAAGGCGCACAAGCACAGAGATGTGTATATAGATGAAAGATGATGACGTTCATGATACAGTCTCCACCACAATCATGACCATCACCATTGCGTAAACCAGTTCAGACTTCATGTGTTGTGCACTATGTACTGCATGGGTTGAGCTATTCTAAATCAACTGGCGGTGATAGTGATTCATGGTGATGGTGGTTTATGTGTATAAAACGTAGTCTAACGTTAACTGTCATCTACTCTACGTGAGTTAATAGTTTAGTTTAGAATTTAAAACGGCAGTGTGTGTGGTCATGTTAAACGTGCACTATTAGGCCATATTGGGCTTTCAACTTATTCCCAAGTTGATTTGTCTTTATTTCCCTTCCCTTCGTATCATATCGTATCGTATTGTTCATATCCTTTTTGCATCTCTTTATTTCAACTTATACATCATCGTGTGGCGTGCTCTTTGGGTTGAGGAGTGGTCGCCAAATGAATTTTCATTGTTACACATTGAGTAAACTGATCTATCAGCTAACCAACCAAGCGACCATTCTTCCATCTATTTAGACATACAAGTACATCTCATGGCCTAAAGACAACAACAAAAACAAAACTGCTTCAATGTAAAAATATAAAAACAATTCATTTGATGGCAAACGTTTACTTGAGGGTGCCATGCATATGGATGCGTATGTGTGTGTGAGTACGGTTTGTTCGATGGTCCGTATGTCGTAGATGATGTTTTTATGTCATTACACTAGATTGTCTGGTGAACTGTTATTACCTTGGTATAAATATGGTCCAGTACAGTATTTGCGTGTTATTTATGTTACGTTTCTATAGCAGTTCTTGCATATATCTAGATTACGAACACATTGTTATTTGTTGGCTCATTTTCATATGAGTTTCATTTGACATACATTCACCAGTCGATAGAGTTCAATTCAAATGCAATTTATGTAAACATGAACGCAATCTGTGTAATCTACATGATGTACCTAACAACAACACCAACAACACAACTCGCCACGTAACACACATCGTGTTCAATTTAATTAACATTAATTGAAATTCTTATAACACTTTGCCTTCTGCAGTATATTAAAATGCAATAGAAGTATGGAGCCAAGTACATGGAGTATCTAACACTGTTACCTGTTCGACACAAATTCGAGCAACCACTCATACCAAAAAACAACACGCAATGCAGCAAAGGCGAATAACCATTTTTCCCATTTACATCATCATCATAATCATTATGATTATTGCATACACACTTACGTATGTACATACGTACGTATAATCATATATTTTTCATGCAACAACGTACGAGTTGGCAGTCGTCTAGTTTATCGTAAATGTTTCGGCAATGTTTTTGTTACTGCAATATAATCAGACCGTTTGTGTGTGCGGGTTGTGTGGTTTAAGTATAAAACGCAAATTACGTTTCCTTTTCAACCCAACCTCACTGACCCAATTTTGAATTTTGCTGTGTCCCGCAAACGTACCCTTGAGCTTAAAGTAAATTTTCAACTGCACAATACGACACTACTTTCAAATTTTTAGCTTGTGGTCACAAAAATTTTAAGCATTTGGGATATATATAGGCAAAGAACAAACCTTCATTCCTTTGTGTTTATTCCATTTTCGACCCCAGCAGTCTTGAACAAATTTGAGAACAATTTCAGGGGCAATCGTTGTTATATATATGAGAAAATGAGTGATAAACCAATGTAATGTTTCTACACATTTCAATAATTTGTTGCGAAAAACTGAATGAATGATTGCGTAATGAGTATTTGGCGTCCTCTCGGCTGTTATTGGAATTTGTTATCGCATTACATGCACTTGAAAAGACATCATTTTGCACGAGGAAAAATGTGCGCAACGATATAATCTAAATATTAAAGGAAACTTATACTCTGTTGCGGATATTTATCCTCATTACACATACAGCACAAGAGCTGTAAATCTTATTTGAATACGTTCAATTTTTGACAGTGCCAAATGTGACAAATGATCGCACCACACTGCGATGGTTATGCCAGCTGAATGAACGTCACAAACAAAATCTGAAGTTTTCTTAAAAACATATTTTGGTGCTACTAATCCCTGGACATATACATGTCTGAACGGATGAACGGTACATTACCTTACCTTTACACATTCAGCCACACACAAACCAACGTACAGATAAACTAATAATGTGAATAGCAAAAAAAATATTATTGTTGATTGATTTTTACTTTTTCTTATAATTCTTGGGCTAATTTTTATTTCAGTTTTTATGAAAACATATGAAACTTCATCCACACACAGTTATTGAACCTTTTGCTATTAATTTCCGTTTCCTAAACCTTTTTTTTACATTGTATATTATGCACTCAATTTTGTTTTCTTTAATATATTATTAAGATATAAAATCTTATCTATTACATACTTATATAATTCAACATCAAGGATATCCTTACAAAAAAAATTTAAAAAAAGATGAATGAGTAAAACGAAAGCGAAAACAAGAGGGGTGAAAATCGACAGCATTAAACGTTGTGCAAGAAAACACCGCAAAAAAAATAATCTTATGTTTTTAAGAGGAAATCATAAGCGATATATGTGCAAACTTTTTTCAATTAATTTCGATTGGTTTAAATCCAAGCGAATCGTTACAATAATATGTGTTCGAATTTATGCATATGTGTGCGTATATGTATGTATGTATGAGTGTATATCAGTAAATATTTGTTAATATAAATGTGGAACGCTTTTACTTATACTATAAATGTTATCTTTTTATGTGTGTAACTGTGTGTCTATTTATACTTTTTCGTTGTTGTATTTTTTGCCTTTCTTCCTTAAATAAAAATATATTGATCGATGTTTTGTTATTCATAATTCGTCTCTATGTCTACATATATGTTTATAGAAAAATACTTTTTTAATTGCATTCCTCTGATTTTCTCTCTCTCTCTCTCTCTCTCTATCTCTCAACATTTATGTGTTGGCTCCACTGTTTGTTTCACTTTTTATTTAGTCATATGAATGTTGTGTTAATGTTTCAACTAAATGGTTGCATAACAATATGCAAAAAGCAAATAAAACCAAACCAATTATTCATTTTATTTAACTCATTTGGTACATTTAATACAAATGTTTGTCGTTAGACGAGATTTTTGAAAGTGATCAGCTTTATTTTCAATTCTAATGTTTTCTATCCCCCGTTCATGTTATCCATTATTTCGCAAAACTCATTAAACTCCATATAAAAGAAAAACTTTTTTATATATATAAAAGTTAATGTCTCTTAAAAAAAATGGCTGCGCCTTTCACGTAAAGATAGCGATCTTATGCATTTACCTAGACTGTTAGAATCCAAGTTTTTAAACAGTTTTAAAGTATTATGGCATCTCATTTTTTCATGTAGAAATTCAAGACAGTTCCGTCTTGAAACCCTGACGCTACTAAATATTATGCGACTCTCTTCGTACGAGATGGAAACTAGATAACAAGTACGGCAGGCATGGCCATACAAACAAGGGGAAAAGTTAGTTTATTATTATTATACCAAAAAAAGAGTTCATAAAAAATATAGAAAACAAGGGAAAATGTTATACTCGGTCAAGCCCTACCATTTATTATCCTCACCACTTAGTTCTACAAGTTATGCTGCAATCAGTTGAATTATATATTAATAAACGCGAGACATTGTTATATAAGTTACTTCGTAAAATGTCAATATATGGAAGGGGTTCTAAAAATGACCCGATCGAGTCCAAATTTAGCACCGCCAATTTACTATTTTTCGTCAAACATTGTATATAATTGCGTGTATTTGCGGTATAAAGATTTTTTTATATTATATTGTTTTATGGGGAGGGGTTCTAAAAATGAGCACAAATTTACATGAACGTACAGATGGACGCGGTTAAATCTTTTCATATTTTGATTCTGAATCGATATATTTAATTGAAGGTGGGTGTAACATTTTCTGCACAAACTTAATATATACCATGGCAAATGGGATGCACGGTATAAAAACTTTCTCTTATGATGTTAAAAAATGTGTAGTTCTGTTCCCATGTTAGGAGATTTAGACTTTATATTTAAGTAAACTGGGGTGTTAGGCCACGTATGACTTAAAAGCACTATATTTTAACCACCTCCTCTACAATTTTCGAACATTGGCACTCATAAGTACTACTTTGTATGACTATATCTTGTTTCAAAAACTGTAAATCCCAGCAAAGTCTCACATATCTTTAGATAGCCTACACTTTTCGCTTCGTTTTAAGCCCCTCTCTTTGTTTGGAATTCAAAATACTTCTTTGGTTCAAGTCAAAGAACACTCCCAAATAAATATTTCAAAGTTTGTAATATACCAGGTTACAGTCTTTCGTCCTTGGTCCACAAAAACCTTGCGCTGTTAAAAGTTATAACATTTCGAAATGATTCCTGCATTTTTTTTTAATTACTTAGAAAACCAAAAAAAAAAAGAATTTGAAGTTATTGTCAAGAAGTTGATCTACGTTTTTGGAAGCTGCCAATGTAATTTATTAATAATATAATGTAAATATTTTGTTTAGAATTTCAAATAATAAAATATACAGTTAATTATCTCAATACAAATATTAAACAAAACACTAGAAAAAGAGTGATTCACAGTATTTTTATGAAAAAGGCAATTTTTCAAACAACAAATTGCTTTTTTTTTGAAAAAATAAAAACGCAGTGGAAAAACTTCTTGAAAATATAGTTTAAAAAACAGATTATTAAACCAAAAAATTAGTATTAACAATTCAAATTCATTATGTTTTTCCAGCTCAAAATGTGTCTTTTTCAAATCTCTTTGTGCTGAAAAACTAAAAAATAGATCACATGTCCAAACATATTTTGAAGATGTTTCAAAATTCATACTAAACGCTCTTTTTCATCACTTTTGTTGTATTGATATTATAATTTTTAGTTGAACATTGAACTCAATCACATTAAAAAATAATTAAACGAACGATAATCAAATGAATTAAATGCCGCGCCTTTGCGTTTTAAATTTAAGTCAACTTTTAAAAAAAATATTAAAAATATTATAAAAAGAACAAAAAAGTGTGCGAAAAATGTTTTAATGAATAATAAAAAAATGTGTATTCGTAAACGTTTTGAACGGCGCCCAAACAAAAATCGAAATTCAACTTCTTGCAAAATATATATAAAACAACTAAACATATTTTAATACAAAACATGCAATATATATTTCGAGGCTATATGAAAGAAGATATTGTACGAACAGCAACAACGTTTAAGAAAAATTATTCAAACAGCTGGAACCCCCTCTTGTTGTTTTCGGCTCAGGAAAACTGAGACACGCATTTATAGTATAATTTACATTTCCAAATATTTGTTGGAACAAAATAATTAATTACAATATTTCAATATGTTTTTCTTTCCTTTATTTTATTTCGTTTGTTTAATAAATAGTTGAAAATATAGTTTTATTTGACAAGTAATTCTTTTGCAAATCCTTCATCTCTCTCTATGACTCTGTTCCTTTGAAAAAAAATTATCTTATTTTTTTTTTAATAAAACTGATTTAAAAATCAAAATTTCAAGCTAAGAAACATAAAACTTTGATGCACTTATTAAGAAGACAAAGAAGTCGAAAATTTAGAGAAATGTATTTGAAAAGAAAATGACAGTTTTAAATGTTCTAAAAGAGGAGATTTTTAAAATATTAAAACAGAAACATTCATGCCCTAAAAAAGAAAAAGAAGTTGACATTTGGATTTTTGTTTGGTGTTGTTCCAGGAAACGTCCGAATCGCCTCACGGTATAAGCGGGGGCGGTGGCAGCAATGCCGGTTGCAGCGGGCCGGGTAATTCTTTAACTGCGTCCGCCAGCACTGCCACCAGTTACTCTCACGATCAGCCACAAACGCCGCCACCATACATATGCATGTATTGCGGCTCTGCCTTCCCGCATCAAAGTAAATTAACACGCCATATACTTACGCATTCGCTCAAAACGTTGGAATATCGTGAAACTACCACCCATCCACTATTACACACCCACTTGTTAGCCCATGACCTAAATATGGCGCCGCTAGCCGCTTACCAAATGAATGCTGCTATGGCCGCCACGGCTAGCGCTGACCCACAAGAGCAAGCAGCAGCTGTTGCGGCAGCTGTAGCCATGGATATGGATTTTGCAGCAGCCATCGCAGCGGCCGGCGGTTGTGCAGCCTTCTCCAGTCTAGCCAGTTGCACGGGCCGCAGTCTTGATTTGGATGGTAGTGTTGGTGTTGGTGGCGGTGGAGGCTGTAGTTCATCGTCCGGTCGCAGTGGACGGGATGGTTTGAACAATAATGCTGGAGGTGGTAGTACGTCTGGTAATGGTGGTTGTGCGGGTGGCAGTTTATCTTTGTTAAGTGGTTCGGGCTCGTCCACATCAGCAGCTGCAGCAGCAGCAGCTGCGGCGGCTGCTTCCAGCTCAACGTCAGCCACGTCCCTGCTTACCTCGCCCATGGCGACCGCTTCCAATGATCCTAATAGTGTTGTCCTGTGTAAGTTTTGCGGTAAAAGTTTTCCCGATGTTACCTCACTCATTACGCACCTGCCCGTGCATACCGGTGACAGACCGTTCAAGTGTGAATTTTGCGGTAAGGCTTTTAAATTACGACATCATATGAAAGATCATTGTCGTGTGCATACTGGTAAGTAAAAATTTTACCAATAACTTCAAAGTTGATAAGAGATGGAAATAAAATAAAAGAGATCTACTAGTACTAACTATTTTAAACTGACAATTCTACATAGCCACGCATCAGGTCCTTTACCAGAATTGTCTATTTCCATTTCCTCTTCTTAAAACTTTGAAGTGATATTTTTGAAAATTATTTAAACTAAAATATGTATATATTCTAATTTAGGTGAACGTCCGTTTCGGTGTCATATGTGTGGTAAAACATTTTCACGTTCTACTATATTGAAGGCGCACGAAAAGACACATTTTCCCAAGTATGCAAGAAAGTTTCTTTCACCCAGTCCAGTCGACACAAAGGATGAGTTGCCGCAATAGTGAAACGAGTTTAGTTTACTATTAAATTATTATTATTACTATTATTACTATTACAACAATAATAATAATAATAACAACAACAACAATCACAATAATAATAATAATAATAACAATCTACCCGATAATAATATAAATTATTATTATTAGATAGGGTTGAATTTGACAAAGAACAAAAACTGTGTTGTTGCGTTATTTCAAAGTCGCGCTTTTTTCAGCGACATAAATTAAAGAAAAATAGCTAATAAGCAACCAATGTGTGTGTCGGTACTGGATTATAAAAGGCGTATTTGCCAAAAACAATAGAAGAAGAAAATACACTCAGATCACTACAATGCATATACGGATACATACATAAGATATGTAACGAATATAAAAACAGAAATGTGATGATTTAAGAGAATGGCTATTAAACCAACAACAAATAAACCGTGTACCGTGTACCGTGTACCATGTACCGTGTTTGTTTAGTGTGGCTGACCTTGCATATATATTGCGTAATTGATTTATATATACATACGCATATATGTATATATACAAACATATATAAGTATATAAAAAAACTACCTAATATAGAGTACACATATATAGAATTATCAGAAGATCGTAAACTAAACATATACAGACATATGCGTATGCGTACGCATACGTAATAGACTATAAAAAAAATGTAGACTTAGTTATATCAGCAGCAAAGAGTTAAAAGAAAAATGTTACTATAACCACAATAAAGAAAAGCTAAAGTCTCTCGTAACCTCCACAACCCAACCCATCCCATCCCGCATCAAAGATACTGAACTTAATTAAAAGAAAAAACAAACAAACAAACAATATGAGTTGTGAAAGTAACACTACATATGGCATATGACCTTACAATGTATGTATGTACATTTACTTATATGCGTAAAGTTAGTTACACCAGTTACAAAACCGCTGAAATTAGTTGTTTTGACTTATTTTCAAATTCTAAACCAAACACATAATAAAAACCGTTCGATCGTAGACACAGTTGAACGGTATTCTTTTTATAAATTATTACCACAAAACAAAATAAAAAATTTTGCACATACATATAAATACACACGCATGTATATACTAAAGTAGTCTTTTGAAAAGCGAGTGAGAACTTGTACGTTTATAGAACACTCACACGCACACACAGGTTACTTTGCAAAACTTTCAATACAAAGTATAAAAAAACGATCTCATGTGCGATCTTTTCATTTATTTCTTCGTTTTTATTGTACGATATACAAAACCTCCCACTAATTGGTTGTTACGTTAATTTTTAATGTACTTGCATACTAAATTCTCTGTGTAACACTTCCTTGCTGAAAATAGTAAAACATTTACAATAGACTGGTTCTTAAGTAATCTGAATAAGCTTGCAATATCTAGCAATATAATTGGTGCTACCTAGATACACACATACATACAAATCCTCTCACTCTCTGCCGTAAATAAATTTACATCCCTCAACTCTTTAGCTTTCTCCAGGATGTCGGTAAGGTGTCAATGTAAACCAAAAGGACAGACTTTTACTAATTACCAAATAGTTGTGTAAACAATTCAGCCTCGTCAACATTTGTATCTAACCTTCATGCCTTCAATATAAACCTATCCACATAAGGACAGCATTCAATATGCAAAGTTCTCCTTTGCCTTCCAGGTTTTACTTGTTATATGATACTTTTGTTCCAGGCATTGGCATCTAATTGAATGGATTGGTCCAAATCATGGCCCAGCAATTAAATGTCTCTTAAAGAAATTCCCTTGCACTTCATTCCGTACTTTCCTATTTGCATTTACATTTACATCTTTCATATTTGCATATCCTCTTCTATTCCCTGCATAAAATTAACCTACAAACAATTACAAACCCATATTACATCAGAGAGAATTAATTCAATTTCAACAGAGCTTAAGAAGCAAGAAAAAATATATTAAAAAAAAAACAATATACTATAAAATGAATTTACATTATCCACAACAAGAGAAGCATACATGGCTAAGTGAGAAAGGCTAAAAAAGCAAAAACTTACAAAGGGTCAAAGAAATTTGATACATTGTAATACAACATTAATAGGTATAAGAAGTAAACAGAACAGAACAGAACAGAACAGTTAAAATAGAATATCTGTGATCTTAACGATATTTATATATAAAGGTTTAAAAAATTAAAATTTAAATTATTACTTATTAAAAATATCGAAAAAAACACTCTAATATTATTACTAATAATAATACATTAATTAACTTATATAAAAAACTAATTATTAACTGGGACAAACGAGTTAATTCTTAAACAATTTTCGTTTACTTACTTTTGCTGATCTGTGTTTAATTTATTTTCTTTGAACTTATAAAAAAAAATTAAAAATGAAAAAATCGTAATTTTCATTAAAAAATATTGAAAGAGTAGTAAAAAATAGTTAACACCTACACACATATTTAAGAAGATATAATACTTGTAAAAAAATGAGGCAACTTTTTGCATAAACACAAGTACGCGCCAACGTTTACTTATTATTGAAAATTCGTTAATTATTTAGTTATTGTAACGAAAATCACGCTTTCATAACTTTTACTTCTAAATAAAATGAGATTATCAGCTTCATTTGGGCCCATAAACGTGACACACACCATATCAATCCACAGAGTTCTATGTACGGACGTTCTTACTGGCCCCGCCCCTATTTAGGAATTTTGCTAAATATTATTTGAGATTTTTTTTCTTGTTATACATACATACACGAAGAAAAATTCATTAAATCCTTAAAAAACGAAATTCAAAATTCAAAATTTTACCAAAGTAACCATAAAATTAAAAAAAAAACTCATATAACAAACAAAACGACGTTTTGGCTTAGCAATCTTTTGGCTTAATAAGAATTTGGCTGTGATAGTGTTAAAAACTTAACCACAAACAAAACAAAAATGTGTATTTAGATGTAATGACAAACATTTTTAGGAAACATGAATATAATTTTAAAAAGACAAGGGTTACAATGACGGACAACAACAACAATTGTGATGTTGAAAAATTTTTCAATCTAAAATTTAAAATGCAATTAAATTATAATCATATTGAATAACTAATGTTTAGGCAGATATATCGAAATTTTTTAAACGCATATATATATCGATAATATTTAAATGTAATAATGATAAAAAATAAACAAAATTGTGATTTTCGGCCTTTTCAACCAAAAAAATTAAAAAACACAAAAACCACACCCGACATTTTGGAAAAAATTCAAAATTACATCATTGTTATTAAAATGGAAAATTTTTAAACACACAATAAACACAGAATAAATATTATTATTTTCAACCCCAACAACATTAATTAAACATTAATGTGAAATAAATTTGGAAAAAAAATTAAATAAATTAAGCAAAATTTCCTACGAAAAGGACGCCAGCTTAGAATGTCGACTTTTAAAGAAATACTTACTTACATTCCTCTAGAACACAAAACCAACTCTTATCAATCGCAATTACGGGTTGTAATTATTATAATTATGAATCTTACAAAAAAAGCAACTTTTCTCGTTTTTCGCGCAAATGAAATTTCATTTGAATAATTCATTCACTCTATTAAGCTTTAATTGTTGTTCGTTTATGGTTTCTTAAAAATTAGAATACCCTCCAATATAAAAATCACATTTGAATTGCTTACTGTTAAGTTAGTTATGGTGGATGAAAATATTTAATTTTCGAAAAACGCATCTCGGCTTCGTCTCACGATGAATGTGACACAATTCTTTTACAATGTAGCTCTTAAAACGAGTACGCAATGAATTTGTTGTATTAACCGTAATTTAAAAATTGAAATGTTCATTAATATTTTAAAAAATGTTTTGTTACAAGAATTACTTTTTCTAATAAACTAAAATTAAAAAAGGTTGTAAACTACATTTGGGTTTTTTATACCCACCATCACATGTGGTCTGAATGTCCGGTGTGTGCCGGTTATGTGGTAAGCACTCTCCTGGTTGGTATTGAAATTGAACAAAATCGGTTTTATGACACAATGCAACAAAACCTGAAATAGGAGCAATTTTTTTACATTTTCGAATTTTCCGCATTTCTTACAAGGTGTGAATGATATATTGACTATATTGACTATATACTTTTGGGGAAGCTTTCGTGCATCGATGGTGGGTATTCTAGATTTGGTTTCAGCCAAATATAGATTGTTTACCTAATATAAAATTCATTACAATCATTTCATTTACGAGTAAATGTTATTACCAATTCATTGTGTTCATATGTTTCATAAAATATTTCATAATAATATAAATTAAAATTAAAGAAATAAAATGTAAGATTTTTCAAGGAAATAAGTGTGTACAACGGATTACAGCCCCTTTTACCTCCTACAACACCTACCTTATGTGATTTGCACAGATTGAAGCGATTCAAATAGACCTAAGTCATATCCACATAATCTGATTCAATGAATAGCAAATATATGATAGAAGTAGAGCCGGAGATTTAACATGGAGTGAATTTAATCTTTTTGAAGTGAGAACGAATTGAAAATTCAAATCTTTCCAAAGTGAGTGAATTTATTTAAACTCTGCAACTACTAGAATTACTCGCATTTATTTTTTCGCACCGGTAACACGGTAACACGATGCCGCAGCAGAATAAAATATATTTATACATGGTGTGATCGGTGAAATTGTTTAAATAAACTTATTTAGCACATGATCCAGTACATCTTCTGAGGGTCTTTTAAGCTAGAAAAAATTTACATTATATGAAACCTTTCATGGGCATGCCCTAATTTCCACTTGTACCTACATTACATGGTGTGTGTCTGAAAATGGATTTATGTTTATCTTTCTTTTATTTCAAGTAAGAGTTTGTGCGCTTGTTTTCGGAGTACATCTAGTTTTATATTGTTTTGTTTTCATTTATTTTCAAAGCGTTAAATTAAAAATTTATGGCAACTCTTTGGCTTAACAATATTTCACAAAATTTTCATTTTTAATGCATGACGACATTAATTTTTTTAACTCTGTTGCCTTGTTATATTATCAAAGATTAACGAAATTGAAGAAATGCAAAATTCACGACAAAATTACGCTAAATTTAAATTTTTAGAGAAAATTTTACCAAAACAAAAGAAAAATAATGCGTCTTAGGCTTTAGGAAATAAATATAAATATCACTTTTCGGAAGAGAATTAGAAGAACAAAACGAAATTTATAAGAAATATACACACAACAACTTTTGGCCCAATAACAAATAAAAAATTTTGGAAAACCAATGGAAATTTATACAGTTGCAACATTAGAGTAACATTAGTATTAACATGTTAGAAATTATAACGCAATAAACCATATTTATGGAAAGCACGTTTAATAATTATTCGAAAGGCGAACAAAGTATTTTTTTAATCTCAAATCACACATTTTCAAGGCGGTCGATACATAAAAACTTAAAATTGTAACAACATCACTCAGTTTTAAACATGCCCACAATATACAATATTTGTACATAGGACGAAATCTTCTCTATAATTTTTTACAAAACAAATTTTGTTGGTTTTTGTTTAACAAACCAATTTGTATAATATAGTGCGTACTGTACAATATCCCTAATTTATAAGAGTATATAAATGCACGACATAAAGTCGTTTCAGCTGAAGAAAAAATATCATTATATTATCGCAAACAACTTGTATATACAGACCTTACTTAACAAACCTTAAAAAAATATCCATTTACATATACATAAATCCTTACATAAAATAAAACACTTTTAATGCCATCATTAATAGTTGAAGAACAAACATGCAAAAGCAAGCTTATAGTGCCTCGAATGTATAGAAAAAAGTGACAACATATAAGCATGAAATTAAATTCGAATGAACATGAAGCGTATGTATGTATATAGATACGATTTATTTATGATCTTAATATATATGTAGCCCAACAACAAACATCATTCAACACATTCGTAAGAACTAACATAATTTACCGATTGAAAGCATATGTGAGCGGTTGAAGCGTGGGTGGTAGTCACTTATTCTATAATTACAAAACGGGATCCATCTACGTAATGTTGATGAAATTGAAATCACACAAACATAGCTTCAATTGCACAAATGAAGCATACACAGCATGTGCATAGATTCCGAAATTTTATTGCGATAAGATTGTTGTGATAAAAGAGACTCACTATACAATAGTTTTATTTGTATATATACATACGCTTCCATTATCGCAAAATCGAATTTATATCTCCAACCGAACATGGTCAATAAGCACACGTAATGATATTTTTAACAAGCAGGAAAAATATATTTCAGCTTCTTTCAGTTAAGCGAAAGAACAACTAAAATAAATCACATCAAAATTTAATCAAGAAATTTAATGAAATTGAAAAATAATGAAAAATTAATTTAACGAAATTTAATACGCTTTGGCACCTAAATTTATAAGCATAAATTCCAAATACAATAATTTTTTGACCTAAACAAAAAATCACATAACATATTATAGTCGGCTCTACCCGACAATTTGATAACCTACACTACCTAGTTTGTCTGTACCAATAAACGCCACTGAGTGACACATAAAAGGCAGTTCGTTAAGCAGCATTTTTTTTTTTGGAAAATGGGTCTAAAATTAATCGGTCAGTTATGTTTTACACTAATTAAATAGTGCTCACCAAAAATAAATAAATAAAAGGATTAAAAAAATTTTAATTAATATAATATGTATAAAGACTTACGTACGGGGACGGATTCCAATCAGAGCCATTATATATAATGACCGCTCTTAGTCCAAAAGACATCTTCATAGAATGTGGCGCATCCAATAAATGTCAAAAATTGTAACCTGTAGGTTTATTACAAGGAATTCATAACGGACAGACGGAGTCCGATCGGTGTAATGAAAGTTTGATTTGCCATTTGCTGCCTAACAGTAATGTAATGTACATACGACTATGTGGTGTAGGGTATAAGAACCAGAGGAAAAAACTTCAAAATCTGGCAAAAAATTTAATAAAAACCAAAACATCCCCATAAACAAGTTTCGGCAACATGAAAATAAAAAATATTTCGGCATACATTTCGAAAAATATTAAACATTCAAGTATGGATAAGAACTTTCGAACACGTTTCGGCTGCAAGAATATCGGTTCAATACAATTTCGAGTCGGTTTTTTCACAACTTTCTTTATTACACAATCTATTATGTATATTTGAGTTTTGTCTTCTCTTGAAAATTTGATTTGAACTTTACTTTATCACAAGAATATAAAAAAATGTACAAATTTTGAATTATATTTACAACAACATCCACAACAAAATAGTTAAAAGAAAATTATACACAAAGTAACAGTAATTGGTATATATATATATATATATATAAAACACAACAACAATAAAACAAAAAGCGAGACTTGCATATGTAAATTTTTTGAGAATTTCATATGTAGGCAAATATAGCAACAACAACAACAAGAACTTTGAATCACACTGAAACTGAAATAGCAGAAATAAAGGCTCAGGGTTATTACAGATTCTTCCAATATATACAACTATAATAACAACAACAACATAGAACAACAACAACAACAATAGAACCAATATTTATACAAACTAGAGAACCATACATATGACATACTAAACTATAGATAAAGGGAACTATTTTTTTCTACAAAATGTGTATTTTTAACAAAGCATAATATAACAAAAAAACAAAACAAAAAATAATAATGATATTTATTTACAATCAACCAAATAAAATAACACCCGGAAATCAGTAAATGGTGATGATGCAGTACACACCTACCATATATAGACCAGTGAAACCCATAACGTTTTCATCGTTTTTATTTTATTATAATTGTTCCACGTTACCTAAGAAAATAGTGCAAACCCTACTTAAAATATAAGACATGCAACAACAAAATGTAATAACAACATGCCTTTATTTTTACCTTACTAATTAATTTTTCATACAAATAAATAAATCACTTGTACCAATATCCATAACTTAGACAAGGAGCCAGACGGCGGACCAGCTTGAAAGATCCAAGCACCACCGCCTCGTTTTACGCGTTGTTTGCTTGAATGTAGAAATTATTGTAACAAAATATAATAATATCAATGATTATTATTACTGTTATTATTATTGACACGATTGAACCGTAATTAAGATCAAATGAAAACTTCGTTTATTTATCTCTATTCCAAGCACTGTGATTTCTCCCCTAGCACGTTAAACGTGATCGCACACAGTATAAATAAAAGCAAATACCTTTCATCAATTTCCGAAGACATAAATGATTTGTACGCACTCTAAGTGTAGCTGAAACAGGTGAAGAATTTTTGAACAATTTGTAACCGGGAACGTTCGAAAATGCTACCGCGTCCTAGAACCTGCACTTGCTATGCATATAATGAATCATTTATGCGAATAATTCTATCGCAGATAAGAAGAAGAGGCAAGGAGAATAACTTTAAAATTATTATATAACTGTTAGCAGAAACTTGTACCAATATGACCAATTAATAGCAATCAATGAAAAGACAACAATAATAACAACAGACAACCACTTACAGTTAAATAAATAAACACATACATATGTACGTACGTACATTAAATAAAATACCAAATAAAATAATAATATTTAATTATTATCAACATTGGTTTCAGTACAATGTCGTTTTGTTTTTGTTTGTTTTCGTTTTTGTTTTTCTTCTCCTTCTTAAATAAAGTAGTTCAATTTTAACGTGAAAGGTATTTAAACACCTATAAATGAATATAAAAACTAACATAACAAAAATAGCTCAAATTTATTTAAACAATAACACACACATACACACACAAACTCAAACGCAAAATATAACAAGATATTCATTTTATATATATTTTATATAATACAAGAATAAATAAAAATTTGAGTGCCAAGCTATTAAACAATTATTTAACATGATGAATAATTATTAAAGAATAAACCAAAACTGAATTGTTAATTGAAAAGCACACACACACACACACATACATACACTTTCCTAGTTGTACATAACAAAGCAGCATTTACTAAAAATACATTCGGTCAAGTATTTCAACATTATATATGATACAAAGAAACCGAAATATGTAGATCGCAACTGGAAAAACAAAAACCAACAAAATCTATCCCTTGACTAAGGCAAAATAGAACCAATTTTTACGTACTTACGCACTTAACGTGAGTTGCATACAAAAAGGAAGAAATTGAAGAAAACACTAACACTTAAATAAAAAACTGATTTGCTCAAAATATACCCAACACAGTATGTACACACTCTCAAGAGAATGGGTTCTTCTTGATAAGCAAGAAAAAAAGACACATGATTAATAAAATTAACCGAAAACACACTGTAGTGCCTAATCCCTTAAAAAAAAAAAACAAAATACAAAACAACAAGAGCATATTTATATGTATAATACTATTTAAAATAAAATAACATATAATGTAATGAAGTAAAATAATATTTTATATAATAATAATGCATAATATACAAGGCATTTTAGAGACCAGGCATTTTTAATCCACGAACAAAACTATATAAAAACGCTGAAAAATAAACACACCCAAAAACACGTAATAATAATATTCACAACATGTAATGCATAAAACGAAACTTTTCAAGTTAAACACACACAGAAATAAAGGACACTAACTCCGTGTAGAGCTTTTGAACACCTTACACGACACCAAGCTTATAATCATCATTGCATTATATTACGAAAAATCACAAACTTGTACATATACGTCAAAGAATCGTAGTTATCACACCAACACGTCGCATATTCTTTAGCTCATTCTCCGACTTAAAGAGTGACTTAAGTTTAACCGAATATCAAACATAATGTAGTTTTTTGCATATCCTCTATTCTTTCAAACCAACGATAAAACCATTTACAAACGTATACTTACGATACGTAAATAATTAAGCTTTTGAAAATTTACGACACGGCAAACAAAGGACATTATTTTAACCTTTCCGAAATTCTGTTTTCAATAATACCACAAATACTTGCACGCGTATATCCTCCGTTGGAACGCCAGTCTCTTGTACTTTGTACATACCGTTTCATTGTTTTCATGCTTTGTTCAGTTTTGTATATTATTTAGTGAAATCATTAGTTTTATTTGTACAATATACACACATACAAATTGTTCCTTAATTTTGATTAATGTTTAAATAGTTCAAGACCAATATTTTTAATAAACTTATAATTAGAAATGTTTTTATTTATACTTAGAAGTAATCATTTCCGTATGCGCTGACCTAGAAAGTAAACACTGATACTTAAGGAATATTCACTTTCATTCTAATATAAGTATTTTATAAAAACGCTATATTCGATATTTTAAGTACATGAATGGCCCTAAGCATACAATATAATTTTTTTTGTTCTGCACACAATGGAACTCGCTTTTATAGCAATTTTGATTTCGAAGTAGATGCTGTTCGGGAACCTATACCCACAGGGTTTTGCATACGTTTCGATTCAATTCATTATTAATACGGTGGTGGGTATTTAATGTAACGTTTAACCTATGCTAAGGGTTTCTTTTTAAAAAGGCTCATTTTTGTACACAAGTGAACAATTCTTCTTAACATATGCACATATTCAATGCGCAGTGTCTTCGCAGAACAGTCTAACAATTATATTTGCCGTTGTTGTAAGACCCTTTCTTGAAATATTTTATATTGTATAGTAATTCTGTATTTTACAAATTTTTTTATTAATTATCATAGTTTGATAATTTGTTTTCTGTTTAACATTCCATTTACAACTACAAGAAAGCAATTCGCAGCTGTTTTATCCTATGTAGGATGGGGCATCCTCTAACTTAGGTTTTCCGTTGCCAACACCCAGACGGAAAAGTAGGGACACTATAAAGTATCTGAGTCCATTTAGCGATATCTGTTTTTATTCCTTAGACGCTCACGATCGCAAAATTAAGATATGTATGTGAAGCGTTGTACAGAGAGTTTATGCGGTTAGTTTTTTATTAGAAATGAGTTAGAGGATAACAGACATGCCCATTCCAAAGTGTAAGTATATGATTACCCTATGCGAACAGACAAATTCACTGTCTCTTGTGCAGTCCCTACTCCCTAGTCCAAGCCCAAGTCTAAAAGTGTCAGTTTTACTTGTTTTTTATATTCGCATATATTTCATTTCATTTATTAACATATTTTTATTTCTTTATTCTATTCTACTTTATTTCATTTTATTTATTATACCCACCACCCCGAAGTTGGGCGTTGGTGTTTGTTGGAACGTTTACAAAGCCCAGAAGTAGACGTCTATATATAGTTTGAATCATCATCGGATACTGAGTTTGTCCAGCCAATTCTGTCTGTCCGTTTCCTGGTCGTAAAAATTGAGATATTGATTCGAAACTTGGCAGAAGTATTGATAGTCTGTATACATTGGTTGGTTCTGAGGTTGAGCAAAACCGCACAAAAGGCACGCCCACAGTGTGTAAAAAACTTATTGAATAAATAGGTAAAAAACATTCAATCAGTCATTGGTCATCGGTGGTGGGTGCTGAACATTTGGTGTATGCCGAATTTACTATTTTCATTTTTTCTTATTTATTATTATTTGTAGACATAGTAATAAAATAAATTATTAGTTCTACATAAAGTTAATTAATGGAAGGAGATAAAGAAATAGCTGCAATATATTAGTTATGCATCAATATGTTCCTACAATATAACAAAATAATGTAAATTTAAAAAATTTACCTTTTAAGCTCCAACAACAACAACATTCTCAATAGAAAATTAACACTTAAAAACATCAAAAAACACACACATTTAATATTTAGTATAAGAAGATCAATAGTTTATAAAAAGTAAAAAACATTTAATATTAAAATCGACAATACCCACTTGAAATTATGTTTGGTGTACGCAGCAATTAATCATCTTCATCTCATGACTTCATTTTTATAGTATTTCATTAAAAGTCGTATAAACAATGTTAATAGAAATAGATACGTAGTTATTGTTAATTTAAAACTTATTTTAGATTTTTTTTATTATTATTTAAATAAAATTATTTTTGCACAACATTCTCAAAAGGGATTTTTCATTCATTTAATCAATAATAGAGGGCTACTACTGGAAAGCTATATTCAAAAGCTTGACTAACCTAAGCAAAACAAAAACAATTTCGGAAGGTTAAAATTGTCGAAGACAATGTGACTTTACTGAATTAAGTGAAATCTCAATACATTTTAGATTGCCTATACATAATACAAAAACGTACTCTCATATATGTACAAAAAATAATTTTAAATGCCTAATGAAAATGTATGTATGAAGAAGAGTATACCAACACACAACACAACCCAAATACAAATAATGCATATCATAGGTGTAAATTGTCTAAATGAATCAGCGGGAGAATACAACAGTCATCGCACTTGTACTTGGTACTTAGTTTTCTTTACACATTTTAACCAAAACAGAAATCCATTTAAGAACAAGCACCCACACAGCTACTTTGAAAGAAAATTATGCAAAAAATCTTCCCAAAAACCACAGCTAAAACAAGCAAAATATGGAACACATTCAACCGAACAAGGATAATTCTCACACCATACTTATTTAACAAAATTGGGCCATAATGATTATTTTCCAGTCTTTGAAAAGACGGAAAGAAGAAGCACATATGTAAAAAAATAACTACAGAGAATATTTTAGAAAGCATAACAATTTATTTATGGCTTACTTACCATACAAATGTAAAAAAATACTTCATTTTGTATATGATACATATTGAGAAAGAATGGTAAACATAACCGGTACCAGTATAACGTCATTGTGACACACTCTCACATCAATTTAATATAACAGTAACAAACACATACAACAAAATGGAAAACAATAAATCAATAACAATTAATACTAAAAAAAATACAACACCAACAAATGTTTTAATGAGAATCTCAGGGAGCCAAAATAAGGCCAATTAATAATAAATAGGTCAGAGGATAACAAGTTAAAGTTGGTCAAGCCCAACAATTTAATATCCTACACCACCTAGTTCCGACAATTATTTTGTGCGTCATCGCGAGTGACACCGTGAAATATCATTATATGGAAAGAGGTTCTAAAAATGGTCCGATTAGATCCAAATTTAAAACAACTAATTATTATGCTAATTAAATATTCTGCACCAAATTTTGTCAAAAAATATTAACAATTGCGATTTTGTGCATTCCATTATAATGGAACCTTATTTGAGGAAGGGTTCCAAATGGTCCAAATCGATCCATTTTCAATACAGTTCTTTACTGTATGAAAACATGTTCTTTTACCAAATTTCATTTAAATATTTTTAAAAATTCAACCTGTAACTTGCGTACAAATTTACACGGACAATCAGACGGACAGACATGATTAAATCGATTATATTGTTGATTTGCACAAAGTTAATATACCCTTTCGTACAAGTGGTGCCGGGTATGAAAATATCAAAGTTTGTTAACATTTTACAGTACACCTCGTCCTGGATTATATCATCTGGTAAGTTAAAATAAAATTACTTGTAATCTATCATGAAATCTCAAAACATCAAGTAGTTAAACATTGATGTGGAAAAAATGTATGATTTTATTTTTTGTGTACTTTCAATGTGAAGCATGTATGTTGGATGTCGTATTGGCGTTGTTATTCTTTATGTATTAATTTATCGCCGTTTTTATATAAAATTCTTTAGTCATGAATACATTCACAATATGAGATTCAAGTTTAATAACAAATACAAAGCAGTTCTAATTGATTAAACTCGTCTTTCTTTTTATTAGCTCGCAAGAAATTTTGGGTTAACTGCGCGGTGTCCAACCCCATTTGCTTTTCCGTTTTCCCCTTTGGGTTTAAATCTCTTTGATATTGATCCGTCCAGAATTTTAAATATGTTGCATCATCAAACTTGGTTTGCCGAGGAAGCCTTAAGGTGAGTTTCACACTTTATATGCATATGAAATTAGAAATATTTACTTAATCTATTTCTACTTCTATTTGTTTCAATATTTTAGAAATCGTGTTTTAATAACCCCACCTCCAACATCAAAAGATTTCAGCCTTCGTTTTAATCCCTTACATGAATTACTTTCCAAAGAATATCAACATAATGCAAATCAAATGCATGTCAACACTGCCGATTTATTGATCCGTTCATCAACACCCAATGTGTCTGGGGACACGGACCTTAAACAAACGCAACTGCAACAACCCCATTCTATGACTCAGCAACATCAGTACAAACCACAGCAACCTTTTAATATACGTTATCCATCACCAGCCGCATTTTTCCGCCATCAGCATCAACAACAACAATTGCCACTTTCATCTCAAAAGCTCTCTAAGGTCACAAATGTATCTTCTTCATCTCACCACACTGCTAGTGCAACACAAAATAAAAGTAGTGAAACGTCCAAAACGTCCCGTCCTGAGGATGATACTTGTAGTAATAATGTTATAGAATTGACAACAACAACAATACAGCACGATGAGGCGGCCGCCTTGAGAGATCGCGATAGTGGAAACTCCAGTGCCGCCACCACCAGCTCTATTACCTCACCGATGCTCTACAAAGAATCTTTGGAGCAACTATTGCAGAGACGCCGTTCACATTCCTCTCTGGGAGGAGATGCCCAGCTTAAAACCTACTCCCAAATATTACTGAACGCAGTCACCGATCCATCGAATTGCAAGGAGAAAAGCAGTTCTTCGTCTACCTCATCTACACCACCTCTCACACTCATGACCCCTGGACAACACTCTCTCAATAGCCACCAAATGCTAAAAAGTCCCTCTGACAGTTCGTCTCTTTTTAGTGAGCCTATTGAAGAGGAAACACGTTGTGTGGTATGCAATGCTCACTTCCCCAATGTTTGGTTGCTGGAACAACATGCTGCCCTACAGCATCCCATATTGGGGCCCGGTGAGGAGAAGCCTTTCATTTGCGAGCAATGTGGCCAATCATACCGTTATCGTTCAGCCTACGCCAAGCATAAAGAGCAAAATCATCGTGCGCGTTTGCCGGCCGACAAGTTATTTACTTGCGATGTGTGTGGCATGCAGTTTCGCTACTTAAAATCTTTCAAAAAACATCGTCTCAATCATGCATTAGAACGATTGCACGGCAAAAAGGGTTCCGCAAAACATCAGTTGGCGGGAAGTATATTTGCAACGCATTTCCATCATCTGCAAGAACACGAAATGATAACAAGTACTCAGGAGCTTATGTTAGCTGAGCCAGAAGCTGGAGAGGATTTACGCATAAACATAAAAAAGGAAAAAGACGAAGAGGATGAACAGCAGCAACATCAAGAAGAATTACTCCAGAAACCCAATGAAGAACAGGAGACGAGCGTTAATGCCGTAGAGTATATGCAGCAAAACGTAATCAAACATGCCGCAACTGCCGCAGAAATGAACATAAACAACTCAGAAGAAATTCATAGTACAAACAAAAGGGTAAGGCTTGATTCCATAACTATTGAAAATAAACAATAAGCACTTCTATAAACGTTAATTCCAGCCTCATACACGTAATACTCCTTTGCCAGCACATTTTGAAAACGATCCAGCCTACCACCCCCAACACCATCACCACCAATTGTTGGCAGCACAGCATCACCCTACTCCTTACACTCTACCCCCACATGCCCTTCATCATTTGGCTGCTAGAATACCCAGCCACTTACCTCATAATCTGGCGTCTACAGCAGCAGCTGGCACAACATCTCAACACCAACCGCACATACTAGCACAAACGGCACAACAGGCCACGGCAGCTGTAGCAGCCGCAGCCGCAGCTTCTACATCCCTGAACTCTTTAAGTTCTTTAAATTCGATATCATCACTTATAAACAGCGAACGCATGCCAAATGATCAATTTCTGGGCCTCAACCCACAAGAAGCCTCCATATTGAACTTCCTACGTGCGGATGCAGTCGAACGTCAAAGGGATAAGAGGTGCGTATAAAAAAGCCCTATTTTAGACGCAACAATTTTAAAGAAGTAAAAATCTATATTAAGCATATGAAGAGACTCTTGAAAAGATCTAATAACTGACTGAACTACTCAATTTCAATACTAGTCTACATTGCCAAACTGCCAATAACTGTGCCAAGTATTTATTTTAAATATCCATTCTTGCGACGGGGAAAGCTTACCACAGGCATTCATGGATAAATCCATTAAGAATTTTATTCTGAACAAGAATATATATACTTTGCAAGGTTACTAACGCCTCTTTTGGTTTCACAAACGGAAAAGTAAGCTTAATATAACCTCACCTCATGTGAGGGATACAATAATTTGTTAAATTTATACTGATGTAAATTTTATCACGTCCGCAACGCTAGTGTTTTATTAAAAAAGTTAATAAAGGAAAATAAGAAGTAGATGCTAACAAGATAGAAAAGTTCGGTTAAGACCGAAGCTTAAATACCCTCCACCTTTTATAATCCTCTAAAAAATAAGTTCCTATTGCCATATTTATGTATATGACTATTTCATGTACTTACGCAAATAGTGTTTTTTTTAAATTATAGGCGTTTGCGTTAATCAATCACGCCAATTCTTCAATTTTCTTTCAATTTTATATCTCAAAAATTACGACCGTGAGAGTGCCAACAACAGACGGACACACGGACACACGGACGGACATATTTCAAACGATTTCTCTTTACATGCTGATTAAGAATATATATGGTTTGTGGGGTCTCCGACGCTTCCTTCGATGTGTTGTAAACGGATGATCAAAATGAATATACCCTCTTCCCTAAGGTGGAGGGTATAAAAATGTACGCCATATAAAAGTACATATATCTCTAAATTTTGGTTTAAAAATTAGTTTGAGTTACAAACAAAGCAACAATTGCTAAAATTGCTGAGGACTAAAAACGCCATTGCGCCCTCCGTCCGCAACGGCTACTTACCAAATATCTCTCAAACTATAGATCGTAAGAGTATGATTTTATAATACATACTTGGGGAGTGCTAACTTACTTCGTGAAATATGAAGTTTCAAAGTCGCTCCCTTGTTCCGAACGGGATTTGGGAAATTCTCATATAATATTTGGGTGGTGAATATAAAAATAAAATCAATCGTATTGTTATACCCTCCACATTAGTGATGAGGGTATACTAAGTTTGTTCTTCCGTTTGCAACACCCAGAAGGAGGCGTCAGAGACCCTACATGGTATATATATTCTTGATCAGCTTCAAAAACTGAGTCGATTTAGAAATGTATGTCGTGTGTGCGCGTGTCTGTTCATTGCTCGCATTCTCATGGGCGTAAATTTTGAGATATTGAGCTGAAATTTTGTTTTTAGTTTTTGCACGCAGATCGTTATTTAAAATGGGTAAAATCGTTCAAGAGCCTCGCCCACAATCGACAAAAATGTATTTATCTGCCACAAAAATTTAGCTATAAACTTGGAATTTTATATGCACATCTATAATAATAGCTTTATCGATATGCCAAAAATGCGCGTATTTGGATTACAGACACGCCCACAATAAATAAAAATCTTTATATATGCCACAATAGTTGACCTAAGAACTTGAAATTTGGTACGCTTACACTTAGTTATCCCTTACTTATAGCTAGTTATTAGTTAGTTAATTAGTTATACTTAGTTATCTTAGTTAGTTATGTGCCAAAAATGGGCATGGGCGGAAAGTGGTTGCCACGTTCACCGTTGTGGAGTTTGAGGGTTTTTTAAAATTTGGCCTAAGCCAAATTTTAGTTTTCTTACTTGTTATTATATATAAAAAGGTCCGAATAAATATTTTTGATTATTATTGTTTATTAGTATTTCATAACTTTTTTATCTACAGGCCACCAGCATCGCGCTTCGCTTGTCCCTTCTGCGGTAAATGCGTGCGATCTAAAGAAAATCTTAAGTTACACGTTCGTAAACATACAGGCGAACGTCCGTTCGTATGTTTGTTCTGCGGCCGTGCTTTTGGTGGTAAATCGGACTTGACTCGTCATTTACGTATACACACCGGCGAACGACCGTATCATTGCGAATCGTGCGGGAAATGTTTTGCCAGAGCTGACTACCTCTCCAAACACTTGACCACACACATCCATAATGCACCTCGCTGAGATGAGGTGCGAAGGAGGCGACTCCTTCGCAGATAAATTCAGAGGAAAGCCGTTATAATTAAAACAATAGCTTAAATAATATTTTTTCAAACTTGAAGAGATTCAAAACGTAAACGAAAACAGAAGCATTAAGTTGGTTTCGTAATTGCATAAGACTCCAAAATTCATTAACAATAAGATAAATCCAACAAACTGCGTACTTGTCACATTTTAAATTACAATATGGAACTTTTAAAACGGCAGATTCAAAATTGAACCGCGATTTTCAGAACTCAACAAGTTTTTATACATAATTAGACTATTTTTGTAGTTAAAAAAAAAAAAAACACAACCACAACTCTATATACATAATCATGTGTGTGTGAGGTTTACCTTAATACTTTATTTATTTCACCGCACACTAAACACAGTTGAGAGTTTTTTTGGTGACAGCAACACCAAAATATTTACCTTTTAACGGAAAAACAAAACTATTGGTTTCAAAAAACATACATACGCGTCTGTCATATGTATGAGCACATAAGTGAAAAAGAGAGAAGAGTAACAATATAAACTACCGTTAAACAATCAATTAAACTACAATAACTAGACAACATCAGCAACAACAAGTACACACATTTACGTCTACAGCTTAGCAATAGTTAGAACTTTTTTTTTAATTATACCCTCCGCATAAGATGGGAAGGAGCTAAGTTGGCAACTCCCACAAGGAGACATCTCCGTCCGTGCGTCTGTGTGAAAGATATCAACCTGAATTTTGTTCACCCATTTCTTGTATCCGTATGTAGGTTCCTACTTAAGTTGGCAAATTGGCAAGTCTCTCACCCATAGAGTTAATATTTGGCACATATATTTATAATTAGTGCATTCACCGATTTGTTAAAAGCTAGTAAGCGTGATCAGATAACAGCCACGCTCACAATTTACAAAAAAGTATTCGTGGCACAGAGTACGATACGCGACACACACTTATAGAGGACGCAATCTGATCCCTCCCACGCCCACAATTTTTATATGAATGTGGAGCGTATGTACGATTTGGCTTAAGACCAATTTAGTTGTTTTTCTTATATTTTTTCCTATTTTGATAATTTTTGTTCCATTGTACGAAATATGCAACAACTACAATAGCAAAACCACAACAAAGAACAGCCTTAGCAACTGAAACTCTCACAACCAGATAAAAGCACAAATTTATGCGTTATCTATACATACAAACATATTATATATTTTTAACAGACAATAGGGAAAGCGTTTGCATATATATTGTATTTGTATATATTAGGTAAATGTAATCTTGAAACACACACTTAATAGTAATAGTTTGCAATAAACCATGAATTAAGTGTACATATATATATTTCCGTGCGACACAACACAGCTGAACACAGTATTTACGTTTTTGTTATCCACTTAAAAAATGGATTTTATGCATTCATTTCTAGTGAAATACCAAAATCAAAGGAGAATAAAAATCACTCCAGTGCACTTCACCCGATGCATCCCTCCTGAAGCATACTAAAAGAGCATCACAATTGAAATTTTCGGAAACTAAAGTGACAAGCACATGCAATGAAGGGATGGGTTTAGATGGGTTTATGTGGAGTGTTACTGTTTAGTTATTATTGTTTTTCTCCTCAACATACACATATTACAATAAATTTTTAAATATAAACAACAATTGTTATGGTCGGTAAACGCGATCACTGAACTGTACCCTACACCACTCAGAGTTGTCCAATTTGAAACATCCATTTTGTTTTGAAAATTTCTTTTTCTCGACAGAGAACGAACTTTTTAACTTGTACGGCATAATATGTTACTGCAAAATTCAAACGGAATTTCATTGAAAAATATTCAGGGGACGCCAACTGCAGTCACACAAAATCTAAATTCCAATTTAAGCGTTCTATGAAGAGCGCCTTAATTTCGTTCATTTTCTTTATTTTATGGCACAGTGCATGCGGTTCTGACGTACATCAGCAAAATTATATTATTATATTCTTTTGTATGGGTTGACGCAAAATTTTTGGACGGACAGGCACTTTTAATTCGTTGTTTATTCACTAATATACAATTATATGTAAGGCTTCCTTCAGTCGTTTGGCAATTACGCACACACGCACAGCCTTATTATAATCTGCACACTCGTGGTGGAGGGTACAAGAAAAACATCCAAAATAATAAACGCCACCGCCAATAACGTTAGCAGTTATTTTTTGTTATGCAATATATTATAGTTTAAAGAAGCAACACAATCAACAGCCGCACCCACTATTACAACAATAACAAAATAACTATTGAAACATTCAATTACTGTGATTTTAGCACAAATAACCTAAAACAACAACACGAATAGCCAACTGCAATAATTTTTCTAATAATATCGTTTTTAATGTAATAAAATAATCATTTTTTCTAAGCAATTAATTGATTAATCAAACAACAATAACAAAAAGTAATACATAATAAAAAACTTAAAACAAATATAATAACACTTGAACCAAGAACATCGAATTAAACTAAAAAAGTTTCACAATAATTAAAAAAAAAACAAATAAAATAAAACAATTATGTAAATAGATATAGTTCGCACAAACTTACAAGAAATGCATATGTTTGAACATAGTTTAAAAAGAGATAACAAAGAAAAAACATTTTTGCCGTACCAATGAAATATTATTACACACTTACATCCATACAAAAAAAAAATGCATTTTCCAAAACGTGCATTGCACCATAATATCTTTATAAAGGAAAATCCAAAATACGGAAATAGAGAAATGCAAGAAAACCGCGATATACTTACAACATAAGAGAGAAGAATTAAAGTTATATAAGAAACATAAAAAACTAAATAGAAAAACTTTCACTGTGCCAAAAATATTAAAGTACCTCATAAATTATAAACAACATAAAAACAAATACCTACACACAGCAGGCACAAACGCAAATCTATGTACACAATGCATACATTTATTGCATAACAAACGCAGAAGATGCGTTATATTGTATAAACGTAATTCATGATGAAGAGTAATGCGCTATGACTAGGTTTCGTATGACTTTTACAATTTCGTTTGTTTTTATATGAATTATAACATAAAATAACGTCGCTTCAGAATACATTTTGACTTTCACAGCGCATTTTATAAAATCTTCTTATTTGGCATTAAATCTGATACATTTTCTTTAAAGTAAATTCGATTTGTATGAAACGCGTAACTTCTTAACTACAATACAAAGCATTTGAATTTATCTAAATCGCACTAAAAATACACTTTCCTTTAAAGAATGACTTGAAGCTCCCTCCACCTCATAGTTATATGGCTAACTTCGTGAAATATCATTATATGGAAAGGAGTTTTAAAAATGGCGCTTTCTGATTCAAATGTGGCACAACTCTCATCTTTGGACCAAAACATGTCTTCGTACCAAATTTTTCATTAAAGTATCTCTAAATATGCGACCTGTAGCTTATAAGGACAGACACAAGCACAGACGGATATGGTTAAATCGATTCATATATAGATTCTGAATCGGTTGGTATAATTAAAGGTGAAAATTTTGCCCGATTTCAACAACAATCCCATAAAAGTGTCCTAATTTTTGCAATAGACAAAATGATTTCTATATACCGGCACACTGACGGATCGACAGACATTAAAAAGAATTGTGGTCAGATGTCATAAAATAACCGACACTCCGACACTCTACGAATCCTTTCCGCGAAAAATTGCAGCTGTCCTAAGAGCACATAGAGGCCCAACACCTTATTAATAAAAAAATATTGTGTATATGTCGGGAGTCCATATTATTTTGTCCACACACCCCCTCTATATAAAACTTAATTATGGATGATTTCATAAAATTTGTTACAACAATTCTTATATATACATACATATAAAGAATAGCTACAAATAAATATATTTGCAGAGTATGAGGGTATACTAAGTTTGTTCTTCCGTTTACAACACCCAGAAGGAGGCGTCAAAACCCTACAAAGTTTATATATTCTTGATCAGCATCAAAAACTAAGTCGATTTAGACATGTATGTCCGCGTACGGGCGACATGTACGGGCCTATATTTTGAGATATTGAGCTGAAATTTTATACAGATACAGTTTTTGCACACAGATTGCTTTGTAAAATAGGAAAATCGGCCAAGAGCTCCGCCCACAATCATTAAAATCTATATATCTACTACAAAAATTCAACTATTAAGTTGAAATTTGGTACACATATTTGCAATTGAATTGTCCAACGATACGCTAAAAATGGGCATGGTCGGATAACTGACACGCACACAATCGGCCACAAAAGTTGATATATAAGCTTGAAATTTGGTGCATATATTTATAGTTATCCCATCCATCGAAGTGCCAAAATTGGGCGTGATAAAATAACAAACGCGCCCACAATTAAAAAAAAAACATATGCACTATAAAACTAGACTTGCAAGCTGATACGTAATACAAACACTATTAGAGGGCGCAACATTTGCCCATTTTGTATGTGGAGGGTATTTAAGATTTGGCCTAAGCCAAAATTAGTTTTCTTGCATGTTTTGTGTAAATAATTTTTTAATTTAAATAGAGAGAGAGACGCTGAAATTGTTTCAAACATGTGTGCAGTGTTCTTGTACCTGCTCTTTGCCATTATGGTACTTTTTTGATTTGGAACAAAGAGTTGAAGAAGAAGGATTTCATTTGAATTTGTAGCTATACATGTGGTGGAGGGAATAATTATAAATTTTATACTGTACTTTTTTTTAACGTTTTCTAGTGATTCAAGCTTTTGAATAATAGTTAAAAGCTTCTGAAGGATGTAAACGTTAAATATTTTCCAACACTAAGATTTTGTATCAATCGATGAAATTATTAAATTATGTAATTTTTAATATATATGAACCACTGTGCAATGCTACTTAAATTTTCAAATGCTGCTATTAATTATAAGTTTTTAGTATAAAAACATATTTATAAGCTAAAGATTTCCATTGTATTTGCAAGAATTAAAGTAAGCACGATGTTGTTCTATTTCGGGAATTTGTTCACAGTACCCAACTTTCAATATTTCATAATATTAAAGAGAGATGAAACAACTTTTCATAAATGACGACGATCAAAATGTAACCGTGTTCAGTTATGAAATAGCAGCAAGCAAACAAATGCAAAATATTGTGTGTACACATACAATACATATTACACTGCCTTCTTTTTTATTTCGTGTATTTAATACTTTGTTGCTTTACTATTTTATTTTTATATAATTATACTATTACCATGAATATGTGCACAATTTTTCAACTCTTTTTCTATGGCTCTTATAAATTTCAAAATGTCATCACAAAGAAAAATCTAAGAAATAATTTGCTGTGAAATTTTGTGTACAGCTCTTAAATATGTTATGATTTTTTTTACTATTATATAATATATACTGTTCAGTATGTAATACTTATTACGTTGTATTCTGAAATGATATAATAAAAAAAGAAAATACGTTTTTGTTACAAAACATTTTTTAAATTTATTTATTTTTTAAATTAATAAAAGTTAATTTTTACGCGTTAAGTTTAATCGTTACGCCCTTCACATTAGACTTGAGGGTACACTAAGTTTGTCATTCTGTTTACAACAAACAGAAGGAGCCATCAAAGGCCCTACAAAGTACATTAATTCTTCATCAATCTAGACATGTCCGTCGTTGTTCTAAAATTATCGATTTTTGACTCAGTATTCTTAATTTTTAAACTGTACACATAACGATAACGAGTATTACCAGACCCAATAAGTCAAAATATTTTTTTGAATAGATTTAAGCAAGGCGATGCAGTTGCGTTCAACTTATAGGACCCACTTTTTAGTTCATTTCGAGGAAAATGTTGAAAACAAACTGACTTTCACGGAAAGTGGTCTTTCACATCGTGAAACAGTATATCTTCTTCCAGGCTTCTCCATGTTGTAAACCCGACATTTCCACTTAAAATCGAATACGGTCCACATTAAATAAATTCGACGGTTTGTTATATGTCCACAATATTCATAATTGCATCGCATTTTCTTATTTTGTATATGTTTTTAGGTTTTTTTCAATTGAAAATATTTTTTGCAAACGCGGCTGAACGTGTTTTTAGAAAAATAATAAATTTAACAAAATAATTGTTTCCAACAAAGAATATTTTCGATAAATTATATGTTCATCTACAAAACAATTTTGAAAAACAGAAGCAATAATTATTTTTTATACAAACAAAAACATCAAGTGAAAGAAGTATATTTGGCTAAAGCCGAATTTTTTATATTCTCCACATTTAAGTTGATCGATTTGGGTAAATTGGAAACATTGGAAACTAACCACACCACTAACTAAGGATGTTTGTTCAACATTTTAATTCAATAGTTTCGCACGGAAGACGCAAAATGAGATCAGATTTTGATGATGATCAAGAGTGCATAGACTTAACCCCTTCGGAGAGTTGCACGCCGGAAGACAAACTGAGTATACCCTGCACTGTATAAACATAAAAGTAGCCAATTGGCAAGTGTTAAGTAGCAAAATAAACATTTCTCTTTGTTTGTTCGACATTAAAAATTGCGAAACTCTTGAAAACATTTGACACAAAGCGATAACAACGAAGCGATTTTTACAGAATACCTAATATGTAATTTTCAAGTAGGTTTTTAATATGGTAATACTACACACACATAATAAGCTCTTACAAATACTATACGTACACACATATATACACATAAATAAATGAGTGTTTTGAATGTCTACATACGCATATTTCATAAATGTGTATGAATCAAAAAATAATAATTTTCTAATAAATCTAAATGCATGTGTGTGTTTAGCGTATTTCAGAGAAACAAACATTTCAACTCGAAATGTTATAAATTTATTGTAATAAAAATCTAACAAAATACAAATGTTTGTGTTAATAAAACTGAAACAAATTAATGACAATTTTCCAGGTTTCACTGCAACCATTACTTAAGTATTATTTATGTACGAATATGTGAAAAATCTCCACAAGCTTATGTTATATAAAACATATATTGTGTTCTTCCCTTATTCTTTTCATAGAATTTTGCATAATTTCTCCCAAAATGCTTTAGGCTTAATTTTCCTTGCAACAGCTAACAGCATCTCCTAACATTTACAATTTACTTAGGCTGAACCTTAGCCTTTTATGTAGTAGACGTCATGGATAAATATTAACTTTCACAAAGAAGGAGGTGTGTGGCACCACATAAAGTCCAATACAGCGTTGATTTAATCACGTCAGTCTGTACGTACTACGAGTACATATAATACCATGCATAGTGTCTAAGTAAAAAATCACGATGTAGCGCAATTTTAATTTAATTTTTATGAAATTTTGAGGAACCAATTTGAGTTTTGCGCTAAAATATTTGATATTTGCAAAAAGGCACTTTTAGCCCTCCAACGGTACAATTTAAATTTTTCAAAATATATCATTACAGTATCAATTTTGATTGAAGGGAAGAACTCACAAGATTTTTTCTAAGACGCGTTTACTTTTTTTATTTATTATGTTTTCTTTCTCTTTCATTCTTTTATAATTACTCTACATAGTAATGAAAACAAACTGTTAACAAAGCATTGCAAGTAAATTATGTACATAATAAAAAACAAAATTTCAATCGTAAAAATAAAATAAGAAAATTTTATATAAAAAACTATTTTTCGGTGTTAGATGTCTTTTTGGATATTAAAAAATTATATGTATATTGTATTACAAAAACAAAGCATTGTATAATTGATGTTGTGACCATACAAATACCAAAAAAAAAAAAAAAACAAAAAACAAAAAATACCATCAAATGGAATAAGTACCAACAAATATCTCAATTTTTCTCCCTCTCCTCACGCTCTGTTCTCCCTCTAAGAACTAAGCACCAACACACACACGCATTGTTAAAACAATTATAAATCAAAGTAAATATACGAGTGTATGTGTAAACCAGTTTTTTATTAGTAAATGATTAGAAGAAGAATCAATTTTAACTAAACATTTAGACATATTTTTAAAAAAATAAAAAATCTCACAAATCTATATTAATATATATATAAATAATTTTTTATATGAATGTCTACAAATAAATTTTTAGAAAATAGAAATATATGTATAATGCGCATACTAAATAAGACACCGAAAGAACAACAACAACTACAACAAAATAAGTGAAAATATGTTCTGTAAACAAGTGGTTTTTATTTTATAAGCATATAATTTTTTCTTGAAGCAAGAAGAGATCGAAGAAAAGGACGTCCAGAGGTATTAATAAAACAACAAAAATAAGAACAATGTAGCAATAATTATACTCTCCAAAGGCACCTCACGACAAAGAACATAATATTATATATAAAATATATATTTTTAACAATTGTCACTGACGATATATACACATAAACGAACCTTGTAAATAACTGAAAAATGACAAATGCAATTAAAGGAAAAACTTACAAGGACAAAACGACACAAAATCCTCGATCGAACGAAGTATGAATGTGATATTTTTCTAAGGCACACACACCAACACAATAGAGAGTTAGTTTCCTTTGACTAATGATTATAAAACAAACAAATAACAATAACAACAAATTCATAGAAGAAATGTAAACGATTTCGTTTTGATTTTAACCCACAAATATTCCTAATTACTTACTAACAAATAGCAATAGAGACTGATTTTTAATATGAAAGATAACAAGACATTATAATAGTAGTGACTAAAGCCTTACACATTACATAATAAACATATAATATTGGCAAGCAGTGTATACATTGCATACCGTCCACATAACTTGGGGGGATATACTGAGTTTATCATTTCACTTGCACGATTCAAAGGAGTCCTCGGCCACTCATACAATCTGAACGTGTCCGTCTGGGCGCCTACGTGATATTAACCTATGATTTTATGCAGACATTTCTAAACCATGTCGCTAGGTTCTATTTAAAATGGGCGAAAACGGCTGACGACAACATCCACAACTGACAAATATCCTTCACGCTGCCAACAATTTGCAAAAAAAAACTCCGACCGTGTGTAGTACATTCTTGAATATCCGCCGTGGCCACAGATTAAGTGTAAATGTGAAGGTTTCAAGGATTTGGCCCAAGCCAAATGTAGCATTTTCACATGTTTCTTATATTTTTTCATTTTATTTATTGTGTGTAACATATTTCCACGGGCATGTTCGAAATACACACCTTACGACTCGTTTGACACACTTAAGTCCAAGCATTGCGTTACCAATTTTATAGACGGAGTATTATTACTAATTAGCTGACAAGAATTAAGGGCTTTTGTTACAAAAAATGAGTGAGGATTGGTATGCAAGTTAGTGCGAACCCCAATTTTTCCAGAAGTTTGCTTCGATTTTTTCAAGTATTATTCAAAATATTTTTGGTAGAAAATATTTGAACGAATTGTTCTTTAAACGGTGCTTAGATGTAAACAAAAAACTAATGTGATAAACTAAAGTGTTTGATTTTTATACGTTTTTTCGTTTAGAAAAAAATTAAAAATTGTTTCCTGATAAAATAATTCGTTCCATACATTAAGTTTCTTATTAATACTTATAAATTTACTACAAAGGCAAAACATGTGCTGGTATGCGACTTAAACTATTTATTATTAACCGATTCCCCATGCAGTGGACAAAATTTATTGATTGAATTTAAAAATTTAATGTTAAGAGAAACTTGTAAAATAAAATTAGCAAAAACAAGAGAAAAGTTACATTTGGCTGAGGCCAAATCTTGAATACCCTCGACATTAGTGCCTGCGTTGTACATAGGTGGGCGTCTTCTGCACCAAAGAGAGACTCTGACCATTTTTAAGAAATCGATACGTAGTTAAAATGTACATAAACGTATACTAAATTTCTTAATTTATGCGACTGGGAACAATACAGAAGCGTACGCACTGACGGAGATGTCTGGCTCGACTAAGATTTTTATCTCTATCATATAAATTATATGAAAGCTTTGAGGCCCCGTTCCGGGTTCCGCAAATGGAATTGTAAACTAAGTACAGCCCTCTCGCTAATGTAGGGGGTATAAGGAAATAGAAAATATGTAAAACTAAATTTTAGCTTTCGGTGTTTATCTAAAAATTAAACAATTGAATTAAAAAAGTCTCTCTTCACTCTACCAAAATCAAAATTTATACATTTCGCTCTAGTAACCAAAAATTAATGTAAAACAAAGCGGGAAACATTAACCAAGAAAATAAGATTTTTAATAAAATTTCTCGGTGTATTTTTTAAACATAGCATAACATAACGGGAAAAGAGATAATTGAACATAGCATTGCATGAAATAATTTTAAAACAAAAACAATTAAAGCAGCAACAGCATACGCATACACTCTAAGTCCAAATCTATTTCACTTTTGTGTCTTCTATTTAGTGTAAAGAATTTAACATAAATTGAAAAGAGAACGGCACGTTTCCCTTTTAAACCATCTGTGCGTAGTTTATTCTGATTTATATTTGTTCCCTTTGTTCACACAGAGAAACTCAAAATATACAAAATTACAAAACAAATGTAATGCCATGCCTGCCATAAAACGAAATAAAGAAGCAAGAACCAAAAATAAAAAATTAAATAAAACTATACTTACAAATATAAAACAATAACAACAAGAAAGTTCAATTCAGTTCCGTTCCAGCAACTTGAATATATTTTCTGGTTTTACTTTTTATAGTGGACGGACATATGGTAAACGGAAATTCCTCAAAAATCAATGTCAATACACATACGTATAGTATATATTCATACATAGATATATTGCACAGTCATGCGGAGTAACAAAACATACAAAAAACATTTAATGAATGAACTCTGATATTATTGTATGTCGGTACTCGTGTGTACATTTCCAAATATTTTCCTTTGTTTTTTCTTTACAACATTTAATGACGTACAACTGTTGTAAAAATTTGTCCTTTCTTTTTAAATAAATTAAAAATTAACAATTAAATATATTTAATAAATGTTATTAAACCATTACTTGTGAAATATAAAAAATTAATAAAAGCAAAAATCTATCAAACATGTTCTTTTTTAATTATATAAAAACAGGGCGTCTTTAAATTATTTTATCTTGGCATTACCAGCTACGTAAGTTAATCGTTAGCGATGAACATTTCTCCAGTTCAATAATGATATAAAAAGCAGAGTTTAGTTGCCTCGTTTAAATTTAAATTTAATTTCTACATTGAACGAACCTTTGTTCTTAGTACAACATTTCGTTATTAAATTAATCTAAAATTTGATGCTATTATCATTCAAATCTGATCGCGCAGTAACAACCGCTACCCGTGGGGTAGTAGTGGCCAACAACATGGCTTCCGATTTATCAGAGCATGTTATTTAATATATTTATCTCTTAGACATGATTTGTCTTATTGCATATTTTAATAGTCTTTTTGTAAAGGTTCTTACTTTTCTTTACAAATTCCCACATTCATAGATACATACGTGTATATAAAGGTTATATGCCTAATTCACGAATTTGATTTAACACGAGCTAAAACGAAAAAAAATTCTCTTTTTACACGAATTGTTTTGTTTTAACAAGATTTTCAATTTTTTTTTTAGGTCTGGAATCAATCTCTTCTTCCATTTAGCCAACATCTTTTTTTACACGAATTTTTTGGGAACCCATCTATCGGTGTATTTGCAAAACAAATTATAAAATACTAGTATTGTAGTATCCCCTAACTGGCAATTAAATAACGTGATTCTTAAAATACTTCAGGTCCATCTTCAGTGCTGACTGCACTTAACCCAAAATCCCTGTGCTTTCATCAAAAAATATCAAAAATTGCAACCCATAGGTTCATTACGAACTTGGATATTCGATCCAGATTTTGACCGATATTATAAGAGGAGTTCAGCACAAATTCAGTATGATTCTGTATGATATTATTGACTTGTAAAGAAAAAAGATAAAAAGGATTTATGAATGGTTTTTATCTATTTTGAACCTTTTCACGTTACTTCATTGCTATCTAAGGACTGCAACAAACACTCTGTAGCGCATCATTATAGCAATGTCGTTGATTTTGCATACGATCGATACTGGCTTGGTATACTGTAGCATTACAACGATGCACTGCAGAGTGGATATTTGAGCCCAAACATATTCTGTATACTGCAGAATTGCAGCAGTGCATGAGGTATATGCACGCATTCTCTCTTGAAACTGTTTCCAGCCTAAGACCTAACATCTGATTCATGTCTTCCTTTTATGTTGATAGTGTTTGTTGTTAAAAAATAAAAAATAATTCTTTCTGTTGAAAGTAACCCAAAATTATCAAATCAAATAAAACTTGCTAAAGGTTATATAGGTTGAACAAAATTTTTGTGCAATTTAAAAAAATATTGTTGACATCTGCATTCAATTGCAGGAAAGTAACTGTGGCCACTATTAAGTGTGGCAGAATGGATGGGGATGGCGAGGAAGCCCCCACTGATGTCAGTAGAAATGGTAGCTTACTTAATTATTTTGCACACCATTGGAAATAAATAATAATTGTAAGATAACCAACATTGTAGGTAATGAGATACCAGAATCTAATTGGCGTGGATGTAATCTAAGAGAAATATACCGTAATGCGAACCCCTTTGAATTGGATCATTTGACACCGATAAAACCATCAGAAAATCACACTGTTCTCTATCATTATCCTATCAGGGAACAACACTACGAATGTCCTAGACCTTTAAAAGGTCATTCAAAGTGGGATAGTTTTCATGTTCGGTTACCATGTTCGGAGAAAAGTCAATATCCAGTGGTGGCTGAAGATGGTACGACGAGTATTGAAAACCGTTGGGAAATGATAGAAAAGGCTTTACTGCGTCCCATCAAAAGCAGTCAAGAATTGCAAGCTGCTATTTTATCATACAACACTAAATACGAGGGCCAATGGAATTTTAAAGCACTCCACAAACTATTTGCTGACGATTTAGATGAAACTGAATCGGAAGCATTCTTTGAGAATCTGCTGCCGCGCATTGTACGTTTGGCTTTACGTTTGCCAGAACTTGTACAAGCTCCTATACCCTTATTAAAGCAAGGCAAATGTCAAACAATCAGTTTAAGTCAAGAACAAATTTCCTGCCTCTTGGCGAATGCTTTTCTTTGTACATTTCCGCGACGTAATACCATGAAAAGAAAATCAGAATATAATACATTTCCGGACATCAACTTCAATCGCTTATTTCAATCAAATGGTGCTGCAGTGCGAGAGAAAATTAAATGCATTTGCCATTATTTTCGGAGAGTATGCCCCAAAGGCCAGGATTGTTCTAATGTACCTACAGGCTGCGTGACTTTTGAACGGCGTTTTATGCATCACAGTGAAATGCCTAATTGGGCGGAGTGCTCCATTCCCTTGGGCATTACACCGCTGCATATCACCGATGAGGGCACCATTGAAGATCAAGGCATGGGCCTCCTGCAAGTAGATTTTGCCAATAAGTACTTGGGAGGCGGTGTCCTAGGTAGTGGTTGCGTGCAAGAGGAGATTCGCTTCGTTATATGTCCGGAACTGATAATTTCTAAACTATTCACCGAAGCTTTAAGACCCACGGAAGCTCTCATAATGGTCGGTTGTGAACGTTACAGTACTTATACTGGTTACGCAAATACATTTCAATGGGTCGGTAACCATAATGACTGTACACCCCGGGACTCATCTCGTAGACGTATGACCCACATTGTGGCTATTGATGCATTATCTTTTGTCCAGTCTTCTCATCAATATCAGGAAGAATTAATGCTCAGAGAACTAAATAAAGCTTATGTGGGGTTTTTTCACCCGTTGGTCACGCATGCACCCGGTATAGCCTCGGGTAATTGGGGTTGCGGCGCTTTTGGTGGGGAAGCCACCCTCAAAGCTTTGCTGCAATTAATGGCTTGTACACTGACCTCACGACCTTTGGTATACTTCACTTTTGGCAATTCTGATCTCCGCGATAAGGTTCACAAAATGCATACCTACTTCATTGAAAATAATATTCTGGTGAAAGATTTGTGGAATGTCTTGAAAAAGTATTGCAATCGCAAAACAGAATCTCAGGATTTATACACTTATATATATGGCGAATTCAATAAAGTAAAGGTATGATAAAAGGGAGGAGGCCTAGTGTAATAAAAACATTGTTCATGTGTTTATATATATAAATAAATTTAATGCTTTCAGCAGCAACACATAGACAAGGCCACAACCTCCAACCCTAAAATTCAAGAGAACGTTGCAAAACCCAAAGAAGTGTTTATTGATATATCAGACAATAGTGATACAGACGCTATGCTGGTGGCGGCTATGGAGCATGTATGCGAACGGGTGAATAGTCACAATGTACCCGACAAACAAGAGCTTTCGAATGATACAAATGCCAAAGGCAAACTGAGGCAGCGCACATTATTGGAAATGCTAGATCAAGCTTACAATCACAATGAGCCACTTCCCAAAAAACCTTGCACCAACCTCACATCTAACTGAAAGATTTTTTGTAATTAACAATTAATGCTTATGCCGTCCCGGCATCTCCAAGCTGCACAACTCCTTATTTTTTTATAACAAATATATTTATAAACGAATGTACGTTTTTACGAGGCGAGTAAACGGGTTGATGCCTGAGATGGTTCTCATCTACGTGCGTAAGAGACTTCGCAATATATTTTCTTTCTGTCACATCATACCTCGATTTCGAAACGAGACATTTTAGCATGAACAAATTTCTACTAAAGGGTCGTGGTGAAGTACATAAATTGTTCCTCTTCAGCCATACAAATCTGACCAATACATACCCATGAAATGAATATAAAAGCGGTGTAAACAAAATAATTCCAAATAGCAACGCATGGCGGGTCACATAATATAAGAAACACCTCTAGATTTAAAACTAAAACTTTTTTTAACATTTTAGTGTAATTTTTCATGCACGTAATAAAACAAAACTTTGCCATGGAATGTATTTTATTTTAAACATGTAAACGCCCTAATTTAAAATTTCCGAACGAAGAGTCAGTGAAATACGAGTTTAGTTTCTTCTTAGTGGTATTTTGTCCCTAACAATAAAAGTAAATCCAAATAGCATTAATTTGGAGAAAGATGTCACTTTATTTTGTTGAAGTATAGACAGCAGATATACATAGATAGGTTGCCTTTGCTGATTGTGTAAATTACTATTTGCTTATCTTAATATGGCACAATTTGCAATAAATTAAAGGTTGAGGTATAGATGACAAAGGTTTTGATGCTTTATTAGAAGGAAAGTGCTTCCAGTGGCAACAGGGCATCTGTTTGGGTACATTGACCGGAAAAGGCATACTTTGCAGATAACTTTTGCGGATAACTTTTATTGTGAAATGACTTCTCCAGGCTTGTTAACGGTTCAGAACCTGCCGACAGACTGATTTACAATTGCGAACATATAACATCGCTAAATTTCTCGTCTTTTTTCCATTATCAGCTGTATATAGTAAACAAGTTTAGTACCTATAAACTCCCCTATGTGTTTACATATCATATATACACACACATATAATACGTATATTTACTATGCATACCACTCTGTTTTTTCTTTGTGTTTTGTAAGGTTCTGTGTGATTCTTGCATTCAGTCAGTGCACTTGTGATATTAATAAAACAAAGTTTATTGTAATATAAATAACATACTCGTATATATGTAGACTTTACTTCAAGTATAAGATGAATATGAACGTCCCGAGGTTGGGGAATAGTTTAATATTAAACCTTCAGATTATCTTATTTCTTTATTTCATCAACATTAGCTAAATATGCAGCTAATACATTTAAATTAAGAAATTTATATTTTATATATATATACAATTCAAAGTAATACATATGTCAGAAAAATTTTTATACCCTGCACCACCCTGTGGTAAAGGGTATATTAAGTTTGTGCGGATGTTTGTAACTCCCAAGCATCAAATGCCACACCCGCCTTCAGTTATACCGATCGATTCAGAATCAAAATCTGAACGGTTTTAACCATGTCCCTCTGTCGATCTAAATTTGTGCGCAAGCTACAGGTCGAATTTTTCGAGATAATTCGATGAAATTTGGTACAAGGACATGTATTGGCCCAGAGGGTAACCCTATTTTTTTTTTATTTCATAAACAAACAAAAAATAAAAAAAAATGTCTGTATCAATCGGAAATTTTTCAAAATACAAGGAGGTATAGAAAAATAAAATTTTTTATTTTTCAAATGACAAACAAGTGAAAATATTATATCGGTCAACTCAAGCCCGACCATCAAATACCCTACACCACTTGATATATTATTCAATATTTGTTTAATTATAGATACGTACCTTTACCTCTGCATATGTATGTCATTTCATGAACAGGCCTTTATTTTATTTGTTTTAATATGTATTAAGATTTATTTTACGTTGAAATAAATAACTGAAGTATGCACATTCTTGTTTATTTTCGATTTTACGTATAAAAATTTCGATTTCGATTTACACCTTTTTTTAAAGATCCTACCTTCCACGTAAATGAAATGCAAACAATTTTAATGTTTTTATAACAATTTTTTCACTCATTTATTATTTTTTAGAATAAATTTGTTTTGTTTCTGTGCTTTCTATAAAATATATTTAACTATTGACATATTTACAGATTGTACATATTTAATTACGGTTGGAAAACATTTATTACTATTAACAATATGTGGCTGTAATATATATAATCATTTGATTGAATTTGTTCTTTCTTTTGGCTTTATGTGGAAGGTTGAATGTATTCGCATTCCCATGCCTGACATGGCATTGGTCACAACTGATTTAATAGTTTACGATTTACGGTCTGTGCGAATGTCGGAACTTTACACAAGCACATGGATTAACAATAATTTTACTGAAAATCAAACCATTATATAACTCTACTAAATTTTAATCAGCCCAGTTTTAGAATATCTATTGAAAAATAATGAGTAAAATATTGGGTTTAGGCCGAACCTTAAATACCATCCTCATCTCATGAACATATAAACGGTGGCCGTGACAGATATATGATCCCTATCTCTAGTGGTGTACGCATGTGTCAGTTTGCAAGATGTGTTTTACTCTGTTTTTATAAATTCAGGGCATGTCCGTTATCCAATCATGTCCATCATACCATACCGATGGATGGATTTTCTGATAAATACGTTCACCAAATTTGAACTTCACTTTTGTGCCAGATGAATAGATTTTGTCGATTGTGGGCGTGGATAATTACTGCTTTTGCCCATTTTAAAAAGCGTTCTGAAATGGCCGTACAAAATTTCAGCTCAAAATTTAGACCTTGGGAATACCAACAACAAACAGACACATGGACATACGGGTCTAGGTGTTTGATGCTGATCAAGAAGGGTCTCTGACATCCCCTTCTGGGTATTGCAAATGGAGTGACAAAGTTAGTATAACCCCATATTATGTAGAGGATATAAAGAATAAAAATTATGATTACTTGCAACATAATAAGTGGAGAAGGAGATTACATGATCGGAACTGTCCGATCGTTGCAAGTTTTTCAATAAATATATTTTAATTTTTATATATATAATACAATGTTTATATGTAAAAAATTTTAGATTTATTAAAACAAGGATGTAAAACTTTTATCTAACTATACAAAGGAAGGAGCAAGTATATGCTCATCCATATATTAAGAGAGACTTAGGGACTTACTCTGAACAGGAACGTGGTGTTCCATAGAGCAATTCCCAATAATATTTGATAAAAACACTTATTATAAGTACATATTCTAAACAAAAGCATTCATTTTAATACAATGAAAGGTGCAATTGAATCCACCTTTAAAGTGTTCATTTTGACCCCCAGTGTGAGTATATGATTCTTATTGAGGTGGAAATGGAATGGTATAACTTGGCCAGTAGACATTAGAGACAGCGAGATTATAGTTTATTTAGCCTTAAGGCCAAATGCAATTTACTAACGAAATATTAATGAGCCCCACATCCGTATATACCAATTGCCTAAGAGAGATTCCATAGACGGGCTGCGATTGTTTAATAATGTTTTTCTTTTGAGGTGTAAGTTAATGACGGTGTATTAAATTATTGCTAGAAAATTTAACTAAAATGAGTTGTTTCTTCTATTTTGTTCGACAGTTCCGTTGCAGATAAATTACTAGTTGCCTTTGTAATAAAATAATATTGATAACAACAAGTACAATTAAAATTATATTAAAATTTACAATAAAAACAATGCCATAGTAAAACCACAGGCGCGGAAGTACTTAAAGAGGCGTGGCCGTTTAAGTAAAATTTTGCATTACTTAACAAGAATCGATGAAGATTTAAAAAAAGCAATTTTTCTGAAACGTATTTTAAAAGTTACGTATGAGTCAAAAAAATGCAATATTTCAATATCAGTTTACACGTAGAGTATATGCCTTAGGTGTACTAAGGAAGAGGAATAGAAGGGTGAGACTTAGGATCTATAATTGGAGTTCAGTATCTATAAATTTAGTCTATAAATTATCTTATTTAATAAATTATTAGTCAGAGAAAATAATTTGGTTATTATTCTTAGGTGGTATTGGTAGCAGCTGCCGCTGATGTTGTAGATGCCACGCGGTAGTATGCATTGGCGCCTTTAATAGGCAATGGGTGAGCCTCCGTATTAAACACCCATTCATCCAAAGATAATAGAGAATCATCCGAAAATAATAAATATAAATACTGCAATTGAAATATTTTTATCATTATTATTTTTTTTGTTTAATTAAACAGTGCAGTGTGGAAGTAGACGCACCTTAAGTGTTTCTGCAAGGAAGAAACTTTGTTGTACGTCATCTTTTTGGGGTGTTTCCTGATAGACGTTACGAATTCCGGAATAACCGTGTGGCGTGCGGCAATATTGCTCTAAAGCCTGAACAGCATCCCATCCCCAGTCCCGATATTTTTGGTCGTGAGTCAAACGCCACAAAATAAAATAACTTTCCACAGTTTCTGGTCGTAAAATATAATATTTTTCATTTGTTTTTAATGCTCTCGCTTCGGCGGCCTCACTAAAACTATGGAAGGATAAATACAAAGTGTAAGCAGTTTTTACAAGGACAAACCAAAAATATATACATGTTCATAAATTAATCTATTAATTAATTAACGTTAATATAGACCGAGACCAAAAAGCAATCAACCACATAATGATCACCGTTTTTAAATTCAAAATAGCTGAGCTACAGATTATGTGCAGATTATTATAAATCGTGAAAGGCTTCTCTTCCGCAATAGGACTACTTTCTATGCAACTTTTATACTTCCAATCTAGTCAAAATATTTTTTAAAGTATCCTATTAAGTACTTATTTGTTAAGCATAAAAAATTTGGATCAACCATGTCTATCTATCTGTGAAAAACCTTCTTCAAGGCCAAATCTAGTAGAAACGTTTCAGTACGCTGGTTCGTAATGATATTCAAAAAAAGCTTGTTCGCTGTTTGGCAATTGGCACAAATATTTCATAGAAAATCCTCCAAAATTGAGGACAAGCATTCATGTCCACCACGATATGTGCAATTGATGCATTTAATGATTTTTTGTATTTATTACGGTAAGAGGGGTTCGGCCCGAGAGTTGCATTTGGCGCCACAACCGCACACGTACCCTCTCTAACATTATTTCAAGAAAAGAATTTAATATCAACATATTAAGGCAGTGGTTATCCAAGGTTTGGTCCTAGCCTGTTTACTGGTTTTGAAATAAGTCTTTATTTTATTTACATATTATAAATTATTTTTATAACAGAATAATAATGGTCTCGAACCTGTGATGTTGCCATTTGGGGTATTGGGTTAACTATCAAGAGAGCTTACTATAAATTATTGTTGCTTACCGGAATGCTTCTGGCCCTAGACGTGTTGTACTACGTATATAACTCTCACGACAAGTATTGGTAATGCCCTTACCAATTTCCATAAATTTCTCAGCATATTCATTTTGCCTTGTATTGGCACCCAAAGCGAACAAGCCACCTATTGAAAGAAAATAAATTGTTGCTCTATGTTCAATGTTTACTGTCTTTTACACTTACCCGCGAAACAGGCTAAATGATCCATTTTATGCTCCAAACGTTCAAATTTCATATCAGACACATATGTCAAACCGCCGCGACTGGTCAATACCATTTTATCAATAATAGCCAACATAGCTTCGTCGAACATTTGTCTAGCCTCCTCATCAGTTTGACCAGATTGCAGCCATGCCTTTAAAAGGTACTCATAAAAACTGTCGCCCAGAGCACCCAAAGACATGTGTTCTAAATATATTTATTTATAGATTTATAGCATTTAATGAAATATTCTATGAATTTCTACTCACTTTGACCCCATTTACCAGTTTTGGGGTTTAGAAAGTTCGGATACAATCCATTGGGTTTTTCAATTTCTTTCAATACCTGCCGTATATTTTGCACACGATCTCGATAAAGCGGATTACCAGTAATATCACTTAGGTAACTAAATTCCAAATGCAAAGTGCCAAATTCCGATAATATAGAACTGCTGCCAGATGCCCAATTATAATTTTTGCTTATGCCAGTCTTGGGATTCACCAAAGCATATGGTATACCAGTGGGCGTTTGAAAGGCAGGCAGTAATTTGTCAGCCACGTGTTGCGCTTTGTCTTTATACATATTATCCCCCGTAAAAGAATACATCGTTAAAAGTCCGCCTATGAAACGTATATTGGTTTCGAAAACGGACAGCTCAGCACTAACATTATCCAAAGTGAATTTATGCTCGATCCAATCGCGGCCCTCTTTATACTCCTTTTCCAGACCCATTATATATAAAGTATCGAGACCATCAATTATGGTGGCACCCAAATCGTGGGAACCGAATATGCTGCCAATGTGTGGCCGTTGCGACATAGGCCTCAATTCATTTTTGCCCCAAGCATACAACTTATAATTATACCAGGCATGTTCCATCATCTGACCAAAGTCAAAAGAGAAAAAAAATATAATAATCATATAAAAAAAGTTAGTTCAGATCTTCCAAAAATTATCCAATGTAAAAAAAAAGGTAAACTTTAATTGTCTTCATAAAAACTAAATTTGGCTTATGCCAAATCTTAAATACCCTCCCCATCTCCATATAAGTAGGGGGCGTGACAGAAACATATTCTAATCATGTTTGTTTGGCAAAGAGTACATAATGTTTGTGCGAATGTTTGTAACTACTAAACGGTGAATGCTACGTCCACCTCCAATATTTTAGATGGGTTCAAAATAAAAATTTGAATCGATTTAACCATGTGGTGTCTGTTCATGTAAATTTGTACGCAAGGTTGTGGTCACAGTTTTTAAGACATATCGATAAAATTTGGAATAAGAGTGTCTTGACCAAAAGCCGTGTACTATTGGAAATGGTTTAAGTTGGTCAATTTTTAGGACCCCTCCCCACATAACGCCCTTACATAGAATGGCGAAAATTCGCAAAAATTGATAAAGCATAGATAACTATGCCAAAATTGGACATCTTCGGATCATTTTTTTATCCACGGTGCAAATTCTCAAATAGTTCAACCACAACCCTCCAATATATGAACATACGGACTTATGGTTAGATTGACTTAGGTTTTAATGTTTTTAAAAACATATATACTTGTGGGTTCCTTCTTAAAATTCTTTAATAAAAATTGCTAAAGAACATTTATTTAGTCTAAAATTTGGTTGGGTTCTAATATTGGACAATTTTAAGAACCTCCCTTACTATAAAAATTATTCACGAGGTGATAAATAAACAAATTATAGTACAATATAAAACCAAGTGCTGTAGGATATTAATTGGCCGAGCTGGACCGATTATAACTCTTTCACTTGTTTGCAATATCATTTATAATGATTAGATATATTTGTGCGCCCTTTTTAGTTCTTATTGCAAAGCACAATGGCTTCTGAAATATTTATATAACATATAACCAGAGGCTGTAAAAGAAAGGGCTGCCTGATCAAGAAAAAACGAAGTAACAATATAACTAAGAATATGATTTATTCCAACAAAAATTACAAAAATCAGGACATATTAAAAAAAAGACTTATACGCATTGACTTCTGAGTCACTTCACGCTTGGGCGTATATTTCACATAAAAATCAGTGTAATTTTATTAAATTAGGCAGAACCCCAAAGCAGTTTTGGTGCATACGAGTATCTGTAGCAAAAGTTCATTTTATGGCGTTTTGTCACACATTCCAGAATTCCTCAGATACAGAACAGAGAATAAAGTAGTGTTGTGCTGCAGAACTGTTTCGCACAATGAACCCAGAAGACAAGGCATACAAAATCTACAAACTTTAATTGTCTTCATAATCATCACTGTCATCAATGGCGTCATGTGTATATAACGTTATTTTTATGTCCTTGTATGCTTTACTATCATATTGTACAAGTATTTATGTGAAAGAAAGGCAAGCGCGTTATTGACATTTATGCCTTATTACTCATGACAGCTTGTATGTAATAATTGAAATGAATTGAAATTTATGTGTTAAAACAACAAAAAGTTGCCATGTTTTCGATCATGGCCTTAATGCATTTCTATGATTATTCATCATAATTGAAAATTGAGGTTCATTTTAATTAAAAATTGGTCGTCACGCCTTTATGTTATATTATGTTATGATACGACCGCGACAGTGCTAAAGACAGACGGATATGTTGTTGGTGGATGGGTTTCTTTATCGATTCAGATTAGCGGAATGATGAACTTAGTATAGCTCTCCTCGTGTAGTATTTATTTACTTCATGACCCATGATCACGCACATACAACCGATTTAAAAAGTTTATATTAGAAATAGGGAAAGATGTCACCTTCTATCGGATAGAAGCGAAGAAGCAAGCGCCAAAGGGCAAAAAATTGAAACAAAAATCAATACTTAACACATAACACCCACCAGCGGTAGCAACAACGGTGGCAAGTTACTTGAAAAAGTTTAAAATTGTAGTTCTTTCCGTTTCATTCCTTTTCACAGGTAAGCTACGAACCGCAACAGCACCAACAAAAAGTCAAAGTACATTAAAAGTTTTAACAGCTATAAAATGATTTTAACAATATTACATTTAACTAAGTAATTGAGATGAAAGGAACCATGCTATGTATATGTACAATATTATATTTTGTAATTAAGCAAAAGCGGATTTTTCTGTAACTGAGATGATTTAAAACATTTTTTCAAATTTATTCAAAAACTTAATTAATTCCATCCCCAAGGTACTCATTAAAAACGCGCCCTACTTGAAAATAAAGAATTTTTATACCCTTCACATAAGACGTGGAATATACTAAGTTTGCTATTCGGTTTACAACAGAGGCAAAGAAGGCAAAGTTTACATTCGTCGATCTTGGATTGAATGTCCGTCCACAATTTACAAAAACCCATACTTTATGCAAAACTCGTCTTGCAATTTAATGCGTAATACATATACCATTTGTGTATATTTTTCTAATTTGTTTAATATGTAATGAAAAATATTAAAAGTGTGCGTAACACATATCACAAAGCACATAATGCTAAATAATGAAGAAAATGGAAAATGAGTCTGCAATGAAATCTCTACATAAACACATGAATAAATATACGGAATGCTTTTGTTTAGAAAAACATAAAAACATAAAAGGGTTCGCAGAACCATTAACAACATTAATGGCAAGACCCGACTTACAAAGGACTCTTTGTGTATGGGAATATGTCTATTAAAGTAAAATTACAACAAATAACGTGTAAGAATACTAAGGCTGGCTTAGGCCAAATCTTAAACACCTTCCACGTCTATATACAGACAATGGGCGTGGCAAGGAGCTGATTACGTAACCATTCTGCAATATCAATATCAACTTAAGGATCAGATTTTTCGCAAAGTAAGGTTTTTTTATAAATCGATGGATAACTTGTGGGTGTTGCACACGAAATACCAAACTTAGTACACCTTGCTATCATCGCTAAGGTGAAGGGTATATATAAGGTATATATATAAGGAATCATTTAGTTTAGATCAAATCTCGAATACCTTTGCAATATAGGTTTGTTCATTTTATGCAAATATTTGTAATTCGTAAAGGACCAACTTTTCTAATGTATTTTTTAACTCTTCTCAGAAGTACTTTCAGAGTCCACTTCCTTATGTTCGGATGAAAATTATACAAAGGCGTACTTTGAACTGAATCGGACACTTCATGTCGAGATAAATTTTTGCGCGTACAGCAATTTTTTTGAATTCCATCTATATTAAATTGGGACCAGATTCAACTATTTTTGAAATTTTTATTTATCTATCTATTTGAACTAATTCAAAATACAAAATACTGCTAATTTCATTTCGGGAATGTTATTTATGAATTGGAAAAGTGCTTAAGAGTGGAGGGTATAATATAATCAGGCTTGGCCCACTATAACATTTTTAGTAATTTTCTTTTTTATAATAGAGAAATGAGAGCAATCAAAGGGCTTTTGAGGGAGAATTTATGAGGCGTACTCCGCCTCACCAACCACAAGAGCACTCTTGCATCTAATTCATAAATAAAACAAGCAAACGCCCAGAACGCAAATGCATACATAATGTTGCTGTTAACTTTTGGAACTACATGGCGTATGAATAATGCATAAAGCGTTATACATTGTAAATACAATATATAATACGTTATGCTCCGGTGTTTTTGTATGCATGGCACACACAGCCACAAGAACGACAAAATCAGTGATATTCTATTTACGAACTATTGCCACATAATTACATAATATCATAATATTTCAACAATACGTAACAATGTCGTTAAGTTAATTACAACTGAGTAATCATGTGACATACAATGATGAATATGGACATTTTTTGCATTTAGAACCAAAACTGAAATCAAAAATTAAACAACAAACTATATTTGTATGTAATCTGTATGTAATATTCCCCCTTTAGTATTAACATGAAAAAATCGGATTTGTTCTAATACTTGGCCCAATAGGCGTTATTTTATAAGCTCATTCTAGGGAATGGGGCAAAGCACTCACCTTAACCACATGTTGACGTTTTGCATGATCAATAATTGGTGTAAGCCTTTCGTTTAAGCCTAAAGGTAACAATGATGCCATAGTAACCACAAAATCATCATCATCATCATTATTATTATTATTATTTTTATCAATTTGTAGACATTTTCTTGACTCACTATAATTATTTACTATTTTATTATCATCATGGATGGCATTCACTTCTTGTACTGTTAAGGTGTCAACATTTCTATTATTTGCTGTCAATTTGTCACTTTGCCAAGAAGCCATTTGATTGTTCACTGCGGCTGTGGTTGGCCCTAGCATCATTAATTGTTTGCTAGTTTCCGCTGTTGTTGGAATTGTTGCGCTAGCATTATGGTGCGGATTTGTGACCGTATTTGTATTGCGAATCATTTTACCCGTTTCATCATCGAATTTATAAACATTTTTTGGATGATTGTTCACATAATGATAATCAGAATTGATTTGATTGTCATTGCCGCCGCCACTCATTACACTGTCACTGGCCACTTTTTCGTTTAAGCGTATAATATTTGATAAATTGATATTGTTAATGAGCGTTATGCCACAAATGGCCACTAAGATAATAACAAAGCATATACTTCCGATTACCAAAAAGGGCGTTTTCGATAGATTTGTACACATTTTTTATGTTTAGCAAATTCTAAAACTCTGAATATATGTATATGTAGTAAAGTTTAATTAGTTAAGCTGTATGTAAGAGATATAAAAAGAGGGATTTTAAATTGCCGAGTTTATGGATTCTTAAGCATTCTTCACTCACGCGTGTGTTTGTGTGGTCCGGACACATGAATGTGATACAAATAAACTGAAATAGTCTCCATATATTTGTAGAAAGCTTGGTGTTAAAAATGGGCCAAAATGGTCCATGATGTTGCAAAACAAATGGAGTGATTTTTGATGCTTTCCTTCATCACACACAAACCGTAAAAGGGTATAAAGATGCGCTGTACACTTTGGAAAATCAAACTAACCACACCTGCCTACGATGTACATTTAGATTATTTTGACTAGGGGACCCCCTCTTTAGATCACACATTTTCAACATATAGAAATGAACTGAACTGAATATGAAAATGTGTGCGCTTAAAAACGACAATTGCGCCTTTCTAGAAGTATTATAACAACGTTCATAAACCTCTGAAAAACTATTTCAATTGGTTGGTACTTTTTGATGTGTTTTTGCATATGAAACGTCCACCGAAATTCATATTCACAAATCTAATTGCACCTTTTTACGCATAAGATGAACTTGTGAAACAATACAAAATGAAGCCACGTAGGCGTGTCTGTATACCATGTATATTATTTTGGTTGTGCTCGTTAACTGCGTAAAGTGAAAACTGAAACTTTTTCGAAGCATAAATTCTTCATTTGGAAGAAATGGGAATATTGACTCGTCTAAAAATTAATTATACTGTGGGCATGGTTTCTAAATAAATTTAGCGTTTTTTTTTCCTTTTATTCGCAGAAGTAACAGAGTTGAATTCGAATTTTAATTGAATAACGGTGGTGGGCATACTCGAATCGGCGAACGGCTTAAATAAATTTTTCTTTGTGTTTTTATACCCTCCACCTTAGGGAAGAGGGTATATTCATTTTGATCATCCGTTTACAACACATCGAAGGAAGCGTCGGAGACCCCACAAACCATATATATTCTTAATCAGCATGAAAAGACAAATCGTTTGAGACATGTCCGTCCGTGTGTCCGTCTGTTGTTGGCACTCTCACGGTCGTAATTTTTGAGATATCAAATTAAAACTTTGCATCCGTATTCTTAGTTCAATTTCGCTGTTCCGTATTGAAATTGGGCAAAATCAGTTAAAAGACACGCCCACAATAAACGAAAATCTCATCATACCTCGAAAAAATTGTATCTTTAAAAAATTTTATATCGCACAATACTATGTCTATCAAGTTGAAATTTGGTATATATATAAAGGGTACCGTTATCCAACACTGTGCCAAAAATGGGCGTGATTGAATAACGCAAACGCCTATAATTTAAAAAAAAACAATATTTGCCTAAGTACATGAAATACATAAATATGGCATTAGGAACTTATTTTTTAAAAGATTATAAAAGGTGGAGGGTATTTAAGCTTCGGTTTTAACCGAACTTTTCTATTTTGTTTCTTTTTGAATTCGGTGGGTACGCATAAATCAAGTTACACTTACTGCGTCTACTTTAAATGTTACATATTGCCCTAAAACTGTTTTCTCAGTATAATGAGAAAATGTATGAATTTATTCACTATCATGGCTTCACACACACACACACACATACCACTCATAAATAAAGGCAATGATGGAAAGAAGTGTTTCACATGAAATTCACTTGGGTATGTCAAGTCCTTATCAACATAATGAGAGGAGAGATAATTAAAGACCCGCCAACAAAAATAATTATTTCAACATGTATAAGTATGTGCACGTGAAGAATACAAGATAGCAAAAATATTCCACAGGGCGAGAGAATTACTACTCACACATACACGTGCAACCCATAATTAACCCAAAAGCATTAAAATTGAATTGAAATTTTTTCGAATCGATACTAAATTTCTATCATACGTACCATACATATGCAATGTGTAAAAAATGTATCGTATAAACATCTGACCTTCCAGGTAACATACAAATTGGATACAGGAAGCGTGAACACATAACCCAAACCAAACTAGCCCATATCACTCAGGAAGCCGGACGCGGAGCACACAGCATCCGTATATTATATTTGAACAAAATTTACACGGTCGTTACGTAGATGTACACGTAGGCATGTGTAGCGCGTGCCCCCAGGACTTGGCCAACAAAATAATGAAAAATTTTAAAAAAAAAGGACCTCAGAAGGACGCCCCTCCGATTTGGTTCAATTAACAAACTAAAATTCAATAAGTGCAGTACGGCATATATTTTTACTCAAATGTTTCCCATATTTAAAAATACTTCCTAAAAGAGGTATATAACGGATGATTATATGATATTAATCATAAAATCAGTCAATGTGATTTCACCATAAGAAATGTCCAAATGAATTTTAATTGTGTATAAGAATAATGAGAAAACGGAGAGACATGTAGTTTTATCAATATTACAATTGCAAAGGTCTCGTATCCTCGCTCTTTTATATTGCTGCAAAAAACAGGTTCTTTAGAATAGAATGCTTCATGTTCGCACACTTTTTATACCCTCCACATAATGGGAGGGTATATTAAGTTTGTTACTCCATTTGCAACACCCAGAAGGAGCCATCAGAGACCCTACAGAGTATATATATTCTTGATCAGCGTTGAAAACAGAGTCGATTTAGACATGTACCGACTGTCTAACTGTCTGTTGTAAATTTTGAGATATTGAGGTGAAATATTGTACAAACAGTTACGGTTTCTGCACGCAGAACGTTTCTTAAGATCGGTTAAGAGCCACGCCCGCACAAAGAACAAAAATATATTTATCTGCTACAAAAATTGAGCGATTAAGTTAAAATCGCAGCCATCGATGTGATAAAAATGGGCGCAGTCGCTTTGGTCTAAATTAAACTAAATTTAATTTTCTTACTTTTATTATTATGGCTTATTCAAGTATACACAAAGTAAATGGACAAAACAAATTTGTATAGCTTGGAACGCTTGGCACGCTTGGCACGCCTGGCTATTTTAATACCTTACACTTATCGCCAATATAGAGTACAGACAGAGTAGTTAAGCTTCTTTTCACATTACATTATATATTATTTTGAAGTTTACTTTAACAGCCAAATTCTACAATAAAAGCGATTTTTGGGCGCCATGCCCAAATGTTTACCATAATCCCATGGGCATGTACAAGTTTTAAAAACAAGCAAGAGGTAGGGGACGTCCACAATTCGCTCTAACCTATGAAATTTTTTTAATATTTTTACTCCATACACCATACATCAAAAATGGCAACAAAAATCTCCTTTAGTTAGGGGAAAGCACGTATACATTCTATTCAAAGAAAACCAATCTGTCACACTACACACTTTTTAGCTCTTAAATAGAAGACAACAATTGTTGACAAAATAAAATTTTTTTTTCTTTTTATATGCAATAAAACCAAATGCAACTAAAATCAACTCACACTTGGTATTAACAATTTAGTTGAATATACTGTGCACTCTACAATCGCGCTTTTTCCCCGAGATGACAGCACACCTGTACTACTTCTTTCACTACGTATTATTTACTTGGTACAAAATGAATCCACGCATCCCTTAATTTGAATCAATATTTATGAAATTCAAAAGTAAGCAAAACCCATTGAGCTTAAGTCAAATTTTGACTACAACTCGAGAATCGAATGCAGCAGAGAGTTTTTTGTAAATTCTGGGCATGTCCAACATTTAGGACATCGTTATAGTGGGTTTTACAATTTTTTAAGTACTAAGATCGTATACGAATCATTTCCAAATAAAAGATACTTCATAAAAAGTGATTATAAATGAATGCCAGCAAGATATGTATGTGTAGACCCCAAAAGCAAAATGTTTGTGTTTTTTTAGCATTGTAGGCGTGTTCATGAACCCATTTTTCTTCTTTGAACTATGTAACGGGTCCTCCTTTACACAAACGTTACAAACGTTTACGCAAAGCCAATTCTTATCGTAGTGGCATACAAATCTGAAGAACGGCTTTTACGGAATAACCTAAAGTGACTTTAAATATTAATTATTTCGAAGATTATCATTTATAATAACGCATATTTAAATTAAAGGTTTAATACGATTACTCCCGTTCGTGCAAGAATAGCATCTAAACAGTAACGTACGACTATTTTTACAAGCTTGTGAGTCTTTTCGAATTGAACGCACATATGGACGCGATAGTTTAGGATAAGTTAACGGCATGCATGGCGTACGAATCATTTAAGTCATATTAAAACAATATTTTGTAAGAATTGCAGACGCCTTCTATCTTCATAGAAAAATGCTTAGACCGAGAAATCTAAGCTTTATTACCAAGAAAGGCATTTGTGCCAAGTTCTCGGTCAAAAAAAAAAAACACCTATTTCGCTTTAGTCAATGCAATCGGCGCAAATAATTTAGGATTCCTTGAATAAAAGCACTAATTTTTTACAATAAACGAAGTATTTTTGGTGACGTTTTATTGAATTTTCAAGCGCAGAATATTTTTGTACACAGAGTGTAAAACTTGACAGAAGTTTCTAAAATGGAAATTTTTAAAGTATTTGAACACATGTAAACAAATGCAAGCAGAAAGGTAATAGAAACACTGAGTAAGCAAACAAATAAGACATAAATTCAAAGATGCATACATCAGTAGTTGCCTTCCCCTCACCATAGGATCTACCTACTTGGCAATTCAGGGTCACAGAGTAATTAAAATAAGACTTATGGCAACTAACAATAAAAAACATTAAGCGCTTTATAAGTATGAGAATTTAAATAAATAATAAAAGTCTATGTAAACTGTTTTGCTTTTTGAATCATATCTCAACTGAAACACTTAATGTTACAATATTTTTAGAATAAATATTAATTACATTTGTAGATAGATCACATTTGTGGAAAAATATCACATCTAATTTCGTAATTTGTTTTATTACAAGTAAAATGGAGACGTCTGTGTATCTACAATATGTTTTATTAAAGCGATTTAAATTCGACAAAACATAAGAAAAACCGCCCGCTCAATGTAGCGACAAAAATAAAACTAAGCATAGTACACAATACACAAATAAAAGCAAAAAAAAATCATGACAATAATGTTGGCGAACGAATGCACATACGTACGTAAACAGCGCGCTTTGGAAGCCAAACATGCAAGCAACTTATAAAGAGTAAGAGGATTGATATTGAAAATGAAACAAAAGAAAGTAAAGAGATACCGAGCTTGGTTCCATCAGAGACGTATTAGACGTCTCTGGTACAATACATACTCATTAGGCGCTCCATAAATGCATTTGTTTACCAGGAAACAGTTTGAGATAGGTTAGCTTTCTCTCTTTGTGGCTGCACTTGCATGCATCTCTTGTGACAATAACATTTATTTCTTTACAATATTTAAAACATTGCATTAAACATTTCCCCTCTCGGTTGAATTTTTTAAAGTTTAATGTTTTATTCATTTTTCTTCTATTTCAATTGTTTTCATTTAGATAAAAAAGTTACGAGTTTGCGCACATCCGTAAAGAACTTTACGTTTTATTGCTTTCACTTGTTGGGGAAATCAGAAAGTTATGTATTCAAAAGCTTTAACACGATTAACATATTAGACTGGGTTGCCAACCGTTGGAAAATATTTAATTTTCTGGGATATTTTTTTGTAAACAGTTTCGTTTCGATTGAGGGCGTGATTTCACCTCGTAGATTTATATAATTTACGTGAGTCGTAATTTAATTCAATATTAAAATGTTTGCAATCGTGAACGTTTCGAAAACAAACAGACAGATCGATTCAGTCGAAACGCCTTTAAATTAATGAAAGTAACGAAATTATAATATTTTCCATCTTGTTGATAAGACGCTCCGGAATTTCCGCTCTATCTACTATTTTTATACCCTCCACATTGTTGATGAGGGTATACTAAGTTTGTTATTCCGTTTGCAACACCCAGAAGGAGCCATCAGAGACCCTACAAAGTATATATATTCTTGATCAGCGTCAAAAACTGAGTCGATTTAGACATATCCGTGTGCCTGTCTGTCGTTGGCGTTTTCACTGGCGTAAATTTTGAGATATTGAGCTAAAATTACGTACAAGTACTTTTAGTTTTTGCACGCAGATCGCTATTTAAAATTGGCAAAATCAGTCATGAGCCATGCCCACAATCAACAAAAATCTATGTACTTGCCCCAAAAATTGACCTATAAACTTGAAATTTGGTATGTACATCTATAAATATAAGCTTCATCGATGTACCGGATAACAGACCCGCCCACAATCAATAAAAATCTTTATATTTGCCACAAAAGTTGATCTAGGAACTTGAAATTTGGTACGCGTATACATAGTTATCCCATTTATTATATGCCAAAAAAGGGCGTGTTTGAATAATATACACGCCCACAATATTCAAAAACCATGTTCACCATAAAACTAAACTACCAAGATGATACGTGAGATATAAACTATTAGAGGGCGCATATATATATATAAAAGGGACCTTTTCAGGGAATAATAAAGAATATAAATATATATTTGCCACACCCACCGTTATGGATGTGGAGGGTATTTGTAGAGGAGGTATTGGTAGATTTGGCCTAAGCCAAATTTAGTTTTCTAACTTGTTTTTTTTTTAGTTTGATTTACTTCGAATAATTATTGATTTTTAATTATTCCCTAAAGAGGTCCCTTTTTTAACCATCATATGTTTACGAGGGTATAATAAGTGGTTTTCCTATACAGACATAATAATTTTGTATTTAAATAAAACACAGAACAATTGAAAAATTGGTCTGAAATTAGTGTAAGGCATATTTTGCTCATTGACAAAACCATTTTTTCAATGAAATGCAGGATTTTCTTTAAATTTTAGAAGTTTCGCACTTCAAATGATTAAGAGGCATCAGTTCTTGAGTTAATTTGACCTAATAAGGGTGTAAGCCTAGATTTTTATGCAAAATTCGCCGCAATGTGGTTTGAGAGATTCCCCGGCATCGATAGATTTGGCTCATTTTTAACTGAAGCACTTCCAGCTGCAATATCCCCCAGAGATTTTGTCAGGTTTTGTCAAAAAACATTGAAAATTGAGCATTTATAATCATATAAAGTCCTTTTTTAAAAAAAGGGCGTTATATGGGAACGGGTCCTAAAAATTGTCCAATATATGCCATTTTAAATATGTTCAAAACTGTGGCCAAAACTTTATGTAAATTTACGTGGACTGAGACCGGGCGAACTCGAGGATATGGTTGAATCGATTTAGATTTTTATTCTTAACCGGCCGGCAAAATTAAGGTGGCTATGTCGTTTAGGAGTTACAAACATCCGCACAAACTTAATATACACTTTTACCACATGGGTCGTAAGGTATAAAAAAGATTTTTTGACATGTATTTTCCTATAATGTAGCTTCTTTACTTGTTTATTTTAAGACACAAAATTTTTAGAATTCTAAGTGAAACTTTATAATATTCTGAAAGTTTAGTTTATCTGGAATATGTGAATACATATAAGTCGTTGTCATTAGAGTAGAAAAAGTAAGTTATAAGAAAAACCTTGAGGGCCTACGCTATGTTAGCGTATGCTTTGTTGAAAACTTGGGAGAACTGTTTACGTATACTCCCTCTTAGGGGACTACAACATTTTATATAATTATAATTTACTTGTATGCCTGTATGTTAGTTCACAAAAATTAATATCACACTTTAACATTAGAATAAAAACATTTTACATAAAATGCACCCCGAATGATGACTTTGTTATGAAACTAAAAAGTTCATTACTCGAGGGAATTTTGCAGATTTTCTTCTGGGGCTCCATATATTTCTCATGCCTTGCAATTAATACATTGTTAGCCAGGCTAGATCAACCAACATGTTAAAACCTCTCAGGTGGAACGGATTGCATATTACTTTCCTTGGAAAATAGTTATATTTTCCAGGTTAACGTGCAATTCAGGTGTTCTTTTTTAAACAAAACAATTGACATTTCGCCATATAAAATACCACCCAAATATTTAACAGCATGTACTCAATCAAAATATAGAACCATAGTTCGTATGTGAAATGGAGCAATCAAAGTAGGGAAAAATGAAATATATTAACAGACGAACCATATAAGATTCATGTGAAAACCTTGTGTAATAGTATTAGTCTATAAAATGCTACTTTCTGTTATTCAATTCCGCCACTTTTAACACATTACTAGATGTAGTAAATATGAGATCTGCTTCCACATAGGTGGTAATAAAATAGGATTTAATATTTAATATGTTTTAATGTCCAACAAACCCATACCTTCAAAAGCCTTTTGGATACAATATTAAGGCTTTGTTCTTGGCAGTGGCATCGTTATAGAATTATTTTTACATTTTTTATACCTGGTACTACTTTTGGCGAAGGGTATATTAAGTTTGTGCGGTTGTTTGAAACTCCTAAACGGCAAATGCCACACCCTCCTTATATTATACTAATCGATTCTGAATTAACATCTGTATAGATTTAACCATGTCTGTCTGTCCGAGCTACATGTCGCATTTTTTCATTTGGTACAAGTTCGGTCCATTTTCAATAGGGTTCTCCATTGCAAATGAACCGAATCGGCCTATTTTTTTAAACCTAGCCCATACAAGGTCTTATTATAATGGAAGCAAATTGCAATTCTTAATAATTTTTGAAAAAAAAAAAATTGCGGAAAATAGTTAATCCGCTTAATACACATTTGGCGTGCGAAATTTCGATCCGATCGATTTTAAATCCTCTTTCTAAAAAAAGGACATTTGTCGAAGTGACTTATATGACAATGCTTCGTGTTGACTGATGCAACTAAGTTAATTGTAGCATACTTTGTAGTGTAGGGTTTTAAATGATCGGACATAACATTTTCACATTTTTATTTTAATTTTTTCTTTTTCATTACAATAAAATTCATTCCTTAAGCCATTACTTTATATTTATGTGTGTATAGTATACCTTTATATTGTGTTCTCAAAGGGCAACAAAAACATTTTTATTTATTTTATAGTCTGTGTTTTATTGTGGTGTATATAACTATTGTGGTAATGGTTAAGCTTTCACTATAGACGTATAAATTAAAATGCAACAATGTGTACTTTGTTTCATATACAATACTGTACATAATATGTTATAAGAGTCGGCGTATGCTTTGTTCATATTGTACTCTTATGTGCTGTTTTATGCATATGCATGCAAAATACTTGCCCAAAACAAACCAGTTCCAATTGTAATGCCACACAAGTAACACAATTTATTCTATAATTCGTTAATTACTTTCAGTATAAACATGACACTAAGATAGAAAGGGCTCTTCAGAGAAATTCGGATTTATAATCAAAATAATATATAAATATATTTATTTATTATTTTAAATATTAGGAATTTGATTTTTTAATGGATAAGTAGGCCCGTCCCTTTCCCAATTTGACATCAATTATTATTTCAAACAACTCTTCTCCATGATTTTTTTTCACAATTATTGAGGGTTGCCTATTTTATCCTTATGACGATTTCCTTCGTAGAGTGAAATTCTAAAGTAAAGAAAAGTTTCGGTTCATTTTTAAAAAGCATCGATCGATGAGGCCATAACATCACCTTGCACTAAATTTTATCGAAGTATCACAAAGCATATGATGTGTGGCTTCAACACAAATTCGCACTTATGGACAGCATGCAGAAACGTTTAAACCGATTCAGAAAATTGTTCACTCCAGCCATTTACGAGTTTCAAATTTCTACATAAACTCAATACACCCTTTACCCCAAGTAGTGTACTGTTTAAAAAACTATTATTATACTTTTCTGCCATTGTTTCTGTGAAATGTGTTGCATTCCGTGATTTCATTGCGGGTTTGAGGTTTTTCTATTGTTTATCCATCCGCTGCACCCAGGCACGCATACGACAATTCATTTATTGTGTTAATTTTACATTTTTTTAAATGTTTCCCTTTATTTAATTATAAAACATCCTATGGGCAATTACTAATTATATTAGTTTGAATGATGTTGTAAAATGTTAAAGATGTCGCCTTAATATAAAAATTCTGTTAATGTAGAACTCTTTTAACCAGCAACTCAATGCTTTATTTTGAATGGGAATGCCGCAGATGTTGTGGATCACCTTAGTTTTGGCAAGTAGTCGTAACTTTTAATCGACAGATCAATTTTTTACACTTGAAAAAGTATCTCACTCGTGGCACCCTTCCTTTATATACCATAGACGTTCATCTAGATATATTTAGTAGTTTTCTTAGAATATTCGACAAAAATTACCTTTATGTATACTTTGTATTTTTGAATGAGTTTTTGGACTGGACACACCCACCGAAATGCGCATGCCTCATGCTAACTGTCCACTAGGTATTTATTGCGCATTAGGTGCCTTATAATGAAATTGAATTTTTCCGAACGATTTGTGAATTTAAGCAGGAACTTAACTAGCAGAAATACAAGTTAAAAAATTTAACAGAACTACAAACATCCGCACAAACCCTTTGCCGCAATGACAATGCCTGATAATAATAATTTAGTAGCTGAGTGGGCTTTGACTTAGTAAACTCTGCCCGCTGTAGGACACGTGTTCTGCAATTTTGAACTCTTGTCTCGAGTTAAGAATAATACCTGAAATGACGAGGTTGGTTGGGCTGGCGAATAAACATTTAAACTTGTAAAACGCCATACATTATTATTTTTATGAGGGTATAGTGTATGAAAAGCCGGATGACATGGTATACTCAATATTTGTCCAGTAAGCGTTTCAGCGCCGACACACAGACATCGTTAATAAGCCCTTAAAGTTATCCTGTGGTAGTCATAAACTAAGGATGACCACTATCTCAAGCGTAGGATATAAAAGCAGTGAATATTATAAAATCTCATGCCTGGTTTCCTCATTACAATGTAATACAAAGATGCAATATAAACATGAATATATGCTGCGTTGAATCACATCTTTTTCTGGGGTCAGAGGTTGTAGAGAGTATACTTTTCTTAACGATTAAATCTCATTTTGATAAATTCAACTCCGATTTAACCATGCCGTCTGTCCATCTATGCAAATTTGTGCGCAAGCTACAGGTTTCATTTTTCGAAATAATTTGATGATATTTTTAAAACCCCTTTCCATCTAATTATATTTCACGTAGTAACTTGTATGACAATGGCATCGTCTATGCAGATGCAGCTAAACTAATTATAGCATAAGTTAAGGATCTAAGTGGTGTGGGGTATTAAGTGGTCGGGTTTGACCGACTATAACATCTTTACTTGTTTTGTACTTAAATTTATTACAATTTCACAGTGTGTATAAAGCGTAAGGAATCATCCGTACTATAAATGTAATCAACCTCACAGTTGAGATCCTACCCAATATGCTAGGCGGGGTGTAAACTGCACAAACTCTTTTAAGTTATAAATCATTACATCATTTGTGTCACAAATACATTTTGTTATTAAAATAAACTGGCTAATAAAATTTTATATGGCCCACGCTGAGCTCAAAGGCTAAACACCACACCAGATCCGCAACTGTAGTTGTTGTATGTTATAAGTAAGGGAAATATTTTTTTATAATGTCACTAAAATAGAACATCAATCGGTACACAACAACACAATACAACTCAAAAGGATCGGAGTGAGTGTGTCTATCTATACGTAGTTATATATAATGAAACGATAAATCAGATATATGAACTAGTAACAATCAAATTTATTGGCACGAAATTTCTGGTTTAATTTAGCTGGAATGTTTAAATGCCTCATCCAAAAACATCCAATAAAATTTTGTCCAAAGTAATGAGTTACACGTCCTTTAGTGGTTGTCCAAAGGGAAAGAGAACGCAATATATACGTACCGCGCAGAGTCAAATATGAAGGGTATCCAAGATTTGGTAAAAGTAAAATGCATATTTTTACTTATGTTTGCTAAATTTGACATTTTATAAATGTGCGTGAATCTGTATACCGAGCAGAGAATCTTTTAAAAAACTGGAACTTTAGTATGTGGGTAGATGCCAAATATATATTTTTAGGACGAACAAACAAACAAAAAAACGAAATCACTTGAAGCTAAATAACACTTAAAGTTGAGTGTATGCTTAAAGCCATGCGTATATTTAAGTGTTATTATAAACAATCGAGCAAAAAATCTGAATCTGTTTTTGCATAAATTTATATTCATATTATATAACAACAACAACAACAACAACAACAACAACAACAACAAAGTATTAAGAGTATTTGGTCCGGGGATGCAATCGTTTCCTACCCCGGATTGTGTGCGTTATTACCCCTAATAGGGATTCTATTGAATAATTGTATAGTCTAGGAGTCAAAAATTTCATGGAATTATAATAAATTTTGGAAAATATATGAACAAATTAGCTTTAATGTCAATTTGTCTTCAAATACCGAACGCACCCTGTATATCTAGATTCATGATTGAATCATACTCTCGGTATGCTACTAATTGACATAACGGAAAGCATCTAAGAGCATGCAATAAAATAACTTCCCTTTTCGATAATTATTTATGACATTACACAAAATCAATTACTTTGAGGGTTAATATAGAAAGAGAAAAAATAGGTTTGTAAATATGTGGTATACTACATATATGACAATTTTCACAAGTAACAAAGCAAGCAAGGGACTGTAACAACTTGTTGCTTGAACGTTACTTATGCATTGCTTGGGTTTGTTGTTATTGGCTGATGCTTATGTTCTGTGTTAGTTATGGAAATTATTACGTTTCTACATTAAATGTAGTTAAGAAAATGTAGCTTAATTGAATGGTTGTTGGATTTATCGATTCCATTACATGTGCACAGAATTTGTTGCCATCTCAAACGTACAATATATTCCGAACTGATGGACAAAATATTTCGGCCACCCCCAATTTTTTGATACTTTGATTAATTGCGCCTTGCTTGAAAATTGAAATAAATTATACGTTTTTCAGTGCTCTTTAATTCAGAGTGAATTGATATGAGTTGCGAAGAATTATGTTACTGTGTCAAATGCGAAATTATCAGTTTTCTTAACTGCCTACTTTTTTGTTGTTTCTTTGATATTTATTCAGGTGATGCCAAAACGTTATTTTTTATCACTGAATAGAATTCTGAGCTCCCCACTTCGTTTTAATCAATAAATATGCATCTATGAGAAAAAAAATTTGCGCAAATCGTGTCATTTTATTCACTTGTACGCGACTAAATGTAAGAATTCATTTGTTACAAATTCTCTGCTAACTGTGTTATATATTGATAGTGTTTTTATTTTTTTGTTTTTATGTTTTATATTGAAAGCGTGAAATTGGGCGTCGCATAGTATTCCTACATTGAAAGGTCAATTCTCTTTTAGAGTATGCGTTATTTGATGTATGAAAGTAGCAGCCAAAGTAGAGATCCGATGGGTCCAAAACTTGATATACACAATCTTAGGGATAAGTGGGTGGTTGACTTATTGACCAATTGAACTTTGATAAGATTATTATTGAATTAACATAATGAGAAAGCTGAGAAAAAGTAAGCATTTCACACCTGAAACGTACTTGCAAATAACGACAATAAATCATTAGTTCAATGGATTAAATTGAATTTTCATTGCTGCTGCTGCGCCTACCAATTCTTAACACTAGAAAGACTAAAACTTTGTATATACCTATATTGCCTAAAAGCAGTCAAAATGACTGCATTGTTAAAGTATAACTAATATGCAAAGAAATTTTTTTTAAATTAATTTTTAATATTTTTTATATTATTTAAAGTTATATAACAAGTTACTTCACTTGGAAAAATATGATTTATGTATTATTATTTGTACATTTTATGCAAATGAAAGTATCAAGCCAGAATATGATGCCAAATTTGTTGGGTTTATTAGGCATATACTGTGTAAACCTGCACCTGGCTTTTGATGGAAATAACTGCTCGTGAACTGTTATATTTTGCCCTGGTTGATAGCAAGCTTGACTATTTTCAATAAACTTGTTCCATATTTCCGAAACCAAGGCAAATCTATTTGTTTGTAGGCGCCTACTTCTTTCGATTTTTTTGTCAAAACGAATAAATCGTAGGATTTGCTTGAACTTTTCTGAATCGATCGGTATAATTGAGGGTGGGTGTGGCATTTGCCGTTTAGGAGTTACAAGCATCCGCACAAACTTAATATACCCTTTTCCACAGGGTGGTGCAGGGTATAACAAGTGAAAATGTCATAATCGGTGAAGCCCGTTTATTTAATACCCTACACCACTTAGCTCCTTAAATTATGCTTTAGTTTTAGTTGTTAAGTGTCTTCGTTAAATATCGTGGTCATGATAAAAATATGTATAAAAATGGTCAGATTCGGTATTGGTCCGATTTATATGGATAGACGGGCGGGCAAACGAATATGCTTAAATGGATTCAGATTTTGAATCGATCGGTATAAGTAGAAATGGTGCAGAGTATATTGATAATTACATTTTACAAGTAAACAGTATGTTATAGTCGGTTAGAAATGTCTTTTCTTAGTAAGAAAACTCAATTTGACATAGAAAGGTTTTTTATAAATTGTTGCCGCGTCTGTTATCCGACCAAATTCCAATGATAGAGTTCAATTTTTGTGATAAATAATAAATAAATGACATAAAGAAATTTTTTGTTCCCAATTTAAACCGCGATATGCGTACAAAAACTATAAGTCTCTGTACAAATTTTCATTTCAATATCTTAAATTTACGATCGTGGAAGTGAAAACAACAGATGGACACACAGAATTATATACCTAGATCGCCCCAGTTTTGGATATTTTGTGCAGCTCTGGTGCCCCCTTCTGGTTGTTGCAAATGGAATGACAGATTTATCATACCTCCCATCTTATGTGAAGGGTACATACTACATACAATCATATTTCACGAAGTAAATTTCATGGTAATGCCTCGCGTTTACTATTTAACTGTAACATAATTTGCGGAACGAAGTGGACGGCGAATATAATATTTTCATATATTTCAGTGTTTTTAATACTGGGTAATGTAATACAATTCCGCCCATTTTTTTCTTCACATCAATGACTAAGTATATACTAACATATTTTCAACTTAGTGGGTCAATTTCTGTTATTCTAAGAGATTTTAATCAGTTGAAAGCTCTCTTAAGGCTAAGCAGAAACTAAGAATCTGTAAATGTAAAATGTCAGCTCAATATCTCAAACACTGTGACCGTGGATGTTACAACGACGCACGCATAGATATTGTAAAATCGATTCAGTTTTTGATTCTGATCAAAAATATGTATTATTTTGTGAAATAATAAACTTAGTATATCTCATCTTATGTCGAAGATATAAAGAATATTTTACTCATATTGTACTGTACTGTTATTAAAAAGAGGATCACGTATTATATTATGTATAAATCCCTTTTCTAGTTATGTAGTTGCATAGAGATTTATTTAACGAGTTATTTGCTTTGTATAATCTTATTTAATTTTTTGTACCGACCTTATTTAGAATAAATTGAAAGAGATCTACATAAAAGAAGATTAGGTGGTGGTTTCGATGTAGTTCATTATTCCTAGTATCTCCCTTTGGGAACTATAAATGAAAATTGGGAGAAAATTAAAAATGAATCTAATATTACAATAAATGCTTTCTTATTTCCGGTATTAAAGTAATCTGTGGTGCGACAAAATGGTCTCACTATGGGTGCACCACCAATTATTGTAGATTGGATGGAAAAATTATTAGATTCCACCCGGAACAACCTTCCGATTAAACCAAAAATAATTATCAAAGTAATATGGAAACTGCATTACTCCCCTACACTACAAGACCTGAACAGCTTTCATTCACAAATAAGACTTGCATTAGGAGTGAAAGGAAAACTACCTTATTTGGATTGTCTATTAGTAAAAGAAAAGGAAACGAATAGAATAAATGTAAGATGGGGTTCCAGAACCGACATCTTCTGGTCGTCTGATAAATTTTTTCTCAAATTTACCTAACAATATATTTAACAAGTAAAAGAACTAAATTTGCCTTTGGAAAAATCTTAAATATCCTACACATCCCCATACGCCAACTATTAACGTTTAAGCTTGAAAGATGAGTTTTACGTTAAGTACGGGTTTTTTGTAAATTGTGGTCGCTTCCGTTACCCCTCCACTCCCATTTGTAGCTTACTTTAGATAAGCGCTTAAATTCACTTTTAAAAGAAAAATTAGAAAGGATTGATAAACTTAGTATATCTTGTATTATGTGAACTATTTAATAAAAATTGGTTTATCTTATTTACTAAAAACCCAATTTTCAATATTAATTTTCTTAACTTACAATTTAAATTTTAAAGTGCATTCTCTCAATTTCAATTTGTATTTTCCCAATTTCAAATGTTAAATTACCAATTTCAATTTTTATTTTCTCAATTTCAATTTGGAAGTTCCCAATTTCAATTTTGATTTTCTCAATATCAATTTTTATTTTCCCAATTTCAATTGAGATAAATTTTAAAATTTTAATTTTTGAATTCCCAATTTCAATTTTATTTTTTTCAATTACAATTTGGTTTCGTTTTCTCAATTTCAATTTTGATTTTCTCAATTTCAATTTGGTTTTCTCAATTTCAAACTTCACTTTCCCAATTTCAATTTGGGTAAAACCTAAATTTCTCAATTTCAATTTGGTTTTCTCAATTTGAACTTGGAAGTTCCCAATTTCAATTTGGTTTTCTCAATTTGAATTTGGGAGTTCCCAATTTCAATTTGGTTTTCTCAATTTGAACTTGGAAGTTCTCAATTTCAAGTTGTATGTTCCCAATTTCAATTTGGTTTTGTCAATTTGAATTTGTTTTTTTCAATTTCAATTTGGTAGTTCTCAATTTCAATTTGGTTTTCTCAATTTGAATTTGGAAGTTCTCAATTTGAATTTTGTTTTCTCAATTTCAATTTGTTTTTCTCAATTTCAATTTGGTTTTATCAATTTGAACTTGGTTTTCTCAATTTGAACTTGGTTTTCTCAATTTCACTTTAGTTTTCTCAATTTGAGTTTGGTTTTCTCAATTTAAAACTTCAGTTTCCCAATTTCAACTTGCAAGTTCTCAATTATAATTTGGAAGTTCTCAATTTAATCTTAAAATGGTGTAGACATGTATGTCCGTGGGTCAGTCTATTTTGGCTTTCTCACAGGCGTAAATTTTGCGATATTGAGCTAAAATTTTGTACAGACACTTTTAGTTTTTGCACGCAGATTGCTATTTAAAATGGGTCAAGCGCCACGCCCACAATCGACTAAAATCTATTTATCTACCACAAAAATTGAAACATATACTTGAATATTGGCATACATATTTACAGTTATCCCCTTAAACGATGTGCCAAAAATGGGCATGGTCGGATAACAAACACTCCCACAATTTACAAAAAACCATATTCAAATAAAACTAGACTTGCAAGCTGAAACTACACCATAAGATAGTGATATATATAAATTTGCCACGCCCACCGTTGTGTATGTGGAAGATATTTAATATTTGGCCTAAGCCAAATTTAGTTTTCTTACTTGTTTAAATTAATTTACTGCGTGTGTGAGTATTTGTTGAATTTCCTTCAGTATTAATAGTTGGGAGGTCATAAGATTGCTGATAAATGAAGCATTCATTTATTTAATATATGTGGGTGCACAAATGAAGAAACAAATAACTTCAAGATAAACGAATATTAAGTGTTCAGAATATTATTGTACATGGATTATAAAATCAATCAAACTGAACATAGAATACCCTACTTGTTCCATACATTGATGAAATTGTAAATTCCTTGTCAAAACTACCATTGGTTACTTACATAAAATGAAAGCATTTTAATACCTTTGCACAGTTTAAGCGGATGCTCACTATAACTTTCAAGATCGCTTTTAGTGTGTCCATCTTATTATTATGTACATCTCAAATGCAATACTTCGGCAAAACCTCATCATTTATACATTTATTGAAGCTTGGAAAACCCTGAACTTTAAAATATTTAAAACCTATATAGTTGCGTTTATTGATTCTAGGAATCATTGTAATACGAAAAGGAAAAATACATATATTCTTAGTGTGTGTGTATCCATGTATTTCTTTTATATTTTAATTCACTTTACTTGCAAATGAACTATAGTAAGGATCGCTCTTTATATAAAGCTCTGTAATCGCTTTAGAAAAAGGTTTTGCAATAAAATATGTGTATTTCTCCAATAATAAGTTAATTATTTATTGGACAACGTAGAATACAATGTATTTTACATTTCATCGTTTGAAACTACAACTAGAGAGCAACAGGAAATGTTACATCATATTATTATAACATTATTTTTATACCCACCGTCATATGTATATGGGGGTAAACATGACTTTGTCAAAACGTTTGCAATCATCCCCCGAATCTAAATCAAAGTCGAATACTGAGTCGAGAGAGATTTGTCCGTCTATCCGTGTGTGTGCATGTGTGTATGTGTAATGACTCTCCTGGTCACAAACATTAGACATTGATTCAAAATTTAGCAGAAGTGTTGTTAGGTTTTATACGCAGATTGGGATTAAAATTCGCTCAAAAAGGAACCATTTTTTAAAGAAACTCATAAAGTATAGAAGATAAATTGACGCCTAAACTCCTCGGGAATCTTGGGTGCAAGGTTTGGCCTCAAACATATATAACTTGTTTAACGTAAAAAATTCTTGTTATACAACAAGGATAGTATATATTAAATTGGCTACAATATTCTATATGTTGTACACATACGCACTCTGAATTAATCTAAATAATCTGTCTAAAGATTAAGCTAATGAGCGGACCAGAGCAGACATTAAACAAAATCATATATCAAGTACGAATATGAGTATCCACACAATTTAGTCACATATATGTACATACAAGCATTTACAATATATAGAGAAGTACACATGGGCACTTGGATAATTACGAGAATATTTACAGCAAAAAGTAATAACAACAAATGTGTTTGGGTCAAGAGCACAATAAATGTGTGTATGTGTGTGTGACTGTACTTACAGTCATACATCTAACCAAAACACTCCGAAGCTCACTGTGAATGTTGTTAAAGAGAATTGCGTGTAAAAATTACATACGTCATAGAAGCTATCCATGACTACGCACATACACTTTACAAATTCTAATTTTTAAATACGTGAAAATTCGAATTTTTCAAACACAACGCCGCAGAAAACAATGCAACGTATTTCATTTACTTCCACAATAGTTTTAATTTCACTCTCTGTGAAAACTGAAATTTTTACTCTAAAATCGATTTAATTTGACCACCTCACACAACTACTTAGAAAAAAATTTAGGAACATAATTTACATGATATTGCTAAGCACAGTGATATTCAAAGTTTCTGGTCAGGGCTGGTAATTCAAACAAAACATCTCCCTTCTCGTTAGACACATTACTTGTTGAATTAATTTGAAATAAATACTGAAATGTACGAAAAGTTATAAATTATTTTTAGAAAGAAAGTGCCTTTCAAGCAACATTTGCAAAGGAAGCATAAAACTCTGCCCGCTACATAACCAAAGCCACTATCATAACACAGCATAAAATGCGTTGCATGTATTCATTTGTATTATATGTCTACGACCGCTTTAGCAGAACTACATTCAATTCTCAAAAGGAGGTGCTTGTATCAAAGGAAGGGAGGAAAAGTCAAGTAGACAGGGTTAGCCAACGCCGCATATACACACGCAAACGTATTTGTCTGTTTGGTAAACTTTAACTACAGGCATAACATAACAGGGAACACCCTGGATGTGCAGCTTAACAATATTATAAACAATCTGCGTAAATCGCGTTTCTTTGTACGTATTCCCTTTATTATTACAGCTTTTTTCTGAGGTTGTCCATTCACTATAAAAATAAAATACAACAACATCATTAATATAGGACGTAAATAACATGTTGTTCTATTCTAATCTATAAACAAGTAAAAATGTTACAGTCGGTTAAGCGCGCGATTTTTGCTATATAAAGATTTTTATTATATACGAACTTATACGAAATAGGCTAATTCGGTACAATTCCAATAGAGTTCTTCTTTGGGCCAATTTATGTCCTTCTACCTTCAAATTTCATGGAAATATCTCAAAAAATGCACAGAAATTTATTGGGTTTGCAACTATGTACGTGATTGCGGATTTTGTTGGCCGATGGATTTTACACTTTCTTTTGTTTGGTTAACGTGTTCGAAGTACCTGACCTTTATTTTTTTCTTATAGTTTGGATGTCTGCCTTTCATCTAATAAAAAAATTATATTGATTAGTTCTTTAGTTTTGTTTTTATCCCAATGGAAGAACAAGACTTGCACTTCAGACATATGTTATTGTATTATATCCGAGAAGGAAAAAGAACGCATACATAAGAAGCATACCTTCTTTTGTGCTTGCGATGCGCTCTACGTATACGGGGGTTTGAAGTCTTGAAAGAAAGGCAGTGTCATATTAGTTTGCCAAATTTCGCTCTAGTGATTTCTCATTGAAAAGTGCTTAACGATCCGGACCTTTAGTTGAAGTCGGCGGGACCCATATTAAGGCCACTATCGATTCAGATCGCCACAGCACAATACGTGATATTGCAGAGAAGCTCAAAGTATCACATACATGCATTGAAAAAAATTAAAAAACCTTGTCTATGCCAAAAAAACTCAATCTATGGATCCCTCATCAGCCAAACTAAGCGATGTAATTCAAGCAAAGAACTTCTTAAATGGTAAAAATTTTAATGACACTAATGATTTCAAATCACACTTAAGTAAGTTTTTTGATAGCAAAGATCGGAAATTTTATGAACGTGGAATTATGACACTCCTTGAACAATGGCAAAATGTCTTCGAAAAAAAAACGGGCAGTACCTAAATGAATAAAGTAAAAATTTTGAATTTTCATAATTATTTAACATCCGCAATCACTTAGTTGCCAATACATGGATAGGCAGACGGATATGGTTAAATCGATTCAAATTTTGATTCTGAATTGAATGTGGGTGAGGCATTAGCCGTTCAGGAGTTACAAACATCCGCATAAAATAAGGGCATATTATATCCTTTGCCACAAGTGGTGCATGATTTAAAAAAAATTGAACAAAAATTGTTTACATCTCAAATGAAAGAAAAAATAAAACCCAATATGGATTGCCATTCAATAAAACGACGATATCCCATGACCTTGAGCTGGATAGAAAGTAGAGTTTGTATATATGATAAAGAGATCGAACTAATAGAAGTATAATACGAAAATTATTCAAATAAGTTTGGAGAGCTTGACTTAAGCCAAATCTTAAATACCCCCCACATCTACATACAAATAGTTGGCGCGGCAAACCCTTGAATACGCCCCCCAATGATGTATGTATTACGTATTAACTGTCTAGATCGACTCGGTTTTTGATGCCGATCAAGATTATATACCCTACAAAGTAGGGTCTCTGGCGCCGCATTCTGTGTGTTGCAAATAAAATGACAATTTTAGTATCTTATGTGGAAGATATAAAAAAACCGTAGTCAGCGTAAAACTCGACTTGAAAGCTCTGACATACACTAGAAGGTTTTTTTTTTTAACGAGGAGGAAAGCATTGAAAGCCGCAGGTCAATGTGGGGCCTTAACCCACTAAAACCTCCTCGAACGTCCGACGGTGCATCTCCCGGGACCACCGTTAAGTATTACGTCGGGAGAGCCGTCTGAGCCTAAGCACAAATCGTCAGTGATGTGGTTTCTGTCCTATGTCGTTGTCGGGCACGCTCTTCCATTCTGAGGCGGCTCATAACAGACGCACAGACATTATTGACGCATTGGAATACCTCAGCGGAGTTACTCATGCACCAGCACAATCTGTTTGGACTGATTTCTTCACCTGTTACTTCTTCAATCAATTGCCGTTCGACACTGAATCTAGGGCATTTCAGGAGTACATGTGCAGCGTTTTCTTCCTCATTATTGCACGTTGGGCACCAGGGTTCCGTATCATGTTTAAAGCGATATAAGTAAGCCCGAAAGCATCCGTGACCACTAAATATTTGTGTCGAGTAGTAGTCCATGCAACCTTGCTGCCTGTTCAGCCATAATCCTATGCTGGGCAAGAGCTCGTATGTCCATCGGCCTCGTGGAGAGGCATTCCACTTCATTTGCCATTCATTATAGCTGCTCTGGAGTATGGCGTTTTTCTCGGCGAGCGTAAGCTTTCTGCCTAACTCCTTTCTTCTGTCATGCATCCTAGTGTGCTGTAGCGCCATTATGTCTGGCGGTGCTATGCCAGCCAATATAAGTGCCGCGTCTAGAGATATGGTACGAAAACCACAGCATACTCTTAGGGTTGTAGCACGCCATAGTTTATTCAGGCTTTTCGCATAGCTTGAATACTTCTGAATGCGGTTACTCCAAATCGGTGCGGCGTAGAGAGCTACTGAGAAAATCACTTTGGCCAATAGTAACCTTCTTATTTGGCTAGGGCCGCCAATGTTTGCCATTATACGTGCGAGTGCTGTATATATGCCGGATGCTTTTTCGCACACTGTATTCAAGTGTGGTAAAAACGATAGTCTTGCATCGAGTGTGACTCCTAGGTATTTGATTGCCTCCATAGTGGTCATCTCATATCCGCCAATATCTTGCTGCAGGGTTTCTCTCTTCTTTCGGCTAGTGACTAGTATCGCCTCCGTCTTTTGCGGCGCAAGCTCTAATTTACGATCCTTAAGCCAGGTTGTGAGTAGGCCTATAGTAGTTCTGCAATCGGATTGTATATCTGCGAGTTCCTTGGCAACGATGGTAATTGCTATATCATCAGCATAGCCAATGATACTCACTCCTGTTGGCACTGGTAGCCTTAGGACTTCATCGTATAATATATTCCAAAGCAGGGGTCCAAGTATTGAGCCTTGTGGGACGCCCGCTGTTATATTATAGTTACATAAGCCTGCGTCAGATTCATAGAGCAGGACCCGCTGTGACAGGTAGTTTCTTATTATTATAGTTATGCTCTGCAGCGATTTTAACGGCCTCATTGGGTATGCCGTCAGGGCCAGGGGCTTTATTGTTGTCGAGCTTTTCAACTGCTCTTCGCAACTCATTAGTTGTTATACGCCATGTAAAAGTGCTCGTGGGTACTCCAAGTGCCCTATTAGAGTCAGTACTGTCAGACCAGGCGGGCAATGTCGTAAGGAGTCTACCGGGTATTGCCTCATGCTTTGGGAAAAGCGTTTCAACCACCTTTTTCATGAATTCGGCGTCTGTGGGTACGTTCCTTTTGTAGCATTTGACCTTGGCTATTACGGTTTTGTAAGCCCCGCCCCAGATATCAGAGTCTGCTAGGTTGCAAAGCTCTTTAAAGCATCTGCTCTTGCTGGCCGCTATTACTTTCTTAAGCCATTTACGCGCTTCAGTATATCTGTTTCTATAGGTTGCATATTCTGTGGAGTGAATAAAACGCTGTGCTCTGCGTCTGGCAGCTAAGCACTGTCGCCTCGCATTATCGATCTCGCTATTCCATCAATATACTGGTTTACGATTGGGGAGATTCGATCGTCTGACCATAGAAGCGTCGCACGCTGCAGTAACATGCTGCGCCAGCTTTTTTGCTTGTTCTTCCACTTCTGATGGTAGTGTTACATCATCCGCAATCATAACTTTGAACACATTCGGGTCCAGAGTTTGAAGTTTCCATCCCCTACCGCAGTGCTTACCAGGCGTGCTTATCAGCTGAGTATGTCGGCATATCCTTGTAATGATAGCATAGTGGTCACTCTGAGTATATATGTCGCTAACGTGCCAGTCACAATAACGCACCAGGCAATCAGAGACGAATGTTATGTCAATTTTCGAGCCTGCACCATTTTTCTCGAATGTGTTTTTGATACCGTCGTTTAGTAACGTGACGCCTAATGAAGAAAAGGCTTCTATTATGGTTTCGCCTCTCTTATTGGTATATCTACTGCCCCATTCCATGGCCCATGCATTAAAATCGCCCGCGATCAAGGCTGGTTTATGTGTATTTATATCCTCTGCAATCATGTCGATTATGTGTTCGAACTGTTCTAGATCTAGGCTGGGTGGTAGGTAACAGCTGAAGATAAAAATGCCCATTACCTGCACAACCACGTAGTACTGCTTGTCCTTTATGGGAACACCCTGAGTTGTAAGATTTCCACAAATCCATATTGCCGCTTTGCTTGTGGGGTCCGAGATCCAGGATCCCCTAGTATTTATACTTCGGTAAGGCTCTGATATCAGGACCATATCAACTCCTTGCTCCAAGACAGTTTGTTTGAGTAGGTCTTGTGCAGCTTCACAGTGGTTTAGATTCAATTGCAATATCTTCATTCTGCTTTTTTCGAATTTGCTGCTAGATAGGTTGGGCACCGCCTACCACCTATAGGATGGTCATAGCCTAAACCTTTATTTGCACATATTGCGCACTCCGCCTTGTTCCCACACTGTTTGGCTATGTGCCCCGGTTTACCGCAGTTGAGGCAACACTTGCTCCTATCTACACTACTCTTACAGGCTTTGGATATATGTCCAAACTCCAAACATTTGAAACATCTCGGAGCTGAACTTTCCCGAACTCTGCAGACGACCCATCCAACTTTGATTTTGCCTACTTGTAATAAATCTGCCGCAAGCCTACCGGGTAAGCTAAGAATGGCCATTTGGGTGTCGGCAAATGCCTTCTTAATGGATTTTATTGCAGTTATATCTATTTTTACATCTTTCGAATGAGAGTTTATGGCCTCTACTATTTCATCTTTGCCTGTGACTTCATCAAGGTCTCTCAGTAGCACTATTTTCTCGTTGCCGATGAGCTTTACGTTCGCCTGAGTTCCCAGCAGTTTCACAATATCCTCTTTATATTGTGTGGGGTTGCCGTCACGCGTTTTCTTTAGTTCAAACATCATTTCTCCGTTCTTAGTTTTACGGATTTTTACGATGTCCTCGCCTAGTTTGCGCATACTGTCGTCTTGCTTGACTTTTTTGAGAATGTCACTATATGACATCTCCCCAGCTTTACCTATTATTATGGCTTCTGGCTTTACATATTTGGGCCTATTGTTGCGCTTATTTACCGTCGTAGCTTTGCCGGACATAATTGCTGGTGGCTCTTTATCAGCAGTATTGGCCGCTGCCTCCTGATTAACCTTATTCTCCTTAACCGCTTTACGCTTAGGGTTAGGAGTCTCTTCGTTCTGGTTCAAGTCTCGTCTTTTTTTAGGCGCTTGCTTTAACCATGGGGATGTTTGTGAATGTCTACTGTTTCGGATAACGGTTTTGGCTTCGTCATCATGCATATTTATTGCTGACAATTCGTATAGAGCTCTGATTTTTTCTATGCTTTTGCGCATAGGTAAATTTATGGTGCGCCTTTTTCCATCTTCTAGCATATCCACTAGTTTCGCAATTTCTGCACCCAGCATATAGAAAGGTACGCCATCATTTTCTGTTTCCTTCTTATCCTTTCTTTCCGCCTCTTTATGTTCCTCGCCGTTTTGGTTGTCACATGCCGTAGCCTGTGCCACCGGGGTTTCATTTGTCCGGTTGCTTGGCGTCTGTGGCGGCGTACGTTTCAGACCCATTAAGGAAGCAAAAGCGCAGCCAAGGGATTATCGTGGGAGTAATATTCGGCACTTCCACTAGCCTTGACCGAGGTTCAAGCTAGGCTGTGCCACAGGTACAACGCCTTCGCAATGTAACAGTAAGCAAAAAAGAAGAAAATTCCTTATTTGCTTTGTCACAAGTATTACTTTTACTAAAAGTAAGCTTATGTTCCGTTGCTTACACGAACAAAATAACTACTATGCAAAATATTTCTGCACCGTTAGTTTTTTATTATTCACCAAAGAAAATAATTTTTCGTTATGCGTAATATGTCTGCACAACTTGACTGCTAAACAGAGAATCAATACACTAGAAGGTGCAATCATCTACTCGTCACGCCCACCCTTTGTGGAGGGCATTTAAGATTTGGTCTAAGCCAAATTTGGTTTTTTACTTGTTTTAACATATCTACGGTGTAAAAATAGACTTAGTTAGTATGTGTATAACTTGAAGTCAAGCGAAAGAAATTAAATGTAATTGTAACATAAAAAACACGTTTTTGAATTTTTCTCCACACAATCTTCTTCCTGAGTTATGTGCTCTCACTGTCATAATACTAACAATAACAAACAGAATAAACAAGATAGAAAAGTTCGGTTAAGACCGAAGCTTAAATACCCCCCACCTTTTGTAATTCTCTAAAAAATAAGCTCCTATTGCCATATTTATGTAATGACTGTTTCATGTACTTACGCAAATAGTGTTTTTTTTAAATTATAGGCGTTTGCGTTATTCAATCACGCCCATTTTTGGCACAGTGTTGGATAACGGTACCCTTTATATATATACCAAATTTCAACTTGATAGACATAGTATTGTGCGATATATAATTTTTTAAAGATACAATTTTTTCGAGGTATGATGAGATTTTCGTTTATTGTGGGCGTGTCTCTTAACCGATTTTGCCCAATTTCAATACGGAACAGCGAAATTGAACTAAGAATACGTATGCAAAGTTTCAATTTGATATCTCAAAAATTACGACCGTGAGAGTGCCAACAACAGACGGACACACGGACACACGGACGGACATATTTCAAACGATTTCTCTTTTCATGCTGATTAAGAATATATATGGTTTGTGGGGTCTCCGACGCTTCCTTCGATGTGTTGTAAACGGATGATCAAAATGAATATACCCTCTTCCCTAAGGTGGAGGGTATAAAAAATTTAAATACGAAAATTTGTTATTAACACCTTAGAGAGGAGAGAGAGTATTTATAAAATTATTCATTTAAGCGTCTTAGCAACTCAGCTCAACTCAAGTTCGTGGTACACACGACTAATCTTTACTCACCGGCTTTTATACATAATAAGTAAAATAAAATGTATGTGGCTACGTTTATTCGTACATGTGTAAATTTTTTGTACTACAAGCAGAAAAACAATGTAAGGGATAAACAAGTAAGAAAATTAAATTTGGCAAAGGCCAAATCTCAAACACCCTCCACATCCACAACGGTGGGCGTGGCAAATATATATATAAATTGCGCCCTCTAATAGTGTATGCATTACGTTCCAGCTTGCAAGTCTAACTTTATGGTGAATGTGTTTTTTTGTAAATTTTGGGCTTGTTTGTTATCCTACCATGCTCTCTAACGCTTTCTTCTGGGCGTTGCAAACGAAAGAACAAACCTCATCGCCAAGGTGGAGGGTATAATAAACGTAACATGTAATAATTGTAGACATATTTAATACTTAAAGAATGTGAGGTTTGCAACGAAGTCTATGTGGATTTTGTTGCTAATCAAGAATATAAGTAGGGAAGAGTTTCATGTTGCTTATTTATTACGTCTCTCAAAAAGTCATTAATTCTATTTAAGAAAATGCTAGCATGAACAGAGTGCACGTACTTTTTGGCCGTATATCTTGAAACCATTTTCTGGGACTTCACCAAGGTGGAGGGCTTACATACGATTGTTTGGTAGATTAAGAATCGCATCATAATGAAATGTTTCTTTTTCAATCATATAAATATTTATCTCTAGCTAAATTACAAAAACGCCAATTATTTGTCAGTACTGTAATTAATTTGTATGTAACAACAAAGCGGCACACATTACACTTAGAACTCGAATGATAATGAAATTAAATGACACTGCGAAGTCGTATAATTTAATTTAATTAAATGGAGTTTACCTCCTACCAACTGCAGTTACCCTCCTATCAACTGTTAAAGTTATTATTAAAGCTTTGTTTTCATTCGTTTTTTTTTTTTTTTTGATGGTCTTCATTAGGTTGTAACACATTGTAAGTCAATGTATGTGCCAATCATACAATCATTCTTATGTATACCCCCTTACACTCTTTGCCATTTACGCGCTTCGTCTGCGTAACAAATTCCGTTTTATTGCATTTGCTCATAGCCATATGCATACGTGTGGTACATGCAGGCATATTTATTGAGTAAGTAAAATCTCATACCGTGACACACGCATACACAGTGTTTAAATCCTCTTCCTGTTTTTATACTCTACACTTAAGAAAACATCACATTTGCAATACCTAGAAGGAGACCTATATCCCATAATTTGTATATATTCTTGATAAACATCAAGTCCGTCTCTCTTTGTTGTAGAATTCGACCTTTGAGTTAATGTGTAAGAAGTACTTTAAACTGTTAAAAGAGGGCTCAATACATTTTATCTCGTGCCCACAATTTATGGAAAATTTGCGGAATGCATCCCAGCCAAAAAGAGAACTTTTACTTGTTATCACTTATGTTTACATGGCCGTAACAACAATAGCAACAAAAGCACAAACAGTAATAATAACCACAAACAACATACGAAGTTTTAAGTTTCTTCTTCGGGTCTTCTGTAACGCACACTTAGTTACAATGCATCTATGCATGTACGGACGTACATATTTTCGTACGCTACTTATGTTTTGAATTTAGTTATTTGCTGCTGCTGTTGTTACCCACCGTAATGGTGAGAGGGATACTGTCTGTTATTCGACCACACCCATTTTTGGCACATCGATTATCGAATCATTTATTGATGTACATTCCCAATTTCAAGTGGCACTTGGGCGATTTTCCCCGTTTTTTCCGTTCCTCTGTCCATGTAAATTTGTGCGCACGGTACAGGTCTAATTTTTTAAATATTTCAATGAAATTTTGTACAATAACATATATTGGCATAAAGAGAAATCCTAATGAAAGTGGACCGACTCGGATTATTTTCAGAACCCCTCCCCATGTAAGGTCCTATTGTAATGCAATTCTTTATATGGCAAAAAATTCCAATTCTTAATATTTTTTGACAAAAGTAGGTGAAGGATAATTTATTGGCTTATCATTTGGCTGAACCAAATACGGAACCAATCAGACCACTTTAGAACCACATAATGATATTTCAAGAAGGGACTCATATGGCAGTGCCCCATGAATACTGATACAACTAAACCGTGGAACTAAGTGGTGTAAGATATTAAATGGTGGGGCTTGACCAACCATAACACTTTCACTTGTTTTCATTAAGAAGTTGAAAAATTGTTCTAATTTCGGCATCTATCAAAACCCATTATAAGTAATATCGATGTGATATTTCCATAATTTTTTTCCAAGTTCTTTTATCGTTATTTTCAATTTATAAACCGAGCAGATATTTTTAATATTTATTCATGATTTATACTTTTCCCATTGTAGTTATTTATATCCAAACCCTGGTTTGTTCACATAAGTTTTTTATTGTTTTATTGCATTTTTTCCCATGTGTGAAAACATTAAAGCAAACTCTACATTCATGAAATCACCTCTGTTTGAATACCTTTTCATACCCTCCACGCCATATGGTGGGTACACTAAGTTTGTCATTCCTTACGCAACTATTCACTGACCCCACAGAGTATACAAATCTAAATCACAAAAGTTTATATATAATATATAAATGAGATTAAGTATAGACGTTCTTAGTACATATCGTGGGTTAGTATTTAACAAATCGAACAACAACCAGCGGGGAGGTGCCCCAGTTTGACCCAAGTCATATACAGATTTTTTACTAGTTTGTAGTTACATTACACAATTGGATTAACCTGTCATTTACATAATTATAAATAGTAGCAATAACTCCCCCATTAAAAGGTTATGCAATGGACATAATTAATTTACATAAAACTTTTAAAATATAAATGTGTTTATCATCATGGCTGGTATTGACTGAAAATTGTTGAGAGGATACTTCTCACAACCTCACATTTTTTAATAAAACAAAAACCCAGCCAGTAAATTGCTTTGGTAATATCTATCTTTCATAAAAAAAAAGTGTCAAAAACATCGTTTGGAACAAGCCATCGGTTATTCTCATTCGAGCCAACTTGTGAGCATTAAATGCACAAAACTGCGATGGGTCGTCAGAAAGATTTTTATACTGATGAAGAATATATGTTTTAAAATCTCTGCACTATACTTTTTTCCATTAAGGGAATAACAATCCTATTATTAATGGTAAAATAAATAAGGCCAATAGTCCTTTGGGCGTGACAGCAAGCCTTACACGCAACACTGTTTGAGATGTTCAGATAAAAGATGTCTGCTCCTTATGGAAAATTGAATGCACAGCAAAAATTGCTGAAGAAACGCGCTAAGTAGTGCTTTAAAAATGAATCCTTATATAAAGCTTAACTTACATTTTTTCAACTTTCTAAATAAGCCAGAATGTTGTACTTTTTTTTTTCTTTTTTGTGAACATACCAACCATTCGATTTTACCCAATTGAGAAAACAGTTACTCTATAGATTACAATTTGACTGCAATTTCATTTATAGTATAAATGTCCCATAAAATTTGAAGTATTTCAAGTATTTTTAGCGACCATATGAAAACATTTCCACATTGAACGTTACATACCTTTTTCACATAATTGCGTTTCTCGAAATCAATCAGGGATGGATTATGATCCTCGATACTTAATTGATTTGGTAAAGACAAGCCAACAGTACTGTCATTATTGTTTTCACTGCTGCTGCTACTAAAGGGTAACTTTGACCAAGAATTTGAGGAATTATTTATAAAACTTTCGTTACTGGATTGGTGGTCGTTTAATACTGTTACAGTTGTTGTTGTTGCTGTTGTTGTCGTCAATGTTGTTAATAGCTCTAATGGGGCTGAAGTGACATTTAATGGCCACAAGGGAATCTTAGTTGTTGTTGTTGTTGTTGTCGATGTTTCTTTTTTAATTGAGAACGTTGTTGACACACTGGTTGCTGTTGTTGCAGATGTCGATATGCCATTTACTTGCGTCAAGGTAGGGTTTGCCACCGTTTTGATGCCTTCTTCGGGACCATGTTGTGCCAATGTTGATTTACCAAAAATTGATGCGAATGAATCATTTAAATGTTTTTGGAAGTCAACAGTAACGGCAGGAACTGATATAGATTCTATATTGCCATCAATAATGGCGCCACTTAAGGGCGCCACTATCTGTTGTTTAACGGCCTCAGGAGTAATTTCAGCTATTACCTCACTACTACTAACATTAGAGACATTAGAGGCATTAGAGGCAGCACTAAAATTCCGAACGCCAATTTCAATTATAATTTTATTGGGTGCTATTGTATTGTGCAGTGCAACTGTTGTCGTTATTGACGGCGCGTTTGATTCGATAGTCGGCAAATTGAAACGTTGCAAATTTTTAGGATGATTGGCGGTAATGTAATTGAGATCGCTACGCGACAAATGGTGCTGCTGCAATGTGGAGTACTGGTGTTCGACAAGAGCGGCTCGCGTTTGAGCTGCATTGGCACTGCTTGCTGCCGCCGAATCACTGGCCACCTTTTCGCGCAGTTTTACTATATTCGATATGTTGATACTGTTGGTGAGCGTTATGCCTGTGATGAAGACCAAAATAATCGTGAGTATAACACCGAGTATAACTAAAGTGGGCATACGGCAACATTTTCCACATTTGCACATTGTTTGAGAAGACGCTAATGGCAATACCTAACCGACAGTATGACGGAACTCACACGCGTAATATCAGCACACAAATTTCACTTAATATTTTTGAAAAACGCACAAGTTTTATGGTGGATTTTATTACCCAAAATATATACTGGAAATATTCATTGGAATTTTATAAATACATTCTTAAACGTTCTACTATTACACACGCGAATAAACGATCAACAAACAACCACGGATCAAGTATTATTAGCGTCTGTTGTTGAGCACGTCCTAATGGCAAATGCATTGAACTTTATTCTATCGAAGCCACTCCACTTACAATTCAAGAGAATTTTCGCTGATGTCTGGCTCTCTCTCTCCTTTTTTTGTACTACTCAGAAACAAATTACGCGGCTATTACGTTAAGCCAGGCTGGTTACAAATTATTCTGTTTAAACGATGAGTCAGATTATCGTGTTAATAATTGAAGCTACAGTTAAGGAAGGGTAGGGTATTTGCTTAGCTGCAAGGAGTCTAAAGCATCTCCTCTGCACACATTTGCTCATACGTATAAATCACTTAAAGCTGCTGCTTCACACTACCATACCAATCCATGTACATAAGCGTCATTTACACGTAGTGAAATTTTGTTTTATTTGCCGGTTGTGGTTGCCGCGACATATAATTAGTCGGCTGTTATGCAGCTTCTACCATTGCATGGTACAACGATATGTTTATACATATACTGTGGATCATTGCCCTTGACAACAGTACCATTCTTCCTTCATTTTCTGTTACTGAATGTGAAGAGGTGGCCATTGTAGCAGCAGCGGCGCTCTGTGATGACTGCCCATCAGCATTGTTTGTCAACATTTCAAAATTTTTTATGCTTTGTCTCTTGAAGAATTCAAGAGTTGAACTTTTATTTAAGCGGTTTATTTATTTTACTTTTATTTTTTTGGTTCTTGCTTTTTGGATATTTCTTCAGAAATACTTTTATAATGACATAGACACTTTTCAATCGTTTGTTGTTGTTTGTTTTGCATAAATTTTCTTTGATTACGATAGTTTTGTTTTTACTCTTTTTTTCGATTTCAACACTTTAAACATGGAACGTACTTATGGTCGTATCTTTGTGTAAGTAAATGTGCACTTGCACTTGCACTACCCAGCTTTAATTATACCGATCAATTATACTTCAAATAGAATCAAAATCTGAATCGATCAATATTCGGAGCCCGTCTGTCTATATGTCTTTCCATGTAAATTTGTGCGCAAGCTACAGGTCGCATTTTTGACAAATCTTGATGAAATTTGGTACAAGAACATGTGTTGGCCCAAAGAAGAACCTTTGAAAATAAACTTGATCGGACTATTTTTAGAACCCCTCCCTCATGCAATTATATTTAACGAAGTAACTTATATGACAGTGCGTCGCGTATACAGATACAACTAAACTAATTGTAGCATAATTTAAGGAGCGAAGTGGTGTATTTTACATTTGTATGATTGGTTTAGATTTAAAGGAAAACAAGTAAAACAGGGCTTTATTAGGTGTATGCCAAATCTAGGATACCCATCATCAATCATCATTAATCTCTTACAAATATTGTGAGTCCATGTATGCTGAAAGATTTCAGCTTTGACCATATGTACTGAGGTTGTAATGTATTAGATTGTGAAAAATTAATATTCGGCGATTGGAAGGATTGAACCTGGACCGGTTTCGAACTCGTTCTTATCAAGTTCTCATGAACAGGCGCTTTACCAGTTGAGTTAAATCCACCTTGTGCAAATTCATGCGCAAATGGTTTATAACTTTAGTTGGTTTGTTACAAAGTAACCCTAGCTTATGCTTGAATACTACGTCGTCGACCACGTAATACTATACGCACCGATCACACCCATTTTCAAAAATTTGTTCCGCATATAAAGGAGGAAACATCATTATAAGTTTTATATTTATTTAACATGGCGTACGCCGAATATTGTAAACAAATTCCTAAGGCATACTAACTCGATAATAAGTCTACTTTAGATGGAAAGGGTGCAAATTTGGATAAAAACAAACATGCATGTAAATCAGCATCAAAAACTGAGTCGATCTAGACATGTATGTCCGTGCGTCTGTCTGTTGATGGCATTCTCACGGGCGTAAATTTTGGATATTGAGCTAGAATTTTGTTCAGACACTGCCACAAATATTGACGCATGAAAATGAAATTTGGTACACATTTATAGTTATAGTTATCCCATCGACTCTCAAACTCCTAATGCATATACTATTAGAGAGCGTAATTATATACCTGCCACGCCCACTAATGTGAATGTGGGGGGCATTTAAGATTTGGCCTAAGCCAAATTTAGTTTTCTTACTTGTTTCAATAAATCTTTCGCGTATGTACCACAATAGCAGTAGGAAACCGAAAAAAATCTCGAAGATTGTTTGTACCAAATTTCTATGCGGTAGCTCAATTTTTGGGACCAGACTTCCAACGTGCACAAATTCACACGAATACACGAACGGACGGATGGGCAAAATCGACTTTTTCATTCATGCTGATCAAGAATATATATTCTTTTTGGGGGTGTGACTCGGCCGTTTCTGTAACTGTAAACGCCTGAGCCAAAATCATATACTTACATATCATAATGATGATGGGTACTATAGTATATTAAACATGTTTTCATTTCATACATAATAGGTAAATTTAATCCGATTCACTTTATGTATTACAATAATCTTCCTCCAGTTACTTAACTGAACATAAAAGGAAGTCCCTTAGTCAATGAGATGTGCATAAAATATCCCTGAAAACTATTGCGTCAAAGATAAACTTCTAAAGTTATTGCATATGCGAGCACGAACACCGGCTGGTATTACCACGAAAATATAAAATTGTGATAAAGAATGTCCAAATATGATTACAATAACAAAATCGCATATATATATATTTCGACGCTTTTATTGATGGAGATGATTCATGAAAATTCATGATTGAGAGCTTACACTTCACTAAACCCACATATGTATGTACGAACAAAGAATGCGTAATAAACTATAAACCATAGATTCGCACATCTTTTCGCATTGATATCTTTATATTTAACATTGTATCTAGATTGATCACGTCTGCCTGAGGTCCTTTAATTCCACTTGAAAGTTAATTTTGTATTGCACCAGAACCACAAGGCCTGTAAACCTGAAACTTGGTACAAATCATTCCTTTGTACTCATGTTCAAATGGCTCCGTGAACCTCCCCACAATTTTACAAACCGTACAGTACTGTTTTTACAGTTTTTTCCTTTATTATAGACAAACCATAAGAGATATAAAAATAACATTTTGACAGTATATTAACCATGACTCTTCTATATATTTGGAAAATGCAAATAAACCGCGCCCATTTTTGATGGACTTTTTATAGACATTAATATGTTTTAGAGGTTTATTTAGAATATTGACAAAATACTAATATTGCCACGCCCAAAAATTAATTATATTTGAGAGGAGGTTTATTCAAATAAATTTGAGGAATTTCTTTGCTTATTTGGAGAAATAATGAGGGATAGGAATGGTGTATCACTTTGATTTTGCATCTGTCTTTTTATTTGTGTTTCGTCAACGTGCCATCAATAGAAAGAAACATAGATTTTGTTACAGATCAAGAATATGTATATATGAATTGTGGAGTATCCGCTACCTTCTCCTGAGTGTTGCAAAGATAATAACAAACTCGGTGTACCCACCTATTATGCTTATATTAAGAGGAAGACCGAAAAGTGACACAAATGCACCCATATAAATATTCCAATACCGACATCTTCGCATCAACAGATAAAATGCTATAAGGCGGTGGTTCTGCAGCAAAAACCTTAAAATCTCACAAGAAAGAAGGCAGGCCGGTACAAAAATGCTCATATAGTTCCTACAATATTGTATACAAATTATATTCATACGCACTCAACATACAACAGCATGAAGAGGAAATGAAATACGAATAAACTTTATTTGAACATCACATTTTATTGTTAAATTAAACAAGAGGCATCTAACAAGAAATGCCACGTTCTTTTAAATAACCAGATTACGAGAGAATTATGTACCTACATAGAATGAGAGTAGCAACTGTAAAATTCTTGCATGTAATAGAATGAACACCTAAGAGAGAGAGAGAGAGAGCGTCAATTGCTGACGTTTCGCAGTAATAAAAAAAATTTATAGAAAATCAATGCTTTTAATTTGGATCAGGTTGAATGTTAGACATCTTCTACAAGATTACAACTTAGAAACTTACTGCTAAGCTTTTATTTAACTTAATATTTTATACTAGCTGTTGTTCGCGGCTTCACCTGCGTGGAATTCGGTTATATCACGAGATAAAACGTTGCCTATGCCCAAAATCCTCTCCAGAATCTAGTGATGCATCTGGAGTGGTATCCACACATGCCGTTGTCAGATTTCAGATTTCCCTACTATTTAAATATTGTAAAATACTTATTGTGAATACTTAATTTCTTAATTGGCAATATTACTATCAATGGTGGGTATAAAAAGGGGTTATAGTGACATAAGTACAATAGTTGGACATATGGTCCCGCGAAGTTTTTTGTAGATATTGATATGTTCTATAATATTGTAGAACATTTTTTTGTTTTAACATCAATACTTTCCGCAGCGTATTCGATGAAAGATATTTTATGACTAATTTTTTTACACCTTGGGTTAGTAATAGTAGGAATGTCCCGGGATCCCCAACATTTTTTGGCAATAAAAATAGCCTATGTTACTCAGTGATAATGTAGCTTTCTAATAGCGAAAATATTTTTGAAATCGGTCCAGTAGTTTTTGAGTTTACTCGTTACTTTCAAAAATACAAAAATACAAATCTTTCCTCTTTATAATATTAGTATAGAAAATATATAAATAATCATAATAGTTATGTTTTTAGACCTGACAAATAATTCATGTATGTATATTTATTGGACACAGCGTTAATTACGTTATAACCCCTTCAATTCCCATTTACTTTAAATTTTGCAATTATCAACATTTATCATATTATCAGAATCCATGCATTCCAAGGTAAGCAAAAAACAAGTAGAGAGAGCCATTATCATATGCACGTAGGGTACCATATTATTTTTAATACCTCTCTTTTTATACCCTACATCACTTTTGGCAAGAAGGTATATTAATTCATTTATTCAATTATACCGATCGTTTCACAATTAAAGTCTAAATCGATTTTACCTGTCCGTCTATCTGTCCAAGTAAATTTGTGCGCAAGCTACTTATCCCATTTTTTGAGATTTATTATGAAATTTAATGCGAGGACATATCTTGGCTCTGAAAATAACCACACTGAAAGTGGACCGTATAGGACCATTTTAGTACCCTAGGTCTCTATTATAATGGAAGTTTTTTTATGGCAAAAAATCGAAAGTTTTAGTATTAATATATATGACAAAATTTGGTAAATAATAGTTAATTAGCTCGGATTATTTTTAGAACCCATTGCTCCATAATAATATTTCACGAAGAGGTTTATATGACAATGCCTCGTGTTTACTAAGAGTAGTGAACTACATACGCTGGTATCGATATTTCAATTTTAATCTGTACCAAATTTTAATAGAAAAAAGCTTGGCAAGGTATAAAATGTGAAAGGTGTAAAAATAATTACGAATTACACATGTAAACACACACATCATTATATTCAAGACATTCTATGATGAAGGATAGCCCTCGATTTTTTAGTTATAAGCTAACAACACCAACATAATAATCATGCCTTAAAATAAAGAGTAGAAAACTAAATGCGAAATTAAAAGGTTGTTTTATATAACCTTATAAAAGAAAGACTTAAGAGTATATGTTAAGCAGCCTTTCAGTGAGACTAATAAGCAAAATATTTATATTTGATTTAGAGCGTTAAGATAAAATACATGACTGACAATGACTGTATAAATTGGTCAAGACCTTAATAAAAATTTTAAGTGAAAACTCAAATTGTTTAAAAACCCCTAAAACTACGTTCGTTTTTCAGTTTTTATTTTACTGGGGCTTCTCCCAACCGATTGAATCGAAATCGCACTTTTTGAGACCGAGAGAATGTTTACCACGGACGGACATACATAACTTGATTCATATTCAGAATTTCTTCTTGATCAAGAATATAGTGTTACAAACGCTTTAACTAAGTGAGCTCGAAGTGGTAAGTATGTTCACTTATATATTGTGAGTATAAAAACGTGTTTTTAGTACAGTGCATAATGAGAACATGTGTTTTTTTTAAATTATTAATTCAAGATGATACACAAGACATTTATGTAAAGTTACAACAAAATAAGGGCAGCGAACATGTTAATAACTTAAAAAATCATACCATGCCTACACAAGGAGAAGCTGCAACGCAAAAAAGCACTACTTGTAAAATAGAGTATTTGAGATTTTTAAACAAATATTTGAAAAATATATGAGAAATTGTTATGATCGTTAATGAGCCCAAAAAATATTCTTGTCTCATAATATGCATACATGTATGGTAGAATAAATCTTTTCGGAAAGTCACCGAGTCCCTCATATAAGAAAATTATAAATTCTCTTCTAATGTTTGTGATTTTCCTAAAATTTGCCCTAGTCAAACATATTGAAGCTTCTTTACATTTTTATACCCTATACTGCATGGGGTATACTAAGGTTGTGCGAATGTTTTTAACTCCTAAAGGACAAATTTCACACCTTCAATTACATCTATCTATTCAGAATCAAAATCTGAATCGATGCCCGTCTGTTTATTCATGTAAATTTGTACGTAAGATACAGGTCGCATTTTTTTGACATATTTCGATGAAATTTCAGAGGAACCCTCTGAAAATATTACAACTAAGCTAATTATAGCATTATTTAAGGAGTTTGTGGTATAATGACATTCTATAGTTTTTATGACATTTTTAAAGACAAATCGTCAATCTATCAACACAACAAAAGCCTGATAAGATTTCACTTGCATCTTATAAATGGAGGAGTTTCTATTATTATTAAGTCAACCACCTAATGTCGAAGTGCCAAATATTTATTAACTCTAGCTGTACACAGTTTAAAAACTACATATATATGAATGCGATATAAATGCATGAAGTATATAAAATTTCACATCTCTTTAAACTAATGTTGCAACTTGTAGCAATTTTACATATTATTATAAGCATATATCATGGTAACGTTTAGCATACTATTAGTTGCTGATGAATAAAAAAATTGTTGCAGTATACTTTCAAAAAGATTTCATTACAATGAAACTGATTTATAGAATGTTCTAGCATTGTTCACATGCATCCTTACACGTACATGTTAAATACATGTGTGTTTGGGATGTGATAGTGAGAAATACATTATAATAGAAGGTAAAGTCATCTCATTAACTCATCATTTAGTAAAACTTTAATAGAATTAGAAGGAGGAATAAGTTCCTTAGTCTTTCGCGGGGTTACCTTAAATTACAACAAGTAAGAAAATTAAGTTCAGGTCAGGCAAAATCTTAAAAGCCCTCCATATCTACAATAGTGGGGGTGGCAGGCCTTCTAATAGTGTAAAATTAATTATTATATGTGCATTTTTCTATGCAACAATGGGCTAAAATTTATGAATATAAAGAAACGCCCACAATTTAGTAAAAGAGATTGCGATGTAAAAATCGACAGTTAACACAATGGAAAATATTATGATCGGTCAAACCCATTCTTTTAATACACTACACAATGAAATATTATGGATGCCGGATTGTTTGGCGAAAACGCAAAAACACACAATCATCAGCGTCTACCATGCCCCCCCAAGAACTGTCGTTAGGCATTACTTCACGGAAATGATTTGCATTACCATTGCCAAAAATCTATATATCTGACGCAGAAGTTGAACTATAAAGTTGGAATTTGGAACACACATTTATAATTGTCTATTTTTATCGATATACCAAAAATGGGCCTTATCGGATAATGGACACGCGCACAATTTACAGAAACCATACTCAGCGAATAACTCGACTTTCAAGTTAAACCATTAGAGGGCGGAATCATGTGCCTACCACGTCCACTGTTTGCATGAACATGTAAAGGGTATTTAAGATTTGGCCTAATCTAAATTTAGTTCTTTTTCTTGTTAATCATAACTTACTTAAAAATTCAGCTTCATTTTATCAACCTACGGATTCCACATTTTAATGAGAAGTTCGCAATATTTTAAAATCGCCATGATTTAACATTAGCTGCGACCTTTACTAAGCCTTTATAAATTTTGCATAATTGACTTCGACTAAAACGACCAAAGTCTATTTCAACTTAGACTAAAACGCAACTATTTCAAATACTTTTAGCAAATCTGCTGTCATTTCAAAGACGAAATGCAAAATTTGTAAAGAATTGGTTTCGAGCGGTGGTATAGCTAAAAAAAACTACCTGTTGTACATCACCTGTGCGGAAGTTTTAACAAAGGACAGAAGGAAGCAGAACGAACCTGCTAAACCTAGGCCAAATGCCATTGTTTTCGAATCAAAAGGCCATGCGCAGATGTCTTGCGACACATAAAAATAGATCCCAAGCTTTAGGATTTAGGTCAAAGTGTCACAAAAATTAGAGGGACACAAAAAGAGACCTATTGCTCCAGTTACATGGTATGGAAGAGAAATCTAAGGAGTTTAAAGACTTAATCAGTGCCTCTAAAAAATCTTACGGAGAAGCCAATTATAAAAATTAAGGAAAATTACAACGACTGAAGAGGTACGTAAATCACAAAGATCGCACTGCAGAGAGGTGTTGGAAAATAAATATATGTGGAAAGCATATGGCTATATTATAGGTACTATAGGTTACCTACATATTCCAACTGTTTCATTTTAATTTATAATTTTGATTTTAATGTGAAAAATTTTCGGTTTTTGACATTGTTTTATTAAAAACAATTAGAGTTGGAATTTTTGTATATATATAAAAGTCTTGTTTTCAAAACCAAAAAATATATATATGTTTTTGTCTTAAGAAATAGAACAGTCATTCTTTAAATTAATTAATACCTCCTACCGCAACACACAGGCAGCCACTGCCAGCTGAGGAGAGTGTGTTTTAGCACGTAGGCATGGGCATAAGGGTGAAGCCTGGTGCAGCCTTGTATATGCCGCCACAACAAATAGGCGCCCTATTTAAACCTATAGTTATAGTGTCACATTTTGACAAATTGCGATGGAATTTAGTACATGAATATATATTAACCCTAAGAAAATTTTGAAAATTTACCACATTGTACGAAGTTGTGGAGTATAAGGAAAGGTCGAACTTCACCGATTTTAATAATAAAATTTTCACTTCTTTTCTCTTTGTTATAGTTATAGCATCGCATATCGTATGCTGAAAGTCAGTCACCAACAGTGTAGTCAACCTTTTAGGGGTTGAACAATTAAACTTTACATTCCAGCACACACACTTATACATAAGTCTAAGATATTGCCAATAAAATGTTCAATGACAATAACAAAAATCTTTGCATAGAATTAAAAAAAAATATATAACGCAGTAAGGGGGATATGAAAAAAAAAAAAAATTCAGCACTATGTTGCATAAAACACTTTGAACCCAGATTATATGACTCTCTGAATTTTTGCACATACAATATTTTTTTTATTTTTACACATTTTACATGTTCAAGCATTTACTGTTTCATCTTATTCGCTTGCGCAATTTATAATTTCTGCAAATATTTTTTATATATTGTAATTTATAACACATTTTCCCTGCAGTTTGTTTTGGTTTGCATCATGTGCGCTTCTTGGAAAAGTTACTAATCGGTCAGTAATGTTTAACTAACGGTAAACAACTGTGGAAGACATCAACTTAACATTAGTGGTGCGCTCTCATCATGCCACGACTGCGTTACGAAACATACATGTCTTCGCATTTAGGTAAATGTCGTACAAATTCCTCACGACCAAATGTAAAAGAGAACATAAAATTTACGGGGCATATATCAAGCCAGCATCATAGTGAACTAACACAGATGTGAACATATTTACCTACATAGCATTAAAAATATGATGTGAACATATTTACCAATCCGTTCCCAGTGGTAAAATATTCTATAATGTTACACATATTATTTTAAAATAACTGTTAGATGGCAATCAGGAAGTTGGTAACTCTGTAACTAAGCAAAAGTTCTTTTTGTGCTCCCCCTTTCAATAATTGAAGTTTTATATAGGTACGTTTCGATTCCACCCCATATCAAACTATTTATTACGTTTTTGGGATTCGTACTGCACTTCACTTGTATCAATTCGAAAATTTTCCAAAGAGCAGTTCTAACAAAGATATCAAGAGAAAACTCCAAATTCAAGTGCTCTCAGAACGAGAGAGAGTAATTTTACAAAATATTTACACTCTTATATTATTTTGAAGTGGCGGAAGTCCAATTATTTAAGTTCATTTAAATTGAGGTATTTGTAAAGGATATCCCAGATTTGGAGTAGGGTAAATACAATATCTTTTCTGGTTTTTGCCTACCGCTTTGATTTAGAGACACACCTACAAAATTAGAAAAAACCCTACTCAACGTAAAACTCAACTTGCAGGCTGATACTTAGTGTACACATATTAAGGAGGCAAATAATAAACTTGCCATGTCTACTGGTTGTATGTAGATGTGGATGATATTTAGTCCCAAGTTTAGTTTTTTACTTGTTATTTGTTTTATTCATAAGTATAATGTTATCTTATCAGATGGGCGATTGCTTTGTTAAGAGTTTTGACGTATATAACCAATTAAATTATTTATAGTTTTCCATCTTACTTGAAAAAGTTCTTATAATTGATTTGATAACACCAATTACAATAAGAATGTTAATTCTTGATTAATGGTTAAGGTAAAATGTTTGTAAGAGATCAAAGAGATCCTACAAAGTATATATACTCTTCATCAGCTTGAAATTCTGAACCATTTTAACTAGAGGTAGGCAAACATTCCGCGGTTCCCAAAAATTGAAATATTGACCTCAAAGTTGTCAGAAATATTTATTGTTCTCGTACTCAGGTTGGAAATTCAATTGCGCAAAATTGGTCAAAGAACATCATTGCCAGTCTTGACATAATGTATGTTATTGGTATCCTAGTGATGCTAGTGACTTAGTCAGTTTTGGATATTGAGCACATCAATATATTCTGTACACACGTTGCTATATATATTGGATAACATTAGTACAATCGGCCGAAATCTATCTATATGCCATAAAATTTTAGCTATTAATGAAAATTACACATTTAAACACAAAATTTCATGCATGGTTGTGTTAAAAATGAGCAGAGTCAGATAACAGGCATGCCTACCATTTAAAGGGCGTGGAGGGCATATAAGATATGGTTATTTCACTTGTTTAATTGAAGTTCACTTCACTTTTGAAAGCAATCGTTGTTTGCTTCAAAAAAAAACCCAAACTTACTTTCGTTCACGCATAAAACTCCTTTTCAACTATACACTTGTGGCAAAAAGCTGCCATGGTTGAGGTAATTCATACTCTGGGGCTTTTTTCTTATGAAGGAGGGGGTCACTTGGTAAAAATCTATCACAACCGCTGATAATTCACCGACATTTTAAGCGAGGATTAGGAAATCTCGTTGAGGCTTGGAGAAAAATTTAATTTTTCCACAAAATGAATCGATCTAGACATGTATTAAGTATATATTTGGTAATTACCCCATCCATAAATGTGCCAAAAATAGGCGTGGTCGAATAACAGACGCGCCCACAATTTACAAAAACTATACTCCAAGTAACACTCGACCTGCAAGCTGAAACGTAGTACATACACTATTATAAGGCGTAATATATGAATTTTTGGTGTGCAGGGTATTTAAGATTTGGCCTAAACCAAAATTATTTTCTTACTTTTTTTATATTAAACCCTTCATTTCTTAAAAACGTTCCAAAATACATAGAATGTTTTTTCATTTAAAAGGAAATTTTTTAGACATATTTGAACGTCATGCTGGGTGGTCACTGGAGATTGCTATTTAACTGTGCAAAACCGGCCGCAATCATTTATTTATTCATTAGTTATGATATTAATTATTTACAAACCAATACTGATCTTATTTAATAGGCTTACGTGCTAAGTTTAATATATGAATAAAATAATTATTATAATTTAAAAAAAGGAAAAACATTTGCAACAACCACAACCAAAAAAATCAAAAACCAAAATAAATGAAAAAATATATATAAATTAGTACAATTTAAGTACTAAGTTTAAAACTAAAATTTAATAATATAATAAAATAAAACAAAAGGAAAAAAATAAAAATGGCAAAAAGCAACTTCTCTTCGCAATTGTTTTACAAACAAAACAACAACCATGACGAGAAAAATAAAAAGAAAAATAATAATTAAATAGATGAAAGGAAAAAAAGTCTTGTAAACAAGTCATGTTTGTTTTACAATATGAAAATAAAAACCATGACGAGTAAATTAAGATGACAGAAGGACCGTTTGGCAACAATCATTGCAATAAAATGTTTTTAATCGTGTTGACAAGGATCATTAAACAGATTGAAACGTTCGTAATTATTATTGCACCCATCCCTCGTTTTACACGGTACTCGTCTTGCACGTTTTCGATCTTACACGGTTTTTGAAATCAAAATTTTTAAAAAAATTATGTAGAAAACAACTAATTTTGACTGCACGCGAATTTATTTCTACTTAATTATAAACCTGGTAACACTTCATACGTATATAAATATATAAATAAATTTACTATTTTTATGTTTTCTACGATTTAAATGATATTCATACTCCGCACCACCCTGTGGAAAAGGGTACATTAAGTTTGTGCGGATGTTTGTAACTCCTAAACGGCAAATGCCACACTCACCTTCAACTATACCGATCGATTCAGAATCGATTTAACTATGTCCGTCTGACCATCTGTCCATCTCAGTTTATGCGCAAGCTACATACAGGTCGTATTTTTTGAGATATTGTGTTGAAATTTGGTACAAGCACATGTATTGGCCCAAAGGGGAAACCTTTTGAAAATGGACCGGATTGGATCATTTTTAGGACCCCCTTCCATATGAGGTCCTATTATTTTTTAAGATATTTCGATGAAATTTGGTACAAGGATATATATTGGCCCAAAAAGAAACCTTTTTGAAAATGGATAGAATCGGACCATTTTTAGAACGCCTCCCCATATGAAAAAATTTTTTTGATATTAAAATCAAAACAATAAACAAAAATTTTCTGGCATATGTCTCATTTTGAAACCTTTTAAAATACAAGTAGGTATAGAAAAATCAAGGTATAATAAAATTTTTATTTTTCAAAGAAAAAAATTAGATGTAGTACAAAAACTAAAACTTTTCATTTATCAAAGAAAAAAAATTAAATTGAATAATATATAAAGTGGTGTAGGTTATTTGATGGTCGGGCTTCACCGACTATAATATTTACACTTGTTTTATATTTTATTAAGTGTGTTCCATAAATATCTAAAAAAAGCTTATTTATAGTCGTTTTCGTTTTACACGGTTTTTCCATATAAAAATTATTTTTTCGAAATACACGGTTTTGTTAGGAACGTATCTCCCGTGTAAAACGAGGGATGGGAGTATATAGGTTAAACAACTGATAATTCGTGTTACATTAAATCCTTAACAGTACGTAGTGACATGTGCACCTATTGGCGATTTTGGAATTTACACAGTTAATTAGATATGAAGAGAAGAGAAAACCTAAGGTTAAACCTATGTTCATAGGGGAGAAGATACCTGTTTGGATCGCAGGAGAGGCTACGTGAAGCAAAAATGAGAAAGTTTTTTTGAACGGACTCCATTTTATCAATGTGGTATTGATAGTAAGGTAACCAGAAAACAACGGAATATTCAAAAATCGGAAGAATGAGACGAGAAGTATAAAGACATTTACTTCTTTTGATCATATTTTAATAAAGAAAACATGTGAAAAAAGTGGAGAAATCCAAGAAAATGACATTTTTTGGCATTTATTCAAATTCAGCACCATATCATTAGATAGCACCAATCACTAAAATACTTTATATGAGATTGAAGCCGATATATATCAGAAACGTTGTTAACGGGGTAATATATTGTCACATCATCCGCAAACATTTGAACTTTGGAAAATTGAACACAAGAGAGAAGATCGTTAATAAATAAAATAAATAATAAGATACCTAAATGATTACCCTGAGGAATATCTGACGCAATGAAGATGGCCCGACAAAGGGTGGAATTGCATAAGTTTTTGAATGCGACCAAAAAGGTAATTTAAAACCGGGACAATAAGTTTTCCGGAAAGCCAAATCGACCACAATTGTAAATAACCAGCTCATGATTAATTCTAACGAATGCTTTAGAAAAATCTGTATATATAATACGTCAATCTGCTTGTAAAGGGAAAAGCATCAGATATGTCACATGTAAGCTCTAACAGATTAGTAGAAATTGATCTACCTTTAGTGAAGCCATGTTGACATGGCGATATACTTTTGTATAGAAGAATAATGTAGCTTGTTTTCCAAGCTGAGGGAAAGTTGCTAAAAATATACATCAACGGACTACATCAGCACAATTACGAAAAACATAATACCATCGGGGCCTGGGAGACAAGAAAACTTAAGAGCGGATAATGCAGAATATATTTTTACTTCTGAAAAAGAAATGCATCTAAATATATCAAAAGATATTATCTGATACGGATTGGGCAGATTAGTAGTAATTGAATACGATTTTCGAAAGAATTTTTCGTTTCGAATCGACACACTGACGGTAAGGGGTTTTAACACCATTTTTGTATAGTCTATCGTTCCTAAAAAGCTGGTAGTCAGGGCAAAATATTTCACAATTGTTAATCCTTGCCTTGAACCAAGTTTCAAAAAAAAACATAATCAAGTATGAAAAGAAACTATGACATCGTAATCACAACCAATAAAAATAAAGATGTGACTAAGTTTCGTATTAAGGCCACGTGCATTTTGGTATGAAATGGAAAGTATATATTTTAGTTTTTTTGGTACATCAGATTGTACATCAAGCGTTATAGTAATCGATGGAACTGTAATACCATCTAAATCAGATGCCACCTACACTATTTACGGTGATATACCAGCCAGGAGAAAGAGATAATATATGTCCACCATGTTGCAATGGTTGTCACAAAAATGTATCTATTAAATTCAGTTGCGTTTGATATAGAATATAAAGGTTTATCAAAAATGGTCGTAGTCGGATAACGACCGTACATAGTTTATGTTATAGTTATACTGTCCACATCACATTTACCCTCAATATTTCAATTTTAGGAACTGTAAACCTTATATCGACTCAGATTTTAATGCTTATGTATATATTATATAATATGGCACACCTTAATGAACATCCCATCTTCTGCGTTTAACATCGTAAACAAAATGTCACATGTTTCCCATAACATATTATGGCAAACGTTTGTAAATAAAACCCCATTAATAATATGGTCAATGCAGCAGATGATTATTTAAATAAACATTTGTTGTTATTATTTTATTATTACCATGCTTTTTTAATTTAGCGTACAAGCATGTACTTCCGTTGTTGGAAGCTTTATTGTTAACGCTCAATGCAATTTGTTCCTTTTAATCAACCGAGTGAATTCTATTAGAAATCAGTCAGGCGTCGTTATTATACATAGACCATGAATAGGAGCGATAATGTTGTACGTAATACGTAAGCATGGCAAGTACCCATGTGCGCCCATTTTGACGTTTAATAAAGTATGAACAGCATTTTTCGTCAATGGTCTATATTTTTACTGCCCCAATACAATACAATACGCGATATGCCCTTTTTAGCATTTCTTATCACTTTTTATAAATATTGTTCACTTTTCATAGCTACTGCTCTTGAAATATGTTTTATTACTTAACAATATGCGCAATTATGAAAGTGGTACAAGTCATGTATGTTTTGTTTCGGGACTTTTAATTTATCTTAAAACACAGTAGAATAGCTGATCATAGTGAGTTGAAAGTATACTGAATTTTGCTTTCCGTTTGCAACTACCAGCAGGAGGGGGCAGACATCCTACAAAGTATATATATTCTTTGCCAATTAATTTTACAATGACCATGTGCATGTTTCTGATTCGCTCACTTTCGCAAAAATTTATATGAAATATGGCACAGATATGTATAGCTTATCCAGTTAGTTTCCTATTTAAAATAGGCAAAATCGGTTGCCAGCCACCCCTAAATTAACGAAAATCTCTCACGGCCACAATAATTGAGCTATCTATGCTTGATGGGCGCCGTCGAATGGCAAACACAAATATTAATAATGTTAAATTGATTGCTTCAAAATGTTTCTTTGAACAATATTTGAAAACTGAAACTGAAATTTGAATTGTATTTTGTATTTTTATAGATGAAAACTAGAGGGCTCTAACATAGTCGCCATTGCTGCATTGTATTTTATCAAGTGTTGTCATATTAATGATATGTGGGTATATTGTTTTTGTTGCAACGCTCTTTTGCAGTATCAAACTGTGGACAAACGCGAAGATGGCTTGTACCGAATTTGTGGCCGTGAGAGTGTCAACGAAAAAGTGCTATTAAAGCTAATTAAAAATTATTGCCAACTTACAAACGTTTGAACAACGCTAATTTGCCCCCATATCATTATTATAGTGGGTATAATATATACCTTGTTTGCGTTGGATTATAATCCATAGCCATTTAATTCATTATACTATTACGTATACTATATATTCAATGCTAAACAAATATTCTTTTATAAGAAGTGGAAGCATATGCATTGGCGGTCATAGAAGCGATTTAACGCAAACAATAATGATGTTATTAAGAAATTATTATACCCTCCACCTCAGTGATGAGGGTATACTAAGTTTGTACTTTCGCTTGCAACACCCAGAAGGAGGCGTCAGAGACTCTACAAAATATATATATTCTTGATCAGCGTCGAAAACTGAGTCGATTTAGACATGTATGTCCGTGTGTCCGAGTGTCTGTCTAAAAATCTAAAAAATCTAAAAGATCTATTTATCTACCACAAAAATTGAGCTATAAACTTGAAATTTGGTATGTACATCTATAAAAGTTCGTTCATGGATGTGCCAAAAATGGATTCGGATTACAGGCACGCCCACAATCAACAAATATCTATATATCTGCCACAAAAGTTGATCTGTGAACTGGAAATTTAGTGCAATTATTAAAGGCTAACCCATCCATCGATGTACCAAAAATGGGCATGGTTGGATAACAGACACGCGCACAATTTACAAAAAAACATATTCACCATAAAGCTGGACTTGCAAGCTGAAACGTAATACATACACTATTAGAGGGCGCAATATATATATATATATATGCCACGCCCACTCTTGTGGAGGTGGAGGGTATTTAAGATTTGACGTAAGCCAAATTTAGTTTTTTCCTTGTTTTTATTTTCTTATCAAATTATTTCTTACATAAGTAATGATTCTTTATGAGTATGTATGTACACTTCAATGTTTACATGCATATATATGAGTGCACTACTTAAAGTCGTCTATATATATGTATATATGTATAATATATATCTATATGGTCAAGTTCGCACAAAGCTGGGTTTTTGTTCCACATTATATACTACATATGATCATATGTCAATATGATAGTTTGTGACACTGTGATATGTGCGATATTTGTTACTTACCTCTTTTATTTTTAAGCGTTTTTTTTCAACTGCAATATTATTGTCAGCATGACCGCCAAGAGGCATCTGTACATTATTAATATCCATAGGGTTGAAATCGTTAGCACTGTGCGTTGAATGTAAAGGCACGGAAGAAGCATTTTCTTCGATTTCATTGTGTAAAGGTCTGGGACCAGCACCCATTCGCTGTCCGCTATCATCGTTTACTCGTAGACGTTGACCTTCAGTGTCTGCAGTGTTGTCAACGTCACGTTGTAGCTGTGGCTTATCAAGTATTTCTCCGAGTTCTTCTTTTATTTTCGCTTCCAACTTACGTCGATCATTTAAAAAATGAGGATCCTTATCTTTAGGGCCATGGGGTTCTAATGGGGGTGCTGGTATGAATATTTCTGGGCCGGTTTTTTGGAAATGTTTGTAGGCGCGTATCACCCGTTCACCACCAAAATTGTCAGGCAACAAGAAAATGCCGGCAAAACACAAAAGGCATAAAGTAGCTAATACTAAAACAACGAGACATTTTTCGCGCGATTTGCGTCCTATCGGTCCTATACGGTACATGTTGTCCTCTACAGGATATATTTGTCTTTAAGTAAATACCGTAAGAGAGAATTGTTTTGTACTTATGTTTGATATGTTTTCCTTTATCTTATTTTCGCGAGCGCAGGCGTATAGTACAACGTCGATAATGCGAAGATGATTTATAAAGATGATGAAAGAGTGTCTGCGTAGCTTTAGAAATTTGCAAGTAATTGCCATGTACCGGCGAACAAATTTTATGAAAGAACGGGCACAACTCAAAGTATGTTTGTGTGCTCTTCACAAGGTAACGAATACGATTTTAATGTGCAATATTTTATAAACATGTAGCAATAATTTTCTTTACGTGATTAGCGTGGTCAACATTAATTGTATTTTCGGTTTGTTTCAATCTACATAACATGAAAATAAAAAACTTTCACTTAAAACAAAAACATATTCAAAATCAAAATTTGTAGCATTAAAATTGCACTTTAATAAAATTGTTCTTCGTACACCTCAATTTCTCTTTTAACACATGAGTTTACTTTTTTATTTGATAGGTAACAATAACAAATTATTTTAATAAATTCTTCATTTAGATGAAACAGATACTTTTCTTATTGAACACGAAAATAAACGGAGAACAGTCTACAATACCGTTATCACACTGCGAACGCTGGAGACCACTAATGTAAGTGAATGTCTCCCTAACTAAAGTTTAAGTTTAATACAACAATAATAGCAACAATGTTAATAACTATAACCGTAAAGAGAGCACCAAACACTTTGTATAAGTACAAACACGTAACAACAAACAACGGAGCAAGGTGGGCTACTGTTTTGGTACATATCATCAAATATTTACGGTTCATATTTTAATAGAAATTATTTTAGCGTTACATGAATGGGAAAAACCATTTTTATTTACACCATAAAAATTTTATTCTAACAGTGACAAATGATCGGGTAGACGCTGGTCTAAAATAATTAAACTGAATCGAAGAAAAGAAAATATGCTTTTTAAGGATGTTTTCATACACTGCATACACTACACATTAATGAATTTGTTTTAATTGTTTTTCACATTCCATAAAAAAATTACATGCCTTAAATAGTAAGCCGAACTTGCGTAATATTCTTATTTGCGAGACATTTTATAATTAACTGTTGAAATGTTTTTCATTTGTTTTCTTTTTTCATGTATTTTGGCATATAAGAGTATGGCATGGCAGACTTTTTCTTTTATTTAAAATATCTTTTTAATAAGCAAATCGCAGCCTTCTTTCTTATTTGCTATTTTTGTAATTTTCTCTCACAATGTTTAACATTGCTTACACAAAGGTTACCACATCGTGCCAAACCGATGCTATGCAATAACTATCATTCACGATGTAAATGATAATTGAACCACTGTGAATATCAATATAAATTAAGGAATGAAAAATTGCATTAAAGTAAAAAAAGGTTATTGGTAACAATGAAGCCAATTATAATGCAGTACAATACAATTCCTCTATACCCTGGCAGCGACGCCATTTTGTAATATAACAATAAAAATTATTTCGTCATACAAATGTTATGTGTGTTTAAAAATAATTCATTAAATTAACTGTTACAACATTAACTACATTAACATTAAAATTACAATTTCTACCGTGGCATTTTGCTTGCCTTCAGTGCAGCGCTCTTGTCTAAAATCAAACAAACACAATACAATTCCATTCCAAGTGTGTAATTATTTATTTAAACGCTTCAAAATAAGGCTAAAAGTTAAGTAATAATGGAACCAGTAATTAAGTATGAATACTGCGATGATCAGTATGAAAGGGATCCTATTCATGTGGACAACAATGCAAAAAGGACTTTTAATGAAATGGCGGAAGAAGGCCTCCCAGAAAATCAGCATTTATTTCCAGCACAACCGCTACATATGAATCTACCTCCTCCTACTCTTGCTCATAATATTAAATTGTTACATCCAAATTTTAGTGCGGAACGAACTCCCGCCAAAAAGTCGAGAAAAGAAAGAAATATCTTGTTTAATCCACCTTTTTACCAATTGGTAAGAATTTTTCCTTTCAGTGATATAAAATTCTAATGCGGTTTATTTGTAGCTCAATGATATTAATGAAATTGGCCATAAGGGCGGATTAAGTGTGCGTTGCTGTACATGTGGATCGGTGGTAAGAGGTAGTAAAAATGTTTCTTCCAATTTTATCAAGCATTTGAGGCGGAGTCATCCAGCTGTTAAAAAAATGTACGATACTTATAAAATTCATCGCTTTGGAGGGAAAATACTCAAGACATTTATCGGCCATGAACACTACAAAGTATCAACAATGACCTCAAATAGTGTGCCTGAAGATGAACCATCATTATTACAAACTTCAGAAACTCGAGACGAAGAATTTAATTCGGAATTCTCGGAAGTTGACGCAGAAACTGTGCCGAATTCTTCAGAAAACGGTGAAATAAACTCCAAAGACACAATCTTTCAAAATGAACCACAGCCTCCAACAACTTCAAATACGGAAGGTACGGTGGATTTATCAGATAAAACTTTACATTTAATTAGTCAAATGATAGATGAAAAACTGAACAGCTTCGTAACTAAAGCAGAATTTAAAAAACATGTCGATACGATAAGCGTATCAGCATCATCAGCAGTTCAAATAGAAAAAAACAACGATTCTGAATCGACGAAGGATTCAAGTCAAGCGCAATTAACATTTCAAGAATTAAGCGAAAAAGTTAACAAACTTCAACGTGAGTGTCAAGATCTACGCTTGGCTATGCAACAAACCGAAGCCAGTAAATGGCAACTTCAAGCAGAAATCAGTGCTTTAGAAAGAAACTTAAATCAACGCAAACTTGTTGTAAAAAATCTGACTATTGCAGATCCTTTACAGCCAAACAAAACTGTCGAAAATTTATTTGAAGAAAAACTTCAATTGCCGCCTATACCCATCCTCAGTGTGATTTTACTACCCGCTTCCAAGATGGATAGTAGTAACATTCACAAGGGAAATCTCTTGGTGGAATTGAAACATGTTCAAGATGTTAAAAAAGTCTTTGCAGCAGCGCATAAACTCAAACACACTGGAGTGTTCATTGAACGAGAGTCTTCGCCTCTTCAACGCAAACGTAAGGAGAAGCTGTTAATATTACGTAAAGAACTGTTAAGACGAAAAGGCGAACTCGCTGTTGGAGTTCGTAATACTGTTCTCACAGTGGAGGGAACAGCTTTTTATTGGGATGATGTACGCGGCCTCTGCCAAGTGGCATCCAATCAGGGGCATACGCTAAATGCAGTGGAGTACTTAAAGACTTTAACTGAGGTGGACTTGGAGGAATTTATTAACGTTTTAAAAAACTATAATGTACAAGTAAGATGAAGTTTTTATTTGGTGCAAAATAAAACTTAACCTTTCTGGCCAGCCTTAAAGCGCACCAATGTCTTACAAGCTGCGTTGTGTATTTTCGGGTCGATTTGATCTGTAATTATAGATAACAATGCTAGAAACGCTCTTTAGGACACGGTTTATATTTCAATCTTACAAATTTTATGTTGACCTTTGATGGGGAACACCACTGGCAATTGCTCTGCTTGAGAACAGACCATTACATAAGGTGATTCAGATTCACCGGATGGGTACACTTCTCGGTATTCCTCCTGAGGCAGGCAATCTTCCACTTTTACGCATCCTAACAAACAGCCAGTTGGGTAATATTCGGGGAACTTTAAATTATGATCTAGAACCGTAATTATTTATAGATATAACTTTTTTAATTTTGTAGTTTTTTAGTGCGCACCATTGTAATATAATTTGTAGAAATTCTCAAGTTCTTGTATTTCGTCAGAACGAGGTTCCTTGATGGTGGATGCTATCCATAAGCGGCCTCTGTGTTCAGTATACCAGGAACGTCCCTCGTGCCTAAAAATGAGAAAACGTGAAAATATATTTTATACGAAATCGCTTGGTGGTTTGCTCTTGACTTCTTGATTCCCGCCACCAGCAGAGAAGCCCAGGGTTGATGCAGTGATATGCACTGTCGCATATCTTGCATTTCCATCAATTCTTTATCCTGCACCCGATTATAAATTCTCTCTAGACCATCATTTAACGTAGGACCCTTGCTTCTAGATTTATCCTCAATTGATTGCCTATAAATAGGTCTTTCTGCCTGTAAATTCGGATCTAAGTTATACATGCATTCCAGGGATTTAATTTTGTTAGTTTTATTATTTGACCAATTGCTTGGATCTTGTGTTTCAGCATTCACTTTAGCCAACGAATCAAGGATTTTATCTTCATAATCTTTCATGGTTATGTCATCATCCAAAACGCGACCCGCGAAGTCTACCTTTATTGTACGATTGGCACGACTGGTATGTTTACGTTCATGGATTTCTTCTTTTAAGCTGGCAAATTTAGCGCGTTGCTCCTCCGTGTGCCATACAGAATTCTCTTCAAAGTAGTCTAATTCATCATCAATGACGGTAGTACGTTTTTCACTGTTACGATCATATTCTAAAAGGCGATCTCTTTGATCTAAAGCTTTCTTCAAAGCTTCCCCACCCCCTTTTTGTTTTAGGGATTTCAAGAGATTTTCACTTTTCTTGTCCGAGCCTTTCAATACTTGTTGCTCCGCATTCGTGCAGACTACCTCCCCACAGAAGAGACAGGGACCGCTACCTTCCTGTTCACACACAATACGACCGCAACTCAAGCAATTATTGATTAATTTATGTTGAGCGGCCTGACAATTACACCAGTGACGACCTTTTAGCATAATAGTTTCCCCAATAACGCTACCATCGGCCGTGTAGAGGTTCACATATTTAGTTTTCTTTTTACATCCTTGATACATTTGATTGTTATCTTGCTTTCCAGCTGTCATGTTTTGTTTAATGATCGCTGTACCAGCGTTAATGGGTTTCTTTTTTTGTTGCTGCTGTTGATTCTGATGTTTCTTATTCGGCAGAGTTTTACTAAACAGACGTTTCTTGCATTCACTTAAAAATAAACGATGTTCCTCACATTCCGTATTAAGCAATGAATCGAAGTAGTCGTCGAATTCTTGTGATGTTTTTAGCGATAATATATATTTTATCATATCATCCGGCACATCGAAATCTAAACAATGGGATAATACCTCCCGCAACCACTTTTCCATGCTTGTTCCAAAAAAATTAATCAAGTAAAAATTTTTCTTGTCCTTTAATTCAATCTAAATTCTTTGGCAGAAATTAATAATTTATTTAATCTTCCATCGCAATCCAGCAGCAATAAGTTACATTTGAAAAACAATTCTTTAAATTTGTGTTTTATCGCCCTGCAGTAAATGAAGACTGTGGCCTCTGTAGAGTACTAAAACCATAGAAAATATTCTATAATTAGCACAAACAAGACCAAGACGAGGCAATTAAATCGTAGTTTTTAATAGGAAGTAAAAAATACTTACTCGGGGCGCTTGTTAAGAAACTCTTATAGAAAAAAGTAAATACCAGAGATTTTATAATTCCAATAATATGTTTGGTTTGATATTTTAATAATTTGCACTGTTTTGATTTATGTATAACAAGTAATTATAGTATAAAAATTTTACGATTTTTACTTTTCTCTGCTTTTACATAACAGAACTTTGTCCGTTTAATTATACACGAAAAAATGAGATTTTGTTCAAAAAGTTAAAGAGAGTGAGAATGTCTGCATTATCTAATCTAATTTGAATTGTATTTTCTTTTTGTTTTGCTTTTGGTTTTCTTCCGTGTACAAAAACATGGTGAAAGTTGACGTAGAGTATTGGTAAATAACTCCTGATGGATGTTTCATGTGCATTTATTGTTTTTGTAATTTCGTTCCAGTGGAAAATGCAATTTCGAGTGGCAATGTAAAATGCTGCAAAGTTTTTTAAAAGACCGGAAGCCTGATACAGAAATAGTTTGCCATCGGGGAAGGGAAGGTTCGTTCGAGGTTATGATTGATAAAATTTTGATTCACTCCAAATTACAAACGCTGGCCTTCCCTAATCATGAAAGCGTGTTGGAAAATATAGAGCGTGCCGAAAAAGGCTTGCCATTGCTGAAAACTAAAGAACAACCCATAGAAAATTGTAGAATTGTGTAAAACCACAACATAATAAAGAGAGAGTATCATTTGTATGACATGAATTATTTGGATTCTTGGCGTTTTATTATTACTATTTTATCTTTACAGGATAGTTGAGCCCCTAGCGGAGGCGATTTGGCCAATGACAGATAAATGCCGAATCGAATTTTACCACCAAGTTCGCGCGCTATAGTATTCAAGGGTTCGGCGGTTTTCCGCCCGGTATGTTGATCAATGCAAATCATTTGGCATCGAGTACAAAAGCCGTCTACCTTAAATTCAATATTGCCTATGTGTAAAGATTCAAAATTATTTTCCTCCAAAGGTAATGTGGATTCTATGATAATATTAGCGCGGAAACGATCAATGCTATTTGCTAAGGGCTCTTCTTCATTGATACATTTTTGGACCAGCCACCTAACGGAAGTGCGATTGATTAATAAAAATTGAGACTGATTAGCTAATGTGACGCTCTTCGTTACACCATCACGATTGCGCCTCTCACCGCTCTGTTTAATCAAACGCAGTCCTTCCATCTCCAAGCAATCGCTCAACCATGCAGCAATTTGATCACCACAATCCAAGCCATCAACCATATCATTGCAAACTTTACTCTGACAAAAAAAGGCGTCCTTTACTTTCTCTCCGTCAGGACACAGTTCTTCTAAAGGTACTGTTATATTGGGCATGCCAGGAAATTTTAGTATTAATAGTCCCTCAACTATATTAATAATTGGGCTTATCATGCACATTCTGGGATGATGTTTTTGCGTTATAGCCATGCCGCTACTATTGACAACCATCCAACAGCGATCATACAAGAAACCAGTTGAATTTATAGGCCAAAGGCTCTGAATTTTAAAAGAACCACAAGATTTAATAGGATAAATGCAAATCTCCCGCAATTTCGGATTTAATTGTTGCCTCAAAGCTGAAGGTAAATTGCTGTTGTCCTTTAAACGATCTAATATTAGCTCTGATCTATCTAAATAACATTCTTTTAGCAGGAGCACCACTTTGTCGATATCTTCCTTGCGCGTCATATAACCGCACGATATGCGGACGGCTCCAGTGGGTACACCGTCGATGACGTCATTGTAATCACTGCATATATGACCCGCCTCGAATTGTTTGCGAATGTCTGAATTGGTTAATTTTAAAAACCACTGGCAGGCACCCGGATTGCAGAAGCAACCTGTGCGTAATTGTATATTATAAACGCTAGCCAGGCAGGCCAACTCAGTAAAGCCCACATAAGTGCCATCTTCACGCAAAATATTGAAAGTAACAATGCCGCCTTGGCTCTCGCTATCTGCATAATCTGTGTGATTGTACAGTTCCAGTAGAGAGTTGCCGTTGCCATATCGAAGACAATTCAATTGAGCGAAACAGTATTTGGCTAATTGGAAGACATATGAACTAATTCTTTCCATGGTGTTTCGCTTCGGTGTGGCTGGTATCAGTCTCTCCAGAGTATTAAAACCATCCAAAAGTGCAGCGATTGTAAGAAATGGTAGAGTACCATCTTCGAAACGATCTGCAAACCCGTAACGCTTTTCATGAAAATTATCTGTAGTCATGGCAACATTTACCGTGCCACCACCATAATACTGTTTGTTTAGGATGTTCTGGCCCCTTTTACTAACTAACACAGCACCAACTCCCGTGGGATAGCTGCAAAGATTTTATGCCCAATATACTACAAACACTGTTACATGCAAACTTATTACAACTTACCCCAACAGTTTATAAAAGGAAACACAGAGAAAATCGGGTTTGTACCGCTGCAAGTCCAGGAAATTTGTGGCCACATAGGAGGCAGCATCCAACATCACGTAGAAATCACAAACATCTTCACTGTTCTCTGTATTATTTTCTTCGCATATGCTTAGTCCCCTGTTCACTAAACCTTTATTGTGTATTGTGTCAATAACTCTTAATGGCATTTTAAAACCACTAAAATTACATTGAGCGGAAAATACGAGCAGTGAATTTCCAAAGTTAGAGCGCGAAACGTGTGGCGGGAGTGGTGTTTGCAGGTTTTGAAGAATTTCATCTTTAGTCAATACGAATTTATTGGCAGTTTTAACAATCTCACGCATGCCCAACACGGAAGTATGATTTTCTTGACAGTAATAAAAGCTACCCTCTGGGCCAAAGTGGAATGTCTCTGCTACTAGTTTAAGGCCTGCTGTAGCATTCGCCGTGAAAACTACCGCATAGTCGGTTGCATTTGTATTGAAATGTCTTAAAATTCTACAAATAAGTTACAACCATTAAATTATGTCTTACCTGCCAAGCCTAATTGTATAAATCTTACCTAAAACGTACTTGATCTATAAGATCACCAGTTACTTTACAGGTGTGGGGGTTACAGAAGAGATTCTCTTTTAATAGTTTGCTAGAGGCTTCTATTTGACTTTCGGTATATAGTGTAGTACCGGCATGATCCAGATACGTATTATCTGAAGGTGTCAATTTTTTATATAAACATGTAGATGATAATAAATCACATTGTTATGATTGATCAATTCAAATGATTACATTCCACAACTCAATTTATGTTTATACAAGTACGAAAGTGATCAAATTCAATTTTTCACTATTTCGCCTACTTTAGTAATAATATTTATTTATAAATTTTCTCATTCTGATATGTTTGCAATTGTGACCTTCACGACTTTCAAAATTATGGACACACATATGTTACATGCGTATGTCTAACAAAGACGACTCTAAACGATGCACTTATAATACACAAATGGTACCGAAAGGGAGCGTATTCATTATTTGGGGCGAAAGACTAAGCCAAGTTGCACGACCTTTTACATTATGGTAATACGGGTATACTTTGGCAAATACGATTAATTCGTCCCGTGTTATTCAATACGTTCCAGAACATTCGACATATATGTATTTATACTGTACAACACAAAGTGGCGCAAGGTATATTATATTTGTATTCAAAGTCGGAATATTTTTACTTTAATAAATGGGCGACATCTGCTATGTGATCGAGATAACTTTTCGCAGGCACTTTCACGATCGCATGTTATTCGATGGATACCTCTATAATTAGATAGCTAGATAGATAGAAAACCGCATTATCATAAACAAATCTCATCTGATAAATAGAGATTTGGTCACTTTTATACATTCTGCATTAGATCAGATTGTCATTGTCATACAAACTTTATATAATTTACATGTATTAAGTAATCGGATAATAGGCACGCCCACTATTTACAATGAACTATTTGGTACAGAATTCGATCGCAACGGTCAAATGCAGTACATACATGCAACGCCCACATTGTAGACATAAATGTTAGTGGTCTTCAAGATGGTGTCATAAGCCAAAGTTAGCTCTTCCTATTATTCTTATGAAATAATATAAATATTAAAGTTTCACTAACCTCCAAGCCTTTGAAATTCTTTAGCAATAGCCACTAATTCACTTTCATTCAATTCCCATTCCGAAACCATAACTTTTTTTTTTTTTTTAACGTATTAAGTTGATATGGCCAAGTGACTAAGACTCATATAGCCAGAGTAAGTCGCACTGACAAAGACGCCAACAGCCTTCACTGCCAGGATCACATCAGATTTAGATAAAACACAAGCACAAAATCGTGCAAAAGAGAGAGTCCCGTTATTTTATATAAAATGAGTGCGCGCAGTCCCCAGTCATAGGTCCGTCGAGTTCAGAAGTCAAGCGCGCACTGAAACCATAACTTTAAAGAAGCAAAATTACAAATCAGAATATTAGAGCAGAACTTTTCAAAACACTTGTTGCTACCCAACTAACGTTTGTTTATTGTGAAGATGTTAGAAACAGCTTGAAATTTGACAATCGCTAAGCTCACGCATATACAGTTAATGATATCATGCATTGTTGCACTGAAAAGTCAACTCAGAGTTGAATGTGCGATAGAACAAAATATTTAACTGCAGTACTGCAAGTTGACTTAATTCTACTGCATTGCTATATATATTGGCAAGCAAAACAAAAGCAAAACATCGGGCGGGGCAGTGAAGACTATGTGCAATCCCGCTATACAGCTTTGTCCGTCTTTGATTACCAAATATATGGAATGCAACAAGTTTTTTCTTTTAAGAACATTCCCATATTTGTGATATCAAAAAATCAAAAAAAGGGCCGGTGACCCTAACTTGTTATATTCAGCAATTTTGCATTTTTACTACACAGTTCGTGTTTATATATCGGAGTCATGATACACATAACTGGACAAAACTATAATTCTAAAGAAATCGTTCAAAATATATTTTCGCCTTTGATCGGCATAGTTACCAGCAATTATGCGGATGAGATTTGCCATCGAAACAATTTAACTTTTGCCGAGTTGTTGCAACCTTTTGCCCGTTTACAAAATGATGGTAAACTTCTATGCTAATCGAAAATATTGAAGTTAATATAATCTTCAATTTTCACTTTAGCTCAATTTCGGGATGCTCTCGGAACTAGCGTTTCCATAAGAGGGTTACGTTTAAATTTTTGTAACGTAGATTGGCGACCACCCCAAACTGTGCTGGCACGTAAAATGCTTAATGAATCGGTCACAAATGCTGCCAGTAACAAAAGTACAATTTTTAAAGTTCAGGATGTTACGCTTGAATTGCCATCAGTGGAACCTTGGTTTGAACAATGGCGCGAAACGTTTTTAAATGTGCAATTCCCTGCGGATCATGAATTTACGCGACATTTTTTGAGTTGCCTAATCATATTATCAAGCGGCGATCCTTCTGTTGTAGAAACAGCTCAAAAATTATCCCAGCACGTACATCTAATGCAAAGTGTTACACCACAAAAGTTACCCAAATGGTTTCATTCTGTCGATGTACTAAATAGTTATGTACTGTTGCATGAGGAAAATCAAGACGATCTGTCACGTGCCCAGCACAGCTATGAGCTGCTAAAATCGACATTCGGTGACTCGAAATGTTTTTTAATACAAATCAATTCCTTGAATGCTAAAATGCCCAATGAAATACCAGACTACTGGGCTCCCTTTATTAAAAGACAACCCAAGGCTGGTGAATACTCCTCCGGTAATATAAGTAGTGATCAGTTAAGCGGTACTAAAACACCACAAGATAGTGGTGTGGGAGCCTTTGCCATACCCAACATTCAAATCCCTACCCTAAACGATACTTTCAACGAATCGTTTGAATCAGCAATACCCCATCCGCTTAGCCCCGTGCAGGAACACGCTACCGAAGCTATAGTAGATTTACAAATGAATTCCCATAAAAACTGTTTTAATTGGTGTTACATTTTTATAGAACTCGAAGTTTTCTATAAGCAACGAAAGTATATCCTCACAAAATATAAATCCAAATGTGTGGTCGGGTGAAACTGACAATGAAGCACGGCATGGGCAGTGTCTAAATGCCATGGATGTGGAGAATATAAGACATTTCGTACAAGACTATGCAGTACGAGCGCTAATTCCGTATATTGAAAATTTGGTGGTTGCACTAAACGAAGCGGTAAATGTTGATGTATTGCTTAAAAAGTGATGCACAATTTTATTGTTCTCTTTAAGGTAACTAATAAGAAGGGTGTAAGCAAGTCCCTATTAAGTGCCACGAAACGTTGGTTTGTTACAAGTAAACCAGGTTCCAATGCCAGCAATCAAAACACAGTCATGTGAGTACATTTGCATTTGATTGAAATGTTTATGTGTAATATTTTTTCTAGCTATACCCAAGAATCGACTGAATTGCAAACGCGTAAATTAGGAGATTTGTATTTTATGTTCTGTCATTACAACATGGCTTTCCAGGCCTACCATCAAGCCAAAAGAGATTTTAATGCAGATTCAGCTTGGCAATATTACGCGGGTGCTTTAGAAATGGCTGCTCTGTCGGCATTTATGCTGGGCACTGCTAACCGTAAAACCTACGACTACATGGAAGATGCCATTGTTTGCTACTTAAATGTGTGCAAGTAAGTTATGCAGTATACGTGTATAAAATAATGTTCATAACTGATGCGTATTCACCGTTCAAAACACAGATTGCAACAATTTGCCACCAGAGCCACGCTGCTAAGTGTGGAATGTCTGAAAATGGCTCGTTTGTATGGAGAAGCTGCTAAACAATTGCTGCGCATGACTAGTGAAGAGTCGGATCTGCGCAGTGCGCTACTGGTGGAGCAAGCAGCTTATTGTTTTTTATTTGTTACACCAACAGCCATGCATCGCAAGTATGCTTTTCAAATGGTGTTGGCAGGCAATCGGTATTCACGAGCTGGCCAAAGAAAGCACGCCTATCGCTGTTACAGCCAAGCATACCAAGTGTTTCGCCAGCGTGGCTGGAGTTTGGCTGAGGACCATATCCAATATACTAGGGCTAAACAAGCGTGCATGCTGAAAAAATTAGAGGAGGCGAGCAATTCGTTTGCGCACCTCCTAAGGCCGTGCAGTTTGCAAAATTCTCAACAGCAACTGATCTTTTTAAAAGAATACCTCCATACTCAAAATGTAAGTTATTCTAAACTCTGTTTTGTCCTTATATCCTCTAGCGCATCAAAATCTGTATCGATTTGTTTACTTTGCTGAAAAGCTAACGTTCCTCAAAATTGAGATATTCGTCTGAAATGTGTTATAAACATTCTTAGTTTATGCAAACAGTCCATAGCCACACCCACAATTGACAAAAATTTCTTGCCGACACGCAGTGGACACGTATTAACATAAATACGCATCCACTCTATATTTAATATAAAATATACATTTATTGTGGCTTTTGATTCTTGAATGATTTATTGGCAGGAATACATCAAACATACTCCCGAATTGAGTTTATTACCATTGGCCATACCGCAGGTGGTGCAGGAATCTATACGTGTTCTAACTCTAACACCCACAGCACCTTCTGGGATAAACGCCAATACGATAGGGGCTTCTAATGTGGATATACATGTAGGTGAATTCATTGAATTTGTAAAAGAGTTGATACACAAATAATAGAACATATGGGTACCGTCTATATTGACAACTTAGTCCGACATAAGAGATGAGAGCATTTGGCATAAAATTGAGGAAATGCTTGTAACCACAGCCTTATCTAACAGACCATTGATTTTCAAACCATTGCGAAGCTTGTTCACCAAAGAGACACCAACCAGTGAGCAGCCCTTAGGCATACAAGGGGGTAAGTTGTTGGAAAATGAAAATAACCGATTTAAATTGTCTGCCCTTAGAGCCGATCGTTGTAGCTGTTATGCTAACAAATACCATCGGGAGTGGCATTCACTTGAAAAATGTGGACTTGATATGGAAATTAAAATTAGATAACGATGAGGAACTCAGCAATATATGTTTATACGAAAATGGCGCTGAGAATCCAAGTGCGTACTGGTTTTATATTATACATAAAAATTCTTATTACGAATAAAAACCTTAGATAAGGCGGCTGTTAAAGCGGCTATTAAAAGTGGCACTCCGCAAGAAATGGAACTGGCCGAGAGAGCTCAGCAAACGTTAAACTTTCAACTGATACCCAAATTGACCGGTTTGCTTAGTTTAGTGGGTATGGTAGCGCAGGTGAACTCCGTTGCAGAGCCCGTCAATGCATTGTTGGGTTCCTTGCAATTTGAAACACAAACTTTCCGAGCACCCGGAAAGCAAGCGCAGCAATTATTGCTGGATCAAAAGTTAAACATACGCGTTGTAACTTCACTGCCCTCTTTAAGTGTTAGTTTTTCTGCCATACCCTCAACATTGATAGCTGGCGAAGTGCTACCAGTTACTATAACTCTAAGGAATGAAGGATGCAAACCTATTAACGAACTCTTTTTAAGCAGCGACAACCCACGCTGGCTAGCAGTGCAGGACAAAGAACCTTACATACCCTTATCCCTATTAAAATGTAAGTTTATACATTGCAAAATGTTGTTAATAATTTAGTAGTAATAATTTATTATGCTTCATAACAGCCATCAAAGATTTAGCTAACGAAAAATTGGTGAAAGATAAAGAAATACGCCGTCAACATGTGTTCCGGTTGTTGAAACCGAAAACCTCGGATTATTTAAGTTTACAAGCGCAAGAGTCTACCTCTATATTGACTTGGTTGCAAGCTCCTTATGTTAAGGGAGAATTCATTCTACGTTTAATGTTCTACTACTCCTTGCCCAGCGATTCAAATGGCCACCTCAAATATCGCTTGGTGCGTCATGCCTGGACATTTCAAATACATGAATGTGTGACGACAGAAGCCACTTGTGTTATAAGCAATCATGCAACAGGTGAATTGGGTTTAAATATTGACGTACGCCACGTTAATAGCCAGCATCAACCGACAACAACTGGGGAAACTGAACTCTATATTAATTCATTAGCTTTGAGTTGTGATCACCTGAAATTAAATTCAGAAAAATTTTATAGTAAGTAATAGCGCGAGCATTAGCACAAGTATGCAAGGAACATAAACATGAATGTTTTTCAAATTTATAGTCTTGAATCAAATGGAAACGACTGCAGGAACTCTGGGCGGTAAATAATGTTTTGAATGTTTAATTATTTTCTTCTTCATAACACGCGTGTCATTTTTATTAGATTATTGCCTGAAGCCTTCCAAATGCATCAATTTTCAATGTCGACTGAGAAAACGTACGAAATACTCGACGAAACCCTCCAGAGAACAATGCATATTAAAAGATAGACTGTCATATGTAATGGACGTAATGCCTATAAGAGATCCCATCACCGAACACAATCTACCCAAATTGCATGCTCTATACAGTTTTTTGGCCAACCATGAGACTGTTTATTTCAGCAATAACATTACTACTGAAGAGTTTAATAAGCAGCTCACTAATTATGAAGCCTGTACAACATTAGCGGTGTGTTGGTCGGCGTTCATTACACACAGCAGTATACGTCGTGTAGCTCATGGTCAACACTTTATTCAAATGAAGTTTATTTACGAAAGGTATACGTGTCCCGTAAATATAGAACTAAGCCCCAGTGATCTATTAAACACAAGAATGAAAAGGAGACTGGCTATATCGCACTTTGGTGCTGACAATGTTAACGATGTCTTGAATTTAGTTAAAACGTTAACAAAAACAACGGAAACACAAAATGATTCAGATGACGATATAGATAGCTGTTGGGAGGAAGAGCCGAACGACAGTTACATAGGCCAACGATGCATCCTGGAAGATGACACAATTTCACTTAGTATTAAAGTATAACTTCGTAAACAATTAGTGTTGAAAAATGAAAAGTGGATATTTATACATGGCATAAAAATAAATTACATTCTGCTATATATTTTTATTATTTTATTTAGAAATTAAATAGTGAATACAAGCGTGACTAGATGTTTTCCACAAGAGACGTTGGGACGTGGGACTGGGATTGCAGTATTACGAACGCTTTTTATTTATATAAACCTTACCGGTAGCATATAGTACCTGTGAACAGGCGCAGATGTTGGCTAAAGCACTACCCAAGAGAGCACCTACCACATTGGGTATGGGGTACGCCTGCCACTCGCGGTCCCAATCCAAAGGTGCCACTATAGAGCCAGCCCAAGCACCTAATATACCACCCAAAGCATTGTATTTAAATAAGTCTAAAGCTGTATCTTCACTTTTTGTAAGGAAGTCTGGTTTTTCACAGAAGCACACCTGTAAGGCGCCGCCACCGCCCAACAGAAACACCGTAGGCGACACTGCAAATATGGTTAATAACAAGGCTAGAACAAAAGTTTGTTCGTAGTTTTGTAAAACGGGAGCACCCAATATAATGCATATGAATCCAAAAAGCATTATACACAAGAATTGCAGTGTTAATCCGCCGGCCAATTCTTTAGGTGTAAAGTATGTCTTTTTTTTCTGTTTTTGTTTTAATGTCAACAAACCGACATCGTGTCGTCCATAGTAATGGCAGAGAAGCACTTTCAGCATTTCACCGGTGAATACGATTGGCACGATTAACGAATTCCAGAGAGTCCCCAAATGTGACCAATTCAATTTAAATTGCATGTAAGTCATACAAATCAATATTACAGCTAAACTGATGGACAAATGAAATAGTTGATGTTTCGTTTTTTGCGTATCGAATTTTTGGGCCATTTCGCCAAACTTGCCTCCCATTTGATTTATAATAATCCGAAATAAATAAAACCAAAACAATAAAGAACGAGCAAAGATAGCAACGGAAAAATCCCCGGAAAAATCGGGATTTCCCAATTATACCATTTCCGTTTGTGAGCCACGCCTCAACAAATGATATTCAGACATTCCATTTGAAATTTAGAATTATTCAATTGGAAATCGGAATTTAGACATCCGTATGAATCAATACTAAGTAGTTTCGTAATTGGTACTCAAAGTGGCGGATGGTTGCGGGTTCCCTACCTACAACTATCGAACCCGTGTATGCGGTGATGGACCCGTTTTCTTCATTAAGAAAAAGATTGGAACGGCGAAAACACTAATAGAATTTATCACCTAAGTGCAAATCTTTTCTGCACGTATTAAGTTAAGAACCACGCCCACAATCGACATCTGTAACAGAAATTGAGCTTGGAAGTTGGAATTTTGTACAAGTAGTATACGTAGTGTATATACTATTATATATGGCCTAATCATGTACCAAGCCAATGCCCACGCCCACCGTTTGGAGATGTGAAAGGATATTTAAGATTTGGCCTAAGCTAAATTTAGTTTTCTTTTTTGTTTTTGTTGCGAAATTTTTTTTCATTTTCTTTAAAATCTATTATAATCGATTGTATTGTAATAACTGGGCCCCGCCCTGAAACGGACGATGTATGTGTGTGTGTGATGCTTAAAAATTGTTGTAATAATAATGATAATAATTCCTCCCTTTTCTGTAAATAAAAATTTCTTCTTTTAAAATTAATTAACAACATATGAAAATAAATTTCCTCCTCTCTCTGGGAAATTTTCCATTTAAAATATTTCTCACGAATGTTTCTATTTTTACCCTCACAGCGTTGCCACTACGCCAAAAAATATTCCGTGGGTAACTGTCGGCGCTGTCTTGGCGCACGTCATTTTATTTAAGAAAAATTTACCTTTCTATTAGGTTGTACTAAATTTTAGATACCTCCTATCTCTATATCGTGCGTTCTACGTGATGTAAATATATTATGATTAAATAATGTCAACCAACGTCGCGGTTGCTACGGCAAACTCACACTCGTCTTATCCCCAAAATGTACAAATGTCAATTCTTATAAATGCTTTACGTCGAAGAAACTAAAATTTCGCTAACCTTATTAAGCCTCAGTTACTGCATACTAAGTAGAGCTCTTTATGAGAGTAGTGCTTATTAAAATTATTATTATGTTAAACATTCCGTGGCATCCTGTGCTACGAAGCACAAAACTGGACCGCTACTGTATATTGTGGAACAGCTGCTTATTAAAATATCCTTGTTTGCAATAAACATTTAAGAACTTACAAATAAAATAGCGACTATAGAGAGCTTCTGAAGCAAATCACTTTAATTTTATTTAATCCGGAATGCCCGAATGTATAGTTATAAATCGCAAATCTGCGATTATGCTAATATGGATATTTGTATTAAGTGGAATTAGACAAACTCAAACAGATGAAAGTGAAACAAAAATATCTGCAAATAGCAATAACAGTAATAATAATGAAGTGGCCCCTTACGTGTTACGGAATTTCAATGAAACCACACAGACTATATCACTGTGCCAAAATACGGCAAATACTAGTTGCAGTGAATTACAATTTCCATGTATTCGTTGCATGTACAATTACACCTGCCTCTACGGGCAGGACATTTTGGTTAATTGCACTGTACCATATCATGTAGAATGCCAGGGAAATAGATGGTTCTGGCATAAAATGAATTGTCGCTATTGCTATCAAACGGAGCGGTGGCAGCAAAAGTGCGTGCGAAAAGGCAATTGTAATTCCGTTAATGGTCAATATTACAAGACGAATTGTACGGTGAATGCAGATGTATTTTGTTTAGGAAATCGTTCTTTTTCACGAAACGTTAAGTGTAATTGGACTCAAGGCTACCGTTGGAGCACAGCCCTAATGATAAGTCTTACCCTAGGTGGCTTTGGCGCCGACCGTTTCTATTTGGGTCACTGGCAGGAAGGTATAGGCAAACTGTTCAGTTTTGGAGGTTTAGGGGTGTGGACTATAATCGATGTAGTATTAATATCTCTACATTATTTGGGCCCAGCCGACGGTTCCCTGTATATATAAAATACTGTTCATACGATGTAGACTAGTCTGAATTTAGCTTTTAAGTTATAAAGCATTTTGTGTTAATAAAATTCTAGAATTATTTTTTACATACGAAAAGTTTATTCTTCCACCACAGCATTATTTTTATCAAGGTCTTTCTCATTTTCGCTACAACCGGCATCATTGAAATATAAGTGTTTATTTATTATCCTTTTAATTTTCTCTCGTCCTCTTTTTTGCGGAACTTTTACCTGCTTGTTTAGTTTTTGTTCACGGTCCCTTTCTATCTTTTGCCAGTACTGCGTCTCCGCATCGCCGACCAAAACCTTGCATTGATATTCGGTACAGTGCAGCCGTTGCACAAGTTGTAAAGCGGCATCTGCCGTTTCCAACCTCAAGTGAGCAGACTGGGCGCCCTCTTTAATATCAACATACTTAACGGCTGGATATTGACGCAGTTCAGTTTTAAATTCCTTAATATCGACGCAGGGCTCTAATAGAGTTATCTGCACTATAAGACCGGGTTCGTAAGTAAACATTGGAGGTTTTCCTAAAGCTCTTGTGGCCTCTTTAATGTCCACTTCTGCAGATTGTGCTTCTTCTTCATTTGCCCCGTAAAAATTCATGTTCATTTTTTGCAAATTGTGTTCGATTTTCCTTTGCGGTGCTGGTTGTTTGTTCATCTGTAATTTATCATCACTTTGTAAATCCCCATCTTGTTTAATTTGCTGCTGTTGATCATGCCAAATTTTACGCTTTAATTCGCGCACACTTTCCCTTTGTAAATTGAGGTACTTGTTCCGCAACTTTTTCCAATCTTTTTTGGGCAGGATCTTTAATTCATAATAAGCCACATCGGTGCTGAGTTCGCCCATAAATCTCAATTTATCGGCAGATTTCGATTTTTTCTTCTTTTTCCGACACTTTTTCTTTTCATTGTGTTCCCCTTCGTCAGTTTTTTTGTTATTAGTTTCCTCCAATTTCTCACTTTCTTGAGCCATATTAAGTTCTTCTGTAGCATTATCCAATTTAATTTTTTTAGCTTCTGGTTCAAACGGTGTTTCTGGATCATCAGTGCAGTCTTTACGTTTCTTCCTATTTTGAGACGCATCCTCTGTTTCACTCTCCTCCTGCTTAATGTAAGTTTTAACGCTAGTTAACTCGGCGGGATCGTGGTCTAGCGCACACATAACAGCATTGAATTCATTGAAGGCTTTTATGGCTTTTCCAATACTCTCCTCCTTTTCGAATTCTACAAAACCAAATTCTTTGATTCTTCGAGACCTCTTATATCTGGGCAAGGAAACATATGTAACCTTGCCAAATTTTTGAAATATGCGGCGAACCCAATCATGATCTGCTTGAGGTGGTAAGCCTTCTATATATAACGTTTTATCATCTACATTTCGCTCTTCGGGCAAGGGCTTCTTGCGTTGAACTCTTTTCTCTTTTTCATCCACTTCCAGCAGCTCTGAATTATTCAAAGCTTTCACTATATCTTCTACCTTGTTCGTTAGAGCTTTCATTTTATTAAATGTCAAGAATACTTCTAGATGAACGTCTATGAAAATATCGTCTTTTAAATTAACAGCAAACAGAGTATTTACAATCATAACTTACAGGGATCTTTGTCAATGAGCTTTCTTAAAAATCTGTCCTTTGTTAAGTTAGCATCACCAAAGTAAAATTCCATTTGCTCACGTATAGCATTAAAATAATGTCGTTTCCGTTTTCGATTGGCTTTTTCTACATTTTCCCTGGCAGTCATCAATGCTTCTTCACTTCTTTTGCTGGTAGTATCCTGTTGACTTTCATCTTGTGAACCCACTTGTGTTTCCAATTGTTCTTTTTTTGCATTAAATATTTTCTTCTTTTTGCTTTTGCTACCCATTTAATAATTATTGTAGACTGTGGAACAAATTTTCACTTGTTAAAAAACGTTCTTCTCTTTGATCAAGCAAATGTACTTTTGTTAATTTCTGCAAATTAAATGATATTTCTGTGCAATTTCAGTGAATGGAGCTGCATTAGAGAATGACAAAATGCGAAATTGTAAATTTATGCAAGCATAGCATAGACGACGAAGTTAAGTTTTCGTTTTTGTAAAGACTTCAACAGATCGAGAAAGCGAAAGAGTTTGAGTTTTAATATGTGGTGTTGATAATTAAATATTAAAGAAATTTATAATTATATAATTAAAATTCTTACTTACATAGTTATGTCTTACCGGAGGTATGCTTTAAAGTTTTAATAAAGTTCTCGCTTTGAAAACATTATCGCTTCATAATTTGTGTTCATGTGATTAGGATAGGATTACAAATAGAACTATGATCAATTCACATATGGGACAACACATACTCTGCAGTGCAGCGATTCATTACTGGACTGACTGTCAAATTAAAGTTGAATGTATGCATACGATGGAACATTTAGTTGTGGGTGATTATAGTTTGTAGACTTTCCGTTTAGTGCAGTGGACCTTTGTATTGTCAAAGAAAGCAAAAGCAAAACAGAGAAATACATAATTGTACTGGTGCTTACAATGGCGCACCCTTCCCAAAGAATTATATATCATGAAGTAACTTAGTTAAGTGGTACGGGAAATTAGGTGGACAGACTATGACATTTGTACTTGTTTGAGTATTAAAAATGTGAATTTAATAAAACCATGGATCTTCGATTTATTACATACATAATTTTCACATCAGAACCAAGACATAACACTTGTTTTTGTTATTCTAAATTGGTTGACATTTTGCGATTGTCAATATGTGACACATAATGTACATTGTATACCACTGCTGCAGTAAAATCATATGATCCCTGGGAAAATGTAAACAAAATAAACAATTGTTTGAGTTCTGGTTTGCCAAAGCATTACAAAGAATACATAGGAGCCCTAAACATGTTCGAGCAATTTCAAGTAAATTAAATAAAGGGCGAAAGAGACCACTATATGATTGCAATTTCATATATATTTAGTTATAAAGCGAATTGGGAGTGATAAAATATATGCATGCTTTTTGTCTGTATGTAGCCTAAAGGACGCGGATGAAATATTATTTTAAAATTTACGCCATATACCGGATGATTTTTATGCCTCGATTTAATTGATTGCAATAAAGAATCAAATTTTGTATTATGTAGTGTTGCGCAAATATGGAATTGGTAGTTTTAAAAGATGATATAGCACGTTTGGTCCTCGGTGAGTACATTGTTGTGCAAGGCATCATTTACTGAATTGGCTTCTTTCATTTTAATTAGACTATTTGCAATCCCAAAAGCTGGACAAAACGGCGTATATTTTTCGTAAGAGTTCTCCTTATTTGAAGAAAGAATTTTTAGCTTACAAAAAAGGCTTGAAGACACATTCATTTTTTCCAGAATTGGAAATAATTATTTGCGAATATGTCAAGATATCGGAAAAAGGTAAAAAGTGTTTTCAATTTTTATTAGTCTAAAAGCTATACATAATATTTTACAGTGACAGAAATTTGGCCTGACGTTCTCAAAAGTTGGTCCATTCATTTGCACCAATTACAACGGGACAATTTTTCTTTATCAGAGAAAATAGAATTTATAATTGAAATAGTGCAAAAGTTTACAGATACTGTCATCAAACGTGCATCAAAAGGTAAAAGTACACTTAATGACTCCGACACCCATAAAACTCATGGCAGAAAACGTAAATATGCGTGTGAAAATTCATCTGATGAAGAGGAAACCCGTTCTGTAACAGTATTGAATGAAAAAAAGCGGGTTCGCCATAATAATTCGAAGCGGCGTCGAACATTGGAACCTTTTTGTTTTTTAAAATGTCATTCAGTTCCACTTCGTTCAACAAGTACATCTACCGCATCTGAAGCTAACGACAGTGACGAAGCTGCTTCCTCAGAAGAGAGCTGCCTTTCCAACAATAACGGAAGTGAGACTCAATTAAATGATGACAATAAAAATGCATCTGTATTGTTCAGAAGACAGAAGCCCGCTAAACAGTCAACACCACACGATACTGCGCCTGTTGCTAAACCAATACTTCCTGCAAAAAGCAATCATCCAATCTTACCCGTAAGCTCCAAGAAAGAATTTACATTATATAACTTTAGAATAACATATGCACCAATCTGAGGGTCAAAAATGTCGGTTAGACTCAAGGCGAAGCACTTGATTAGGAAAAAGAAATTGTGGAGAAATTGATTTAGCCAAAAATTTAGTATGCAAGTGGTTGCCGGCAATCGCGTAGCCTTCAATATGTTTGGCTTCAATTATTGATAAAGCATCCTCAGGGAGTGACATATCTTTTTTATTATTTATCATGGAGGCATCAAAGACGCCACAAAAAATATATATCCTTGATCAGGGTTATTTAAATTGGGCGGAATCGCATTAATATAATTAGTCCATCCATTGGTGTGCAAAAAATGGGAAGAGGACGCTTAGCGCGCCCATAATTTACAAAAATCCTTGTTTCGTGCGAATTTCTATCACTAATTTTATGCGGGTCACGTCAGCACTTTACATATAAATCTGGGTGGTATCCAGTGTCTTCAACTGATACCGTGTCACCACATCAATATTATGGCATTGAGTTAACAACTTGTAAATTTCTAATTAGTCGGGTTACAAAAGAGTGACGGGGGTGTCCGCTTAATTCATATCAGTGCAATGTTACTCCATTTAAAATGTTTGATTTTAATTTTTTTAAAATAAGTATCATCCGTTTTATTATTTTCTCCTAAAGGAAATATCACAAGCTTTACTGGAAAATACTGATTTCCAATTGAAATTGGTGGAGAATATTAATCAAGCCCTTAATACCTCGACGAGGACTTGTACTGAAAATAAATCTACGCAAAGCAAAGAGCAAAACAATAGATCCGCACATACAGTGGAAAGCGAATCGAAGCAAACTCGTCTAACTGCTGGTCAACAGTTGGAAAATATGGTTAAAAATATAGTGGAGGCCACAGAGAAAGACCCAAGTTTTGATGCGATTATTGAAGAAATCATTGAAGCAAGTAAGACTTACGATTTTTTCACAAAAAATACTTTATTGTGAATGTTGTGTTTCTTTCAATATAAGCAAATTCTGCACCGCAAATGCAATCCATGGCAGTTCAATGTGACTTGCCCAGAAATGATATACAAGCACACAATACATCCCACGAACCACCGCCACTAGTTCCCACACAACAATATCCGACACCCAACCTTCAAAGTAATGCAGATTTCTTAAGCATCCCTACATGGAGTGCACCGCCCCAAACACCGCTAATAATACGTACAGCAGTTTCAGCTGCGACTGCTTCAACATCTGTGACCGATTTTAATCAATTAAGCAATTGTTATGGTTCCCTAGTTGACCCCAATTTATCCGTTTCCAAATGGATAATGCTGAATACCAATGAGAACGTTCAAAAACAGGTGCAACACCAATCACAACCACACTACTCAACGTTAACAGCCAATGGTGGAGATTCAGGTAACGCTCTTAAGGAACAAAGTCATATGCAATGCATAGATGATCAGGTATATTTCGATGCGGCCACTACTCAGATAACGTTCCCTGTCTATGTCACCAATGACGGTCTTCTAACCAATGTACCTATTTTAATAAACAATGAAGCACTTAATCAATCTTTGGTATCTACCAATGACAATGTTGTTGGTGCTGCTGTTTTTGAAACTATTGAAAAATCTTCATCCGAATCTGGACCTGTAACAGATGTACCCTCCGGTTCTAAGGTCTGTGCAATGAACGATAGCGATAAGCAGGCAACTGTATCAAAAACAGTTAAGATGACTACGAGTGCATCGGTAAGTAGTTGTACGGAACTAAGCGGGGTTGTGGATAGAGTCACTCCTTCCACCAGTGGTGTTATGAATATTAAAGGTTATAAAAGTATGTCAACGCCACGTCGAAGAGCTGCACACGTTCGTTCACTGACATTTTCACCCAAACGTCCGGTCCATTGTGGAAATAGTATAATTACTCCTGTATCAACAAGGCGCGAATACATATCCCGTTTTCAAGAAGCGCTGAATGCAAATGAGGGAGAACAAGATGGCAATAAGAGTGAACCAACTCGGGCAACTACTAAGAAAATGTCGAGTCCATGTGCTGTGTCTGAGAAGCCTATTATAAATAATGTTGAAATTCTACCCAGCATCCCCCCTACTGGTGCCGCTAGCGAGAGTTCTAACTGTTGCAACATTCCACCGCCTTTCGCTTCGGAAGAAAGCAGTAATCAAACTGTTATTAGTAGACAACCACAAAAGGAACAAGGACAACAAAAAAACGAAAAGTGCTCCACCAGCACTTCAACAAATCATACTGCAGAAAAAGCTGGAAAGGATACATCAACGAAGCGTAAACAGTCTTGCAAGGAAACCGCTAGCAGTTCTGCGAGTGCGGCTAAACAAGAGAGCGAAAAGAAATTAGGAGTCGGCGCGGGGTCGAAAAAGAGTCAGGAGAAAAAATTGTTAATGCAAACTGCAGAAGGTGTTGACACAGCAATGCTGGAATGGAAACGTCTGCGCAGTATCACCAACTGTGATTTCGACAAGCACTTGAGAGAAGTAAATTCTCAAAATCTCTTAAAGCCTAAGCGTGTATCGTGCGATAAAAGGGGGACAAGGCGCCGAAAAGCAACAGCTCTCAAAAAGAGAGAGAAAGAATTGGCTGCCAAAGCAGAAGACATGGGATGTACTATTAAAAATACTATTATAATAGAAAAAGGAGGCGACAGTACTAAGGAGATTGGTGGGTTGAGGGAAAAGAGAACGTCTAATATAAGCTTATTGCTAGAGACACCTTTTAAAGAACCAAGCCTCGCCTCCATACCACCCACGCCTGGCAATCTTCCCATTTGTTTAGATACGCCACTCGGGAAATTTAATCCTTTCACCACTTCGACTACATACCTTTTCGGCTCCATAACCAAGGATGCATTCGACACACCCATGTTAAATGCACCGACGCCTGGTTCTAGTTATCTGGCAACCAGTTCCAGAGATGCAATTGCAACGCCTCGAAGTGGCAACATTACTGAATATTCTTCAGGTGGCTCGTACTATAAGCCGGATGAAAATGATGACTTAGAACAAAATATTGCTAAAATACTACTAAAAGGTTCCAAAAAAACGGGGAATGATGCGGCAACTTGTGGTGAAACTTTGGCGGAACAAATCAAAAGAGAAACAGAGGCGGAAGACAAAGCTGAAATTAAGGGCGAACTACCAGCTGGCGCATTAAAAGTAGTAGACCCCACTGTTATGAACCAGGTTAAAACAGGTGCTAATGATGTCAATTCAAATATTGAGCCGCAATTGAGTGCAGCTGAAGACTCCTCTTCCTCTTCTTCATCGTCCTCGTCGTCCTCCAGTTCTTCGTCATCGAATTCTTCAAATTCGCCCAGCACCTCCTTAGATTTATCAAAAAAGAATCCATCTTCTGCAGATCATTCATGGTCATTGGAAACTGGAAAAAATATAGCAGAGTCTCCAAAGTCCACTACACACCCTGCGGTTGATTTAAGTAACTTATCGGAAATAAGCAGCACGGAAGACGAAGAATGGCGAACAACGGTTTTTTATGAAAATAATAAGAATTCTCAATTAATTAATAACGATGGTGAGGTGCGGTATCCGGCCCGCAGGCGAGGTACACCTAACAAACAAAATATTTCACCAAACAAGGGAAGAAGAGACCAATCAAATTATTACGCAACAACAACTAAGAACAAACGATCAACTATTAAGGTTACTTTGCCCTTAAAATTGTCCGATAGAAAGAATAAACACATCAAGGAATTAGAAATGAAACGTGAACGTTTAAAAGAGAAACTCAAACGAGATGCTAACAGCGCACGAAGTAGTCCATCTTCCGCTCCCAACATAGTGGCTGCTCTAGAAAAAACGCGGACAATTCATGCCCTGAGGGATACAGGTAAGAGGCGCGCTTGTGCGAAGCGGGTATCTTCAGGTAGCCCTTCTCTTACAATAAACAAGCCAGACGAATCCTCCTTCGAGGTGTTAACGGCGTTAAATTTATCGGCCAAAAAAAGCCGCACAAGATCTCAGGTAACAAGGCCTCTATCAAAACTGTCTAATAATAATAAACTTTTAAAAGAAAGCGCCAGTAAGAGTATACTTCCTACTCGTGTAAATTCTGCAACATCTGCACGCCGCAGCTTGCTCATAGAAGCCCCAACCTTAGCGCGACCGCTTTCTAAACCAATTAGAAAGCAAGTCTCCTTTAAAAGCACCAATTTATCCACAATTATTCCGGCGAAAAAATGTACTCTGCGAGAATTGGCGACAAGTAAATTGCTAAGTAGGGCAAAAGCATCATCAATAACCAAAGCAACTACACCGCCAGTACGTATATCACCACGTTTAATGAAATCGAGGAAAACAAACAACAAGAAAACAATGGATAACGCTAAACACGAGCCAGCTGTAAACAAAGAAGAGAAAGTATCTTCCGATTCGAAAAATGTAATTAACATAAAAGACGAAGAGGAAGATACAGAGCTTTCGGATGAACCACTTGTAAAACCGAAAATACGACTTAAAGCCAGAAATGCAATGATTTCCAATAAACCTAAATTAAGAGCTAAGCAAAACCATTTAGTCATCAAAGCCAACGATCAAAAATCAAAGGCACAAAGCAGTCAAAAAACTAATAATAAAGCAGCCCCCAAGTGCAAAGGAGCAGATACCGTTGTTAGCTCAAAATCAAGTGCGCCTGATGATCACCGAAACACAGGCCCTTCCAATATTTTCAATGAGGATGCAGGAGGTGGGGATGAAGAAAGTGACGACCCTTTGGAGGGTTGTGAATTTACTGTTATTGATGAAAATGACCCGCAACGCTTTCTGTGCTTGAAGTATAATGGACCGGACGAAGTACCTCCCCTTCAGAACCCCGCAAAACATGAAGATTTATCTAATTATAAAATGTTAGTGGCAATTGATGAAAACGAACAACATACTTGGAGCATAACGGAAGGTATTTGTCTATTTAGCCAAAAGCCAAAGGAGCACCAATGCGCAAAAGTCATCATTACCAGTCCAGTTAGCCCAAATACTATACGGAACATACCGAAAAAACGCAAGATATACATTAGTTCTCTAGATGAAGATGTCAGATGCCCCACAAGCTCAACATCTTTAGCAGCATTGAAGAGAGATGCTAAGAAGTTAGAAAATACTAGGCAGGTGAAAAATGAAGAAACTGCCACTGATGGAACTAAAAGGTAAATGTATTTTGTTGTTGGTTGGTTGGTTGGTTATTGGCGAAATTCTAAATTATAAATAAATTAAATTTTTTTGCAGTGACAACTATGAGCAGCAAAAATGTCGCGGTTCACCATTAAGTCCAACAGCCGAAACGAACAGAATACAAATCGGCGACATCGAATCCATATTATCACATATTCACGGCACTTAAAATTTGAAGGCTTAATCACTTAATGACTTTGTATATAATCTGTATATAAACGAATGCGCCTTGTCTATGGAAATGGAGAACGGTTATTAGTTGTAATTGTATATTTAAAGGCTGTATAAATGTATAATTGAATATGAAATATAACTGAAATAAGTAATAAATAAGTGATCAAATCGAACTAAATGACCTTCTGGGCGAAATAATCGAATTCATTTTGAGTTACATGTACAAGCAATTTCAATCATCTTCCTTTCAAATACCCCGTTATTATTGTTAATAGTTTAACATTATCTATTCATAAATTAGCTTGCAAGCGAAAGGTATGGATTAACAGTGAATGATGGCGGTCGGATAATGTGTATTGTTATTCAGGATGTTCACCGTTGCAGGAGTCGTTATTTTTATCGTTTACTTTCCAACGGTTCATTTACGAGACATACGAATTTGTAAACTTATTCATTTTAATGTTGATTTATTGGGTCTCTCAAATATTATTAAATTCTTTAGTATTTTGGATTGATCCCGTGCAGCAAGATATTTATAAAGACATCGAAAATGCTTTGAAAGATATTGAAGCGCTTAATTTGGACTATAAAGTGTATGATGCGGTTTTGGAAATAGATTCCACGTACAGCGAGGATTCCAGCAATGGTGACATGAGCAAATGTAAGTGATAAGGAAATATACTGTACACACATGGAGGATTGCATATATAAGCGAACGCATACATCCACGCTGTGGGTGTAGTTTGTGAAATTTCATCCACAGAAGGTATTTCAGTTGTCTTGGATTTCACTTATTACCCGTGGTCACAGGGTATTGAATTTGTTGCCGCTCATAATATACCGTACTTGCGTTTCGAACATATGTTGAAACCGTTGATGCGGGTTTTTGCAGAATTTCTTAAACAGAAAACTAATGCGAATGATGTGGTGGTTATTTTACAAAATCAACGAGATGAAACTGAAGCTTTGATCCAAGTCATTGAAGGATTTCCTTTCCGTACGTTATTATTAAATGGTGGTAACGATGCAAGTCAAGACTCGGACTTTGTAGAACGTATGAAAAATTTGAAGCCGCCACCTTCATATTATGCGATTTTTGCCACTGGCAGCAACATGAATATGATCTTTGAGAAGGTTCTTTAATTGTTACAAAAAATACAAATTTGGCTTAAACCAAATCTCGAGTACACACCACCGATGCCCCCTATTCTTCCAAAAAGTGTAATTGCCAATTTTTAACTGACTTTCTAACTCTATGAGACTTCCACACCGTCCGTCTGTCCAACATATTTTCAGATTTCCCCCAATATTGCGGTGGTGGGTACAAAACTATTTCTATCAATTATTTCAATAAATTAATTTTGTATATAGGTTAACAAAGGCAAAGTGTTTGTTCGACCGGCTGAGTGGCATTTCGCTTTTTTGGACACCAAAGATCGCGTTTTTAAATATAAGAAAGCAGTGGAAGGTGCAACCAAGCTGTCCATGAATGCTCGCACCATATGCAAATCATTGGCAATGAAGGATTCCTATTGCTTAAGTGGCTTTAACGTAAGACCAATTGATCCTTTTTAATCATTGAAAGCTGTAACTACTGTGAGAATGATGTCTTCTGATATATAGCTACAGCGAGCTCTATTGTTTGATATTCTTCGAAATTTAATTTCTATACGTCACTCTTATAAGAAATGGTTGCATCCATGGCAGAGGGAATGCATTAACACTGAAATGATTGAAAGAGATGAATTTAATATATACGACCACCTTGCTCCCACCGATTTCATATCACTTATCACACATTATGGTTTTGTGGATTCTGCGGAAGAGCACGGACAATTTCCTCTGCTCAGCTTTAAAGTTAATATATCCATTAGTTTTTATTCTTCTGAGCACGAGGCAAAGACAGATTTGGCTATTTGGCAGAACGATGCATTGCGAAAAGTGAATGAAACAATAAGTCCCGCTAAGAGATTCTTCCGAATAGGCATTACTGAGGTAGTTTACTCTTTTTTTTTGAAGTAAACATAAAGATCTTCATAGTTCGCTGCAATCGTAGGCTATACCGTGGAGTTTTTACCGTCGCGATTCACGCACTTATGAAATCGCTTTAGATGATAGCGGTAAACCAATTTGGGAGGGTTTCTGCGTCGATATGGTAAAAGCTTTAGCCGGAAAAATGCATTTCGATTATGAACTGTTACCTCCCGCTAAGGGTAAATTTGGTACGCGTGATCCTTCGACCGGTCAATGGGATGGCATTGTCGGTGATTTAGTTAATAGTGAAACAGATTTCTCAATAGCCGCACTAAAGATGTATTCAGAACGCGAAGAAGTCATTGATTTCGTGGCTCCGTATTTTGAGGAAACCGGCATTTCGATAGTAACGCGTAAGCCCCTCCGACAAAGTTCACTGTTCAAGTTTATGACTGTTCTGAAATTGGAGGTATGGATGAGTATAATTGCTGCTTTAGTAGTAACGTCCATAATGATCTGGTTGTTGGACAAATATTCACCATACAGTTACCATAATAACCGGGATGCCTATTCCTATCCCTGCAGGTAAGTATCCACTTGTACTGTTTTTTGTTCTAGTTTCGATTTGTTTTTATACCTTCCGCGTCGTGGTAAGAGTCCTCAAATAGTATTCTTAATCATCATCAAATCATGTGTGTCTGTTGTTCAAACGTATGTTAAGGACCACGCTGAATAGCAGTGTAGGCGAAATGGGTTGAGTTGCCCAATTTAAATAGGAACGTGCGCTCAGAAAATAGGAATATATGTACAAAAGTTCAGTTTGTTTTCTCAAAGTTTACAACCTTCATTGGTAAAACCTCACGAACGCCTCTTTCTGGGTGCCATGAACTGATTGACAAAGTTGTGGGCGCAATTGCACGTCCCATCCCCTTTAAGCATAAATGTATGCCAACATTGAGTTTTTTATTTGTTTAATTTTAGAGAATTTACTTTGAGGGAGAGCTTTTGGTTTGCCTTGACCTCGTTCACACCTCAGGGCGGTGGAGAAGCCCCCAAGGCCGTGTCAAGTCGAATTTTGGTGGCGGCATATTGGGTATTCGTGGTTTTAATGTTGGCCACATTTACCGCTAATTTGGCAGCCTTTCTTACCGTGGAGCGCATGCAAACAACAGTTCAGTCCTTAGAGCAACTAGCTCGTCAATCTCGTATTAATTATACAGTGGTACACGGATCTGACACTCACCAATATTTTATAAATATGAAGTTTGCGGAGGACACTTTGTATCGTTTATGGAAAGAGCTGACCTCAAAAGATTATCATAAGTTCAGGTTGCTTATCGCCATGCCGCCCTTTATGCCTTAAAGTAATCAATTTCATATTGCAGAGTTTGGGAATACCCTATTAAAGAGCAGTACGGCCACATTCTGCTAGCCATCAATAGTTCCATGCCAGTAAAAGATGCCGAAGAAGGCTTTCGAAAAGTGAATGAACGTGAGAATGGCGATTTCGCATTCATCCATGATGCCGCCGAAATCAAATATGAAATAACACGAAACTGTAATCTAACAGAGGTTGGGGAAGTCTTTGCGGAACAACCTTACGCTGTGGCCGTACAGCAAGGCAGTAGCCTCATTGTAAGTAATGTTCATCCCGCCAACTATTTTACGCATTTATGGAACTTGAACATTTCTTGGCTAGAATGAATTGAGCTATGCTTTGCTGGAATTACAAAAGGATCGCTTCCTTGAAGAACTTAAAGCTAAATATTGGAATTATTCACGTTTAAATTGTCTATCTTCAGACGCACAAGAGGGTATTACATTGGAAAGTTTGGGTGGAGTATTTATAGCAACTCTCTTTGGTTTGAGTGTAGCCATGATTACATTGGTTGTAGAAGTTTGGTACCATAGGAATGGTAACCATCATCACGTTGGAGATTCTCAAAACATTGTCACAGTTAGACCGGCAAACGTTTTACACAGAGGGAGTGGGCCTAAAAATTATGACACTCCTCCGCCTCCATTTGAAGTAGCTTATTTTCGAGGACGTAAAATTCCATCCACCATAACTTTGGGTGACGAATTTAAGCCCAAGCGATTAGCGCCCCACCTAAGACAAGTTAACCCGGTCGATGGTCCAACGTATAAATATAACGACTTGCCTGCGTATTTTGAATAAGAATATTCGACAGCAGAAGAAATTAATAATTGAAACACAGAATACATCGAATTCACCAATATTTTTTTTTTATTAATTCAAAGTAAAAAAATTACATATATATATATAACTAAATAAAAATTAACTTTGAGAGTTGCTTTGTAACCAACATCGCTGTTTACATACCTGAAAAAGAGCACGAGAACAATAAACATTTTCATTAGACTGGAAATGTTTTTGAGAATTATGTATGTATTGGTATATAATTTATATCAGTATCTATTTACGTTATCATCAATAAAGAAATAGGGGAACTTATGTCGGGAAAAGAAGACAATAAATCAATTAGTGTCATCACATTATAAGTAATGCTGGCGTACGATTGCGCACGAGTTTATATAACAAATGGTTACATACAGACAAATAGTTGTTTTGACAGATGCGACGTGGGCTATCTGACGCCAGCAATGTTAATAGCATACGTTGAAACTTACCTGAAAACTTCATAATTATCAAACGGGCTGATCCATTGTAGTTTGCACAAATTAACATAAATTAAGCGACTATACTCAATTTTAAATTTTTATGATTCTTTTTTATACCCGCCGTCATAAGTAAATGGGGGGCAAAATTGATCAAATGACACGCCGCCTACAATGCAACAAAGATTGAAAGAGGAGCAACTTGTCCTCTGCAGGCTTTGTTGCATCGATGGTGCGTATTCAAGATTTGGCCTCAGCCGCAATTTTTTTTTATCGTTTATAATTTTGTTCGTGAAGTTTCAAAAGTATTTCTAAAAAACTAACAGGGGCCGAAATTGTCTTTGTAAATTAATTTCTATTGTAGTTCCTTTTTCCAATCAAAACTTTCAAATATGTGCCAAAAATGTGTAAATTCATAATACATAAGGGACTACGTACATAAATCCTTCACAGATTAATTTATGCAATTTGTATAAACTGAACAATGACTGAGAGTGGCTGCACGCATTATTTTAAGGCAATCTGTAAAAATAGAATAAAAATAAGATAAGTTTGCCGTTCTTACTACTTTCGATTAACTACACATACATTTCATACACATTTACTTTGAACCGGAAATTGTATGTTAAATTTAAATCCTAAGCACGGACCAAATAAATTTCTCATCAAAGAATCGCATCGTAAATATGTACGTGTGTATATATACTGTATTTATTCGTACAAGTGATTACCAAAAGTAACTTACCTAGGAGCTTTTAAAATCCAGTTTCTCCATCAAAACATCTGAAAAATAAAAAGAATCCATTTTATTAGAATTTACACTGCATCAGGTGCGCTATGTTAAAAATGAGATTTGCAAATCAGTAATTGGGAACATTATAATCAATTTAATTTCATAAACACGGACCAATTATTTTCATCAGAAAACTAGATGTGAACAATAACCAAAATATTACGATCGTCTCTTACCTGTCCATGCGTTCGCAGCAATAATTAATTATTAAAATCATGAAGCATTCTGTAAAGGGCGATTCAAAAAGAAAGTAATACTTCAGAAATGTTGTTATTTTTATAATATTATGATACGTAATGATGTTGTCATAAAATTTTTAAAAGTAAAACTTTATTTCAGAATTTTTAATGCCGCTGTTATATAATCATCAGAATCATGCGGTAACTCGGTTATCATCACTTTTTATATCATTCATTTTACCCAACATAATAAGTCCAAAAAGTATGTGATTTCTGAGTCCATTTAGCCCTTCTGCTGCTGTCCATGCGACTTATAATGTTATCGGCATATTGCGCCTAAATTTGTAAGAGACAATTTTTGCAATAGGCAAAATCGGTCCATAAATACGCCTACAGTTAAAAATACCCAATATTTTGTTTTTGCGTCGAAGCGTTCAGTATCTCACATTTGGTGCAATAAATACATTCTAACTATGTAAACAGTTTGGTCTTCAAAATGGGTCAAATACATAAACCAGCCGAACAGAATATATTTCCTTTATCCCCATTTTATATCATGTACACAATACGTTCAATACAAAAACACTTACCTCATAATTAATGTGTGCACTTAATAATAATAAGACCTTTAAAAAAATAAAAAAAGAATCCATTATTATATTATGCACGCATGGTAACATTGAAAATATATTGGAGTCGGCCGAGCCCTAGTACACTTAATACCCCACACCAATTGCCTCTTTTTTCTTTCCTTCCAATTTTCTTGCACACTCTAATGTATATAGGTAAACATCAAGTTTTTTTCGTAAAAATGATGCATGTAAATTCAGTGAAAATCTGGAATATTAAAATTTTCAAAATTTTCCCCTGAAACGTTTACGCACACAAACTTAATATTATCTCTATTGCAGCTGGTGCAGGGTATAATAACAGTCAGTTGATTAAGCAGCCGATATGATTTTAAGCATTATTTACTCATACGGTAACTATTGTCATCATTGAAAAAGTAAGCGAATAATGTACAATTTAATTTAAGGCCAGTTCCTCTAGGGGAGAATCAATTCATTTTGTGATTTAAACTACGCTTTCGCGATGTGACTTTACTTTGCATTGTAAATGTATCTAATATTTTGTGGTGTACTTTCAAACCTACTGCCCGCCTAAGGGTTCAATTGATTGAAGGATACGCCCATAGTTAAACAAAAACTGAGAGACACTTGTTTTTTTCCATAAAACATGCACGTGTTCTTTAACTTTATTGCTCGTTCAAAATGAAATTTGGATATAAATTTTAATTGAACTTTATTAATTATTGCACATTGAAAAACTGGCCCTAAAACTATTGTAAAATAAAAATTATTCAAACTCTTATATACTCACCATCATTTTGTAAGACCATATCACAGCATTACACGAGTTATAGATCTAAATAATGAAAGAATACTTCTGTTATTTGCTTATAAATATGTAACGTGTATGTCGAAGCAGTTGAGCATTTAAGCAGAACGTTCATAATGGTTTAAACTCAACAAGAATACAAGGGAAGATTTGTATTCAGTAATTAGATCCGTAATAATTAAAATAATCATCACACAATACAAACATATATATCTCAAAAATAACGTAACGAAACGAAACTTTATGTTTGACGAAAACTATTAACCCAATACCATTTTAAGCTTTTGCACATGCACATGACTGCCTACTTTTAAGTTTTCTTAATATATATAAGAAACGCATTTATGAAAGTGACTCGAATAAATGAAACCACTAATCCCAATTCATTGATGAATTCTCGTTTCATAGAAGGCATTTGCAACTTTCCGATTATGCAAATGCATTGTTTTAAGAGATGGTATCAGTAGTTTCCTTTAATTGAAAACGTTACATTATTTTTCAGACATACTGTGCATTCTTATACATATGTATGTATGTTAGCTTAAGTTCCTTTACCTCGCATTCTCAGGGGATCACAAGGCGTCATAAGATAGGTGGGAAGTCACTAAGGCGGCCCTTTTGTCCTCTCAGTTGATACCCAATATTTCATCTAGTATCCGGCTCGCTAATTCCAACTGAAAATAGTTTTACTTTAATTAATAAATTGAAATCTAAGAAGAAATTGTTCAAAAATTATGAAATGAACACAAATTTATTGAAAGCTTTTCAACTAAAATTTAATTTTCATTGAATTTATTATATTCTGCGAATGTCCTGGTACGTGGTTTTACAATATTTGTATACTCTACAGCACAAAGTTGCAAAAGGATATATTTATTGTATTTGTGCAGATCTTTGTAATGTTTACACAAAGGCGAAGGCCGCACCCACCTTCAATTATACCGATCGGCTTAAACTTAAAACCTGAAACAAGTTACAGATAGTAAGTACTTTTGCATGCAATGATGAAATTTGTTACAGAGATGCCAGCCTTTTCGGGCACCGCCGCGGCCTATTGAAAATGGACCTGATCGGTCTATTTACTCCTTTAACACGAGTTTATTAAAAGGAAATTATAATGTTCGTAAACGAATATCTCTGGAAAAGGGTGCGTGTGTCTACAAGTAGAAATCTCATTTTCACCTCACCGCGGTGGTATAGGTTATTAAAGTTATGGGTCGACTGTAGTACTTTCTTTGTTTTTGTAGTATTTAATAGGAAAACTTCTTTTGGAAATAGTTATATAGAAACCATGATAATGAGGAATGTTCTTTTAGGAGAAAATTTAACTGAAAAAAGTAAAAAAAAATTTGGAATGTGAAACAGGAAAAAACTCTACGCAGTAATCAATTGAAGCAATCACATGCTTTGAACAAGAACCATGTAAAATTCAATCTTATTGCTGCTGGGCAATGTGCTTTAAAAAACGTATGTTTCAGTTGAAAAACTTTTCGTTTGTAATATCCAGTTGTTCACTTTTCATCCTTTCGATCTTTTAAGTTATTTTGTAATATATAAATTATTATCAATATTCAGAAGAACTTCTATTCTTTAGAAGGAGAGGAGCAAGCCAAAAGTAATGTCTCAGATATGCCAGATATGTGTGGATAGGTTGGAGAAATTATGTAATGAAAGATGGTTTTATACAACATTCAATATTATCAGCGTACCCACAAAAAAATTATTTCTCTGAAAATGACATCGACAGTCAATATTAGTCACGTAAAATGTTAATTAACGTTTAGTTGCTTAATATATATATATGTGTCTACTATATGAACACTACAAAAGAAAAAGAAAATTCAAATACATGTATCGACGATAAGATAAAGATTTGGCATATCTGAGGTCACATATAACAGACAGTTGTAATTTTAGAGAAGAAATCTTCCTATTCCTTACATAGAACAGCATAAATACTTAATGTTACCTCCCATCACCTTATAAGCATATATTCAAGCGTAACACATTTAAAAGAAGTCTTACAAACTCTCAGAACAAAGTACTGTCACTGACTAAGTAGTCGATTTTGATAATTCTCTTGGTATTAAACGAACGGTCTTTCAGCAGCGTTACTGAAATTTAATAATAGTGAAAGCTTCTATATATGTTAACTTATTATCTAAAATCAAATCAAAAACTGAAAAAAAAAAAAAAAAAAATTGGCTTGTGCCGAATTTTAAATGCCCTCCACAAACTGCGGGCGTGGCAGGTACGCTCTCCAATAGTATATATGACATATTACGCATCATCTTTCAATTCGAGTTTTTGTAAGTTTTTGGGCGGGCTAATTATAATTATATATATGAAATTTGAACTTCGTAGCTCAATTTTGGTGGCAGATTGCGGGCGTGGCTTTTGACTCATTTTCCGTATAAAACTTCAACTCAACATCTCAAAATTTGCGATGGTGACGGTGTGCGGTATACATTTTTATAAGTAATGTGCCAAAAGTAGGCGTTGTCGGATAACTGATACTTCTAGAATATACAAAAAAATTCGACTTTCAAGTTGACGCGTAATACATACACTATTAGAGAGCATCATACCTTTGCCAGGATTTGGCAAAGGCCCCTCCCACCATTTGTGCGTAGATGTGTGGAGGATATTTATCTTATTTTAATTTTGGCCTAAGCCAAAATCTGGTTTATTACTTGTTTTAAGACATTTTTGAAATAATTCATGTATGCATCGAGATATGTATGAGTATGAAGAAGTTTATGCCAACTCTACCTTTACATATATTGACTAATAGGTAAGAAACTTTTGATGCTTAGCTCTTACAAAATAGAAAAAAAAACTTAACTTTAGAACTAAAGACTGGAAAATTATATGTACACCCCACAGAAGGAATGCCAGTTCCCCTACCATTGTTTCATTCATTATACCCTCCAGAATACTAATTTTGTTGCAACACACAGAAGAGACGTCATAGACTCTAAATTCTTGATTAGCATTAAAATCTGAATCAATCCAGCCACAGCCTTCACGGTCGTACATTTTTGGACATTGAACTAAAATTTTCTTCATATATTTATTTCTTTTCTTTTTTTGTTTGTTCAGAAGTGTGTGTTTAAATTGTGCAAAATCGGTACGCATTCGACAAAAGTCCAATTATCTGACACAAAATTAGACCTAAAAAGTTTAAATTTGGTACATCCACATACGTATAATTACCCCATCCATCGATGTACCATAATGGGCGTGATTGTACGCCTACAACTTATTAAAAACAACATAGAATCCAACTAGCGAGTTATTACGTACTACGAACGCTATGTTCTTGTATATTTGTACGCAAGGTTTTAGATGCAGTTTTTAAGATATTTCGATGAAATTTGCCATCAGGGGGTGCGCCTTGACCTAAAGGCGCGCACTGGAATCTCTCCCTACATAACGCTCTTATTTGAAATTACTATTTATATGCAGACAATTTGTAATATTTTTTGATAGAACTGGAAACTGGTGAAGAGTAGTTTATTAGCTAAATATTTGACTGTCAAATTTTAGAATCTATTTCTTGCGTTTACTCATGTAACTTAACTATGATCATGGCATATATTAGTGGAGAAAATGGTTCGGTAGAACAGACCGTAAGTCTTTTACTTGTTTTGAATATACACGAGGATGGTATTTAATATTTGGCCCAAGCCAAATTTAATTTCTTTACTTGTTTTATTATATTTAAGGTGATGGGTGGTATACAAATTTGATCATTGCCAAATTATTGTTTATATACTCACCACCTTGAGGTTGGCGTACACTCATTTTGTCAAAACGTTTGTAACACCCATCAATTGGGAAATGTTCGCTTATCTCCCCGTCACCATTGATATTGAAATTAAGCAAAGTCGTTGTGAGACACGCTCAGTACAATTGAAAAAAAGCTTAAAGGCATAATTGCAACTTAACCGATGCATTTGCTTAAAAGTTACATCAAGAGTGTCCACCCACAATTTATAATATTCCCTCTAAGGTGGTGGGCAACCAGGATTTGGCTAATTTGGCCAAATATCACTTTTCTTTACTTGTAATTTTTTCATTATTGCTTGATGATACATTTGTTCATAACATAAAAATCTCAGAAAATCTTACCTCACTTGCATAATTATTTTTTAAATTCAAGAAATTTCTCTGTTATGTACACACACACAATCAAAGGAAGGAGAGCCTCTCCTTTTGTATCGCACAGTTAGTTGTTGACACATTTTACTTAAAAATTCAGCTTGAGTTATAATTTAAATTCACATTTTCATATACATGATATATATGTGTTGATGGGAGTCTCCACAATTATCCATATAATCAGTAAAAAATTGAAGGGTATTATCCTCCAGCTATTTTGATGAACGTTGCTTTATTATTGAACATAGCCCCAATAATGTGTTTTGAAAATAAAAAATTATCATTTTTCATAAATAAATGTGCACTCACACTGCCTGCTATCCGTCCTTTCCAACTAATTCATAGTTAAGGTAAAAATATAACAATTATCAAACCTGATTATTAAGCTCCTTTGTAGAAAATCCACAGAATCCTTCAGAAAAAAGTTCTGCTGTGTGGTTGTGCTCAAGTTATGCATTATATCAAATTAATCTAAATAATTTATGTTTTTAAACTCAAAAACCCTCTTAAATATCGCCCAAATGGCTTCTTATACATTTTGTACAAACAACCCATTCACTATTTACTACATAGTTTGGTCATAATTGACAATTACCCTTGATTTCGTCCACCATTAAGTTCATGTTGACATCTTGCTAAAATACTTAATAACGTACCGTTAACTATATAAGACAATTTTCACAATTTCACCTAAACCTAGATACTACGGTTTTGTTGGTCAGTAATTGGCAGCTATGCCTACATCATGATAGTGCAAATTTTTTACCCACAATCCAAAGAAGAACAAATCATTTGATATCCTCCACATGTGGTGGTCATCGTCGTTCTTCCTTTTGAAATAGCGAAAATAACGCCATGTAACCCTACACACCAGCTAAGATTCGGTACAGATGCATTCTTAATTTCTGTACGGCTAATCGATTAACAATCACACCCAATCACTCAATCGAAATACTCTCTCACGGGCATAATAATATGATATTGAATTCATTTACATGTACGTAGAATATTTATAGCATGCATTGATGTAGAGGTTTAGACGGCAGACACGCCCATACATTACAAAATATTCACTTTATCTACAAATTAGAGAGTATTCGAGATCTGGCTCAAGCCAAATATAGCTTATTTTTACGACTCATCAGTACTTGTAAGTCAGCAAACGTTTCATGTCCTGAAAATATTAATTTTTTTTGGTTAATACTCACACAATTACTGAATTGTACTATAAAGCATACCAGTCGTTCATCGCGACTATTGCTCCTCTACACCTCATTTTCTTTATCCTAAATAAAAAATAAATTATTTTTGTCCCTATGGAAGTCTCCTTCTTTATAGTCTCGATGGTGATTTAAATTATTTATAGATATCTTAAATGGCGTGAGTACGGGACTAACGATAATTTCAAAACATGGAATTTACATTGGTCAAAACTGGAACGTTTGTGCAGTCGTATGGATGTATCACGTCTATTTATAGGTATTACTTGGCAATTCAAAGAGTTGAATTCTGCGGACAGCCCTTTCAAAAAAGCAAGTTTAAAATTTTTATAAAATTCTGGTAAATATTTATAATAGACTCTGGGTAACATACGGTGCTACTTCAATTTTGGGAATCAAATATGATTCGATTTTATTACGAAGTGGTGCGGAGTATATAATTGGGGAAAAGTTTTTAGAAATAAGAAAAACTCAGTTTTTTGGTTGTTTTATAATTAAAGTTTTACAAGAAAAAGTTTATATCATGCTACTACTAAATACAAAGTCATTTATTCATATATTAGTATTAATATTGTTTACATGTAATCACGAAATGTGCCCAAAAGATACAACATAGAATATTTGAGAGCAAGTCTTCCATAAAACTCTAAACATTACTAGGGGATGTACATCCCCTAAACGAGTGCAACGATGTTGACACACGATTAAGGTTTAATATCAAGTACTTTAGTCCGTTTACAACTGCCAGGAGGAGGCGTCAGAGATCTCATATAATATAAATGGAAAGTTTCCGATCTAGAGAAGCATGGACTTTAAAACATTTTTTTAACAGATTACACCACACACACAATCGTGCCATAATAATGAATGACAAAATGTGTCAAAAATTAAATTTTATATTAGCAGATATAGACAGTTAGTAAAACGGACGGACACACGTGTTTGAAAATAATGAGAAGAAATTTTGATCTGATCTGTACTGTAAAAAGTGGGTTGAATTAGGAAAAAGTTAGTATTTTGGTTAAATTTTGTTCAAGAGACGTGCCCCAACTTTTTACTTAATGAGTTCTGTATGAAAATGTACTGTAAGAAAAAAAAAAAAAGAAATAGAAGAGGCGTACGAGTATTTTTTATTCAATAATTTCATTAAACGAAAAAATTAGAAATTATTATTCCCAAAAAAATTTCAGAAAAACTAATAGGTCCACAAATGCTTGTCCGTTTCGTGCAAGGTGAGTTACGACTGCTTTCAAAGCTTTATTTATATCACTATTCAAAATGCAAAAACATTTTTTTTGTTCAATCGCTTAATTAAAAATATAGAAAAAGTACACGGCAAACACTCTCTGGCTGGAGTTGCCACTTCTTACATATGCTTGATCAGTGATATTCGTTTTAACGATGTCCGTAGTGCCCATTGTTAAAACGTTTTTAGTCGCAAAAATCGATCACGGACCCATGTTAAGTATTCTTCGTTTAAATGTTGTAGGATGTGTGGTTGTTTTGAACACGCCCCCAATCTGCTCTATTTGGTGCAGAATTCGACCTTTGAGGCACAAGGTAACATGAACTTTAATAGTCATTAGAATAGTGCGCACTTTTCGTGTAAATGTGTAGAGTATCTCAAATTTGGCCAAAACCAAATACACCTAGATGTCTTGTGTTTTATATAAGTGTGGCGGAATGCTTCCAGTGATATTCGTTAGAGGCATCGCTTTATATGTAGAATTTAAAACTTAGTGTAATACTTGTACTCCGCTTATAAACGGTAAATTTAAAAATTTCATCCAAAATAAAATCACTGAAAATTTTTTCGTTCATTGGTCTTTCAATTGAAGTTGGCTTCAACACAATCATGTATTAAGATTATACATACATATTCAAAGTAACAAACCGAAAGATAACTTTCCGCGATAATTCAAAATCAAAACATAACTAATAGAAAGTGTTTATAATTACCCTCCTCGGAGGCCTTCTTTGATAATAATATAGCTTTGTATTCGTACCGTGTTTGTACCCTACACCACTTGCGATATAATAAAATTTCACGTCAGTAAATGATGAATTCCGCTTAATTACAAGAGAGCGCACAACCCAACCATCGTTCTAATCTAGCATGTCCATATATAGGTTAGCATGGATGGACTCACATTTACTTTGTCAAAACGTTTACAAGTATCATAGAAATTTTCGAGGCGTCTATGGTCCAGTCCGTCTGCCAAGTTGAAGAAAAATATTCTCCTGGCCGAAAAATTTTAAATATAAAAGTTAGCAAAAGAACGTGTGTTGTAGTCTCGGAATGCGATTTGATATTGATTGTAGACAAATCGCTCAACAACCTGTTCTCACTCATAAACGCAAAAGAAAAAGTGAAGTGAAGAAAAGTTGTTTGTTTTTTAAGCATTTTTATTCCTTTTTCATCAAAAAAGAAATCGTCATTACGAATCGAGTGATTCAATTCCTCTTTATATTCTTCGTCCGAAATTGAAATTTTGTACGCACACTTCTGTTCACGCCATCCATCGAAGTTCTGGCAAGGGGGAGGAACAGAATTCGAATTTTGCGTTTATAATTTAATGACTGTATGTGTATGAAATAAAAATTGGACCATTGTAACCCCATTCTAATGCAAGAATAATAATTATTCAGATTAAAAGTAAATATTGTAGATGAATAGATTTGCGTGATATAAAAGGACTTGGTCTAAGTTTGAACCGTTTTCAAATCACTTTGCAAAAACTTTATGGTGTAGGATACAAGATGGTACGGCTTGACATTATTTATTGTAATATTTAGCCAGGCTTTTGCAAATTTAATCTAAATTTGAAATAGAATGTTTTTAAATTAAGCGCGCGACCACAGCTTTTCATAAGGTCTCTGTCCCATAATAATTGTAACCGTTGATGAATTTAAATCGTTCGTACTATAAAAATTTGTATTTGCAAAATTTATTTTAAAAAAAACCAACTAGATTTGATTTTAAAATAAATTACAATCAAAATCCATTTCGAATGTTCAAAGACCGTCTGAATTTTTAAAAATAATCCAATGCATGTATCAAGAGTAAGCAAACGTAATTACACATTATTATGGGACAGACGTGGTATTTATTTAATTAATATTAGTAAGTAATCCTCTTTTTTTGCTTTTTCTTCTCTCGTAATTGGTGAAATGGTAAATGTTTAATTTTGTTCTTATTCAAAGTTGTTAGACGTGATATTCAGCATTATTGAGTTCAGTTTAGAACCGACGTCGACGTTCCCAGGGGTTGTTGGCATTGTTGCCACCGGGATTATTGTTGGCAGGACCATTTGGACCACCACCACCACCACCTCCAACGCCGCCGCCGCCGCCGCTACCACCACCTCGTTGATTACCCACGCCGCTGCCACTACCGCCACCACTTTGGTTTTGGTTACCACCAAAATCAAATCCGCCGAATTCCTATATGGAGGAGGAGTAGGCAAATTGAAGGTACAATAGTCATGAAGGTCAAAAGAAACAAAAACTTTCAAATGCAACAACAATACCAACTCAGCATACATTCTATGACCAACACGAAGTGTTGCAAATGTTGGCATTTTGTTGAAATCCAAATCTTAAAATAGAAATTACTACTCGAATTCAACAAAACACTACAGCTCTGTTATCACTATGAAGGTCATTATATAATAAATTATGCCTAAAATGCTGAGTTGTGCTAGAACAGGTAAAAATCTTTAATACATATAATACCTTCCTTCCTTCTTCCTTGTTTCCCTTAGCTTTACATTGGAGAACTTATAAGGAAACTAAAATAAAATGATCCAGCATTTAACCATAGGTATTGGGAGACAACGCACGAGAAAGGAAATGCATTAATACCGCACATATTGAAATAATTTCACTCAAATTCAAAATGTAAAATTCCAAGCATTAAAGTTGAATCTATAAGTACAGATGATTCCCTAAATTACCTTCAAAATATATATATAAAAAAAAAAGCAATTCTATAGTGCCACATATGTATGTCACTACCAAATTACCGAACACAAACAAATGCATTCGATTCAGCACGTGCCGCCTTAATAGAAAATGTTTGATGACCATCTCATCTTATAGTTTGCTTCAGTTCGCATAAATTATAAATTATTAATTTTTATATCCTCCACATAAAATGGGGAGTGTACTAATTTTGTCATTACATTTGCAACACTCCTCAGAAGGAGGCGTCAGAGACCCTACAAAGCACGTATTCTCTTGATTGGCATCGAAAACTGAGCCCATCTAGAAATGTAATCAGTCAAGCCCACAATCAATAAACAATCATTTACATTACACAAAATGTGTTCTTCTGAGAGTTCGTAACAATATAACAATAACTCCATAATTCTTATATTACGTATTATTGCGCCATTTCCAAAAACAAACGAACATATTTTAAATTTAAACCGTGAGTGTGAATATCAACACCGACTGAACTCGATTATATGTATGTTCCTAAGGGGTTGATAGTCCCAAGGAGTACACAACCCCTGACATAGCATTGTTGTTTAAAAGTAAAGTGAACGAGAAAACTGTGCGCTCCATCCATTTCCCATTGTGAAGAAGGCGCCAATTGACAGTTTCTTATACTTTACAAAAGTTGGTGGAGAACAAATGTTTGGCATATAAAAACTGTGTCAAATGTGAATTGAATAAAAACACTTCGGGGCATCCCTAAAATTCAGAGGGAAAGAATTTTCCCAATATTTCGTTTTGTTGGTAACATCTGGGATTACTTTCGAATTTGTAAAAAATTCTTCTAGGGGACAGAGCGAGTTGCTACAATCGACTATAATTAATTAAGAGTCATTACATCAATTTCTAATTAGCGGTTTTAAAATTCGTATTATAGCTGCCCCTAAAAATTTGATTCATCAGTAGTTTCGTCAAGTCTGTGAAAAAATAGTTGTTTTAAAGTGAATTCTATTCACTCGAGGTGAGGTGTCTTTAAGCCATCCACTGGATGTTGCAATGAAATGATACATTTCACTATTACATATGTGGCGAGTATGAAAAGCGATTGTAAATGTTACGTTTTGTGTAATATACTTTTTTTATATTAAGGAGACCACCAAAAACTATTCCATATGGACCCATTCTGGAGACAACGTTCCCCGACCCACATCCAGGTACAATATCATGTGTTTTGGGTAATCCACTTAAGTAAAATACGTTTAATCCATATTGATCGGAATACAATTTTGTTACAAATTTCAATAAAACCAGTAGTCATCTATCAGCAGCACATATTAATATGATCAAGTTTTGTATTAACTTATAACCATAGAACAACTCTCATGCGTAGCAATTTTTCAAATTTGTACGCTTGGGAATTATGCAATTCAACATATTTGATCTACGTCAATAAATAACTGTCTGTAAAAAAATCCCATTAAATCTCAATATTTGCAAAAATTTCAACAGCACACATTCATCCATTCATGTATCTGATTTGCAATCACTTATTCTGCGTGACTGCTTGAAAAGTTGTGTGGATTTGGATTCCGGTTGACGAAATAATCCAAAACTCATTATTTTATGTTACATTAGTGTTTTTTCCCACGTAGAGACTATTGCTTACATGCCAGTGTTAGAGTTAGAATGTCTTCTACTTTTTTATATAAAAAGTGGTTTTCGATGTGGCCACATTCAAATCAACTTCCTATTGTACAGTGAATACGTGATTATTTATTATTGAAACATAAAAAATAAAATAATAGTTCCTATCAGGCACAACGATAAATGCAAATGGTTGTATGCCATGTCCCTTAACCCAACATGTTACTGTGCTAAATTTATATCAATCGAAATCGAAATCGAAAAACAGTATATCTTCGTTAAGAATCATTGATTTTTTTTTACACCAAATCACTCAAGTTTTTATACCTTGCATAAGAAGGGAGGTACAATAAATTTGTTATTCCAATATTCAACTATCCGAAGTAGGTTTCCGCACACAACTCCACGATGCATCATAATCCGAGTCGATCTAGCCGGCACTATCCGTCACAAAAATTGAGATGAAATTTAGTACAATTCCTGGTACATGTCGTTGAGTTCTCGCATAAAAATAAAAAACAGCTACACGAACTATTTACAGAAGTCTTTGGCCCCCTTTTATTATTTTTCTCGTTTCGCCTAATGTGAGACCTTGTACATCGAACACCAGATAGGAAGATTCATTCCAAAAATTTCACATTTTGAAGAATGAAATAATTTCACATTGCTGTGCAAAATATAATACATTTCCACTCATAGAGAAAAGTCACCCATGATATATATCTTAAGAGAAATTTACATTGAAGCATAAATCAATAACAAGCTAGTGGAAGCGTACACACATTGAAACAGTCTATGTACATATTGAATAAAATGCGTCGTATTTGATGCTTGGCCAGAACGGCAATTGCTAAAGTGTTGTCCCTATCCTAGCAAACATCAACTCATTATAATAATTACCATCAAGTTTGTAGATTTAGATGCGCGTATGTAATTAAAAATATACATGTGCTCCATGTTTTCTTTCAGTACATTAGAACAAACATTTTATTTCGAAACAAGGAAACCAAGTGTAGAATAAAATTTATATATAAAGAAATCTATTTTACAGGAAGAAACTTTCTTAAAACTCTACTTAAACGTAGTTGTCTAAAAAATCTATTATTCCACGTAACTATAAATTATTAATTTTTTTGTGTGAAGTAATTTTTTATGGATACTTTTTATAAATGTTAAACAAGTTTTTTTTTTTTGTAGATAAGTATATTCGTTTTCCATACAAAACCACAAAAGTTAACTAATACTAAGGCCTCCACGGCCACCTCTTCTATACCCACCACCTATGCAGGGAGCCGTTTTGAAAGCTAGTTTTTGCAACACTTGATGTTATTTTCAAGTTTAGCTAAATGTAAAAATTGGAATTAAAAATTGGAAAAATCCTTCAAAGGATGTAGTGCTAAAATTTGGCCTATGCTATTTTTTTTTTATCTTTTTATACAAGATTTCGCTAGGCCTACTTTTTATCCATATTTTGCACTGAATTATATTCTGATATATAAAGGTGGTGGGTTTCGCAAGAGCTTCTTACTACAGCTTATTTTTACTTGTTTAAAGTTAAAAGTGAACTTGGCGCGTTATTTGGAAAAGTATATGTTGCGCTTTAATACTATTTGGGACCATTGAACATATTAAAAAATGAACGTACCTGGGGATTATTTGGGCCATTGGGACCGGTGCCACCACCTCCAACATTACCAGAAGTATTATTACCTGTTGAATAATATCAATGACGGAAAATACATTCGTGTGAGTGATATACCATATATTTCATCGTTCATTATACGCACCTCTGAAATCAAAGGGCGAATTATTGCCACCGCCGACCCCGCTGCCACCACCAGCACCGCCACCGCCGATACCACTACCAAAACCATCGAAATTAGTACAATTTCCGCTAAAGCCACCTTCCTGCTGATCCAACAATGAATTCAATTGTTGGGCTTGCATGAAGAGAGTGTTCTCTTGTTGACGGCGGCGCATTTCCTCCTCTTGGCGCATCATGCGGGACTGCATTTCGGTTTGGGTGCGCCTTATTTGTTCCTCTTCACGCTTCCGCATTTCTTCTGCTTGTTTTTCTCGCATCTCCCACTCCATTTTCTTACGTTCGTTATCGGACTCGCGCTTTCGCAACTCTAAAGAGCATTTTACCATTTTACACATATCATATCAAACGTTACTTTGCTAAAATGTACTTATTTACCTTGTCTTAGCAATTCAGTTTCATGCTCATAGCGAGCATATTCCATTTGAGCTTCGAGTTTCTCTTCTTCCATTCGAAGTTCGCGTTTTAGAGCTTCCTGCTTGCTTTTGAACAGTTCGTGCAATTGCTTCCACCTTGTGCCGTATTCGTGCTCGAAACTGCTTAAATCTGCAAATCTGGGGCCAACACTGCGTTCTTGATTGAATTCGGAAGTTTTTTTGTTCAACGCTTTCTCTGGTAAACCATCTGTGTCGTCATTAGCTTCAAACGGCTCCACCACACAAGGTCTCAAAGATGCCGTTAGGAAGAAGCACTTCTCTGAACAGAAACGCATGCACATGTTGGCGGACGATTTTTTAGCAAATTCAACAATGCCTTCACCAGCAGACTTTCCGCGATCATCCACAGTCACGCTGGCTTTCTCTACCGGCCCAAAAATCTCGAATGCTTTATATAACAATTCATTAGATACAAATGGAGTGAGATTACTAACACGCAAAATGGTGGCATTTGGCGCGAAACGTACACGTAACATACGTCCTTTGCGTATTACACCATCCAGTTCGCGTTTGGCACGCTCCGCGTTAGCATGATAGTCGAGTTTTAAGAATGCAAAATTTTTGTCTGGATTACTGAATACTTCTCCAATCTCACCATAAGGTTTGAATAGTTCACGTAAATCCTCTTCTGAAGTATCATTTGTTAGATTTCCTACATAGAGCCTGTTACGTCCCGAAAATTTAGCTTCTTCAGGCATTTCAACAGGCGGTAACTCATGCGTAGGTCCAGAAATGGCACGTAGTCGCTGACCGATGAAGAAATCGTCATTTCGGGACCCACCACCACCCGGACCACCCATGCTTTGCCGATTGCCTTGGCCTCCTCGACTACCACGACTGCTGTCTCTTCTTTGATTGTGTCCTCCTTGACCACCGGGACCACCCCCTTGTCCTCGATTTCCACCACCTTGATTTTGTCTGTTCATATGCTGTTGAGGCGGTTGCTGTGGTGGCGGCATTGCTACATCATCATCGTTATCTATATTAATTATCTCAGTTGGTGCTGGTACTTGTTGTGCTTGCTGCTGTGCCTGCTGGAGAATCGTATACCTATCATTAGCTACTTTTCTGATTTTTTTGCGTTACAAAAAACTTTCACATCTTTGGTTCGAACTTTGTATTATCTTTGATTGATTTTTAACTTGAGTTCTTATTGGTGCCTATACATGAAATTGGGACTATGACGTCTACAGAATTTACGATAACATTGTTTTGCATTTCGGAAAGGATCTAAAAGTTTGTCATTCTGTACGGAATTATTAACACTTTCACATCTTGCAGCATATGTCCGTCTCTGTGACCATGTAAATTTGTGCGCTAGCTAAGGCTCTACTATAAAGAAATTCTTTACATGACAAAATCGCAATTCTTATTTTTGACAAAATGAATGAAAAATAAATAGTTGATTGGCTTAATATATGACTTTTACAAAACCGTATCATGTGAATATATCAATACTGAAATTAATTATATTTTGATTTTTCTTTAACTCTATATAAAATGCAATAGTTAATTATTACGGCACCTTTACTTTCTAAAACCGTGATAGATTATCTTGAGGTAATCACCCCATCCTATAGAATTGGTTATTCATTTGAAAAGGTTACCATTTGAAATGATTTTAAAATTAACCTCAAATTCGAATGGGTGCCAACATACATAAATTCTTACTTTTTTCGTTTCATTTTTATATTCTGTACTCTGCGTTATTGAAAGAGGCCCTCTACTATAATGTGCTCTGCTTTCGACAAAAACATTTTTATTTTATAATTAAACTGATTTAAAGGACATTTATTACTACTGTACTTCTTCATATTAACATGCATATACATACAAATATTTCTGTAGCACGCGAAGCAATCGAAATATGGCAACACCGAAAAATGGCCGCAATAAAATGGCAGCCATTTTAAGTATGCATACATAAAATTTTTCACAATTTCAATACTTTAATCCGCGTGCAAACTTATGCAATCTTATTTAATAAATAATATATTTCAAATAAAATCTATTAATTTTACATTCATTGTTAAATTAATTACCTGATTCTGATTATTGAAATTTCCACCTTTATTCTGTGTATTCCCACCGCGATTGCGATTGCGATTACCAAAACCTTTATTACCACCGAAACCACCTTTATTTTGATTACTACCTCCTTGATTATTTGGACCGCCTCCACCACCTTGGTTAAAACGTGGTTTCTTTTCAGATGGACCGTCAGCCGACGTATTCTTATTGAATATTTTACCACCGACTTGTGCATTTTTAGGTTGTCTTTGCGGTAGTGGTGTACCACCGTTCACATCACTCTTAGCTGCAACATCCATGTTTAAATTTATTTTTTCACTACACTATATTCTCACACTTCTTTTTTAAAAAGGAAACAACACAACCTTACACGAGGACGTCCGTGAATCAAATGGAGAGAATTGTGAGAAGTTATTGTAAAGCCAGTATAATAGATGACCATGCCACCTTTTAAAGTTTGTTGATATTATTAAATTGAATACCGAAAGATGGCGCTAATGTTACATTGTGTGAAATCAACAACCATTTAACAAAGCGGATTATTCACCATGATTTATGAAGTTTAAAAAATCAAGAACAACGTTCTAATAAAAAATACGGAAAATTGTCAAAATCGTCAAATTTATCTTATATGGATTTGGCACATTCAACGTTCTACGTTTAGGAATTATTATAATTTTTTTTTTATATAAGCATCCACTCAGGAGATGACCCCTAAACGGGCAAGCATGGAGGCGGTTAGAAGGGATTAGAGGGAGGAGGATAGATGGAGTACTGTTTGTATATTGTGGGAGTATATTTGGTTCATTCGAAACAAAAATTCATCAATAAATAAACTTTAACCTTAAAATTGTGCGTACCATGTAATAAAATGAATACAGGTGTCTCTTTTTACACTCTCCAAATAAAATGGGAGGCATACTAATTTTATCATTCCGTATGTCTCTGGGCCACTACATAGTATATATCTATATATTACTATAAAATTCCAAGTTCTTTTTTATTGAACTCTTTCTATAATATTATCTTTAAATAAATTATTGGACATGAACTTTGTACACATATTCAGCTAACTGTAAATTTCACTCTGCACTTTTTAACACGTGGGCTTTTCAAACTGTTTTAGGCTACCAATGATTAAAAGCCTCCATATATTTTAATTTTAAAAGCTTTGTGTAGTCACCTCTACTTTGAAGTTTTCACTGTGAATAATTTCCCCTGACTTCAAAAGTTCTTAAAAGATTGAGGAGTTTTGCGCTTGTGGAATGTGTTAGAATGAAATCGGCTTAAAACTTACACATCCCATAAACATTTTCTTATAAAGAGGCACATATTAAACAAATAACTATTATGAAATATTATTTTTGGCTTGGAGCAAATCGTGGATACCCACCGCCTTAACATTTTCAAATAACAGTTATGACTGGCAATGATGCATTTTGGCGCCAAATAAAACTTTAATAAATTGACTCTTTTCTGTTTTTGCGTAACTGTGCGCTTGTCCTTTGATCGGTTTTGCTCAATTTTCATACCATGACAACCAATACTTTGGCCAATTTGGAGCCGATATATTAATTTTTGCGACCTGGAAGATTTGTGAATCTTCTGAGTATTACAAACGTTTCTATACAGTGAGTTTGCCCCCGATTTGAAGGTAGCAGTATAAAAACTATATTTGGTTTAGGTCCAATGCTGGATTTTGTAATATGTCTGTTCTGCATTTTTACGGTCGCGATAGTTTTAAAAACAGAGACACATCACTCTATCCATTGAAATTTTGTTCAAGAATATACAAATTTGGTGGAGCCTCCTACGCCTTTTTCTAGGTGCGCCTAGTAAAAAACCAACTTGAGCTTGAGCTAATTATTCTTAATAAAATTTCATCAATGGATGCTTTACTTTTGAGAATTTTAATTATTTCTTCTTCTTGTTACTTATTCTTTATAATACAATAAAATACTTGTTCAGTTGTACATAATTTATTATAATATTATGGTAAGCAGTTAATAAAAATAATCCAAAAATCAAAAAAATTGACAAATCGAATTCTAGCGTTTTTCTCTGGATGTAATAAATTGAGTCCACAAGCAACCATAAAATCTCTTATGTATGTGTCTGTATATACGGCAGGCGTCACCAACCTTCAAGTTTAATATCAAATAAGGTGATGTGCAATAAAATAGTAAATATTATGTGAACTAGTAATATTGGTTTAAGGCTTTTTCTGTCTACTTTTAATTCGAAATGGATTGTAAAGCAACTCAGCTCACGTTGTATAGAAGGGTACAAAATACGATAATCGTTGTAAAAGTTTTGTTACAAATTTATACATTCTTTGATGGCATGTGAGACAATAATAAGCGTAAACCCCACCCACTGCAAAGGTTCAGAAAAATTGGAAATTGATTTAAAATACGAGTACATCCCAGTCTCTCTGTAAAGTGTCAAGTAAAATATTCAAATTTGGTTGCAAAATTACCCACGCATGTAATGCTATTGTGTATTAAATTATTTTGTTACAACGTGTGCAGGGTTGAACGTTTTATCCCTTTCGCTTGCTGCTATGTTGTATTTAGCACTTTACAGATGTGTACTTCAGCTGCCAGTACAAGCATTTGTTTATTTAAAAGTACGTCTGTGTATGCGTTGTAATTGTATAATCTGATACTGGAGAGAAATTGAAATGAGAAAGTTTTCGCTTCGTACGATTCAAGGTTTCCAAAGTCTGAGCTTAAGTCAATGGAGATGCGATTTTATGAAAAGTACAAATAATGCATAAAGCATCATAACTGGCAATAACACAAACACAAATTATAAAGACAAAGTGTTGGTGCGTGTGATTATGGTTGACTGAGCGTGTTAGTATGGGTATGTATCATCTTTTGCTTGGTTTCTCGCAGTGCAGTCAATAAAAATGAGATTAATAAACTTATAAATGTGTAGATGCACAGAAAAGTTTTGAGAAAAACTTTTTGTACATAACGTGTGATAACCGTTCTCCTCTTGTCGTCAACTATTCAGGAAACTATTACAGTGTCAGCCATATTGTATATCGAAGCTATTCATGTAATTATTTATAATGAGAATGTGTGCACACAAGTTCCTTCGTACACCACAGAACTACAGAACGTGGCTTGGGGACCGGGACTCGTGCGTACACACATATATTGTAGTTTTGAATATTTTTCTGCAGAATTTTGATCTTGACTTTGACCTAAATGCCTTTAAATAGGTTTCGTTTTGTATTTCTTCTTCTACGTAAGGACAAGGATGAACCCTTCAGAGAACGACCATGTTAAATTATAACATCCTGCACCACTTGTGACAAAGGGTATATTAAGTTTGTGCCGTTGTTCGGAACCCCAAAATGGCAAATGCCACACCCACCTTCAATTATACCGATATACCATTATTCCGATCGATTTAGATCCAAAATCTGAATCGATTTAACCATGTCCGTCTGTCTGTTCATGAAAATGGGTGCGCAAGGTACAGGTCTCATTTTTGAGATATTTCGAAGAAATTTGATGCGCGGAAGTCTAAAAATAGCCAAATTTGGATGCGATCGGAACATTTTAAGAACGCCTTTCCATGTAATGATATTTCATGAAGTAATTTATAGGACAGTGTACTGATAAAATTAAATCCATTGTAGCATAATTTATGGAGCTAAGTGGTACAGGGTATTGAATGGTCGAGCTTGACAGACTCTAACATTTTCACTTGTTTATTACATCATATAAACTTTACGTTCGAACTCCTTTTCTAAAATTATTTGATTGTTTTCTTCTTAAAGCATGTTCTTAAATAAAAGTGAAAGTCTTGTAGTTTTGAGTGGCAGCCCGCAAGGAATTTTAAATGAGTTTTCTAAAGTAGATTTTGTCTTTATTGCCTTTTCGTCTACGCCTTCTTTTGCAAACACCTTCATATGTGCTAATAATGAAAAGGTATAAATTTGTGATGCACCTTTACCTTACGTTGCCTCCTTTTACCCTCCACATAAGATTTATACATATACGCAACACATTCTTACTCACACTATACACACTTAATAAAGACAAAATTTACTCTTAATTAGATTTGAGAAGCAGAAAGGCGTACGCCAAATCTATGTATTATTGTAGTGTAATCACCCATTATTTAGTTCATAGATATCACGTTAATACACAAAATATCATATTTATGTAGGTCAAGGTAAAACCCAGTTGTAAGTATTCCAATTATTAAGTAGGCTAGAATTTTGTATAAGTAAGATTGAAAATCAGAAATAAAACAGAACTAAACCTCAATTGTGTTTTTGCTTTCATACCGGCAACATCCACAGACTGTACTCGCTTGTGTAGGAGGGGTAAGTTGCTCCTTAGCTTCTTTCTGTCCCATGTTCTAAAAAGAGGTACTATAGGTGTATATTTATACACATTACCAGGACCCAAATAATACCAAATTTACATTACATTCACATTATACCGATGCGTTATATAATATTATGTTATACATATGTTATCTCAGCAAATTACGCGAATTGGTCAATATGTCAAATTTTAGTCCATTTTGCTCAGACGCTATGCGAAATTTTTATATAAATGTGAAAATTTGTACAAAAAATGTCAACACGCGATTTGGGTGAACATATATGTTTACATCGCTTATATTAATTCATTGGGGCTAGGTGGGGTAAAAACCATCCGACCTTTTCGTTAGTGTGCTAATAACAATCCCCTTGGGGCGTGGCTTGAACAAAACCAATAAGAAATTAATCAAGAATGCACGTACAATAGATTGTAAAAGAAAAATGTTTCAAAAATGAAAATGAAGGGAAAAAGTTAAATTTGCCTCAAGCAAAACGTTCAACACCTACCACCACCGCAATGCACCAAAACCCTCAGACGAATGTATTCGACTTTCTGCTATAGGGAGAATATCCTTTGGAAACCCATTTTATCATATTTGAATACCTAGCATACAGAGGCAAGCAACATTTTTGCCAAGTTTAGAACCGGTATCAATTTTTACGACCAACGGATAAAGTGTGTGTAGCACACAGATGCCCAGGGTGTCGTACGTTTTGACAAGGTTATATGTATATATGCATACGTAGGGGTGTAAGAAAAGTTGTTTATGTTTCGTGAAAGGTAACATAAGCATAACTTACACACACATATGCACAGATGAACTCCCATTCTTGTATTGAAAGCTCATTAGGGCAACTGCAAGCTGTGAACTCACTCACTTATGCATTTTCTTCGGCATTGTTGTAAATTACAATGAAAGGTTGTTAAAGCATTTCCTTTTCTTATTGACATTTTTGCTACTCCCTTAACACTCTTCACTTTCACGATTTTTCCTTGAAAATTAATTGCATTTGAAAGTGCCGAGAACTCGCTACAATTGTGAAAAGATATATAAAATTTACAAACTTTTTGGAATGGTAAATAATGTTAAAGGATGGCGTAAAAAATGGCGTAGGTCCACCTAAATCTGGGCTTACTTAAACCGACTTTGTATTACAATTTGAACCTTTCAATGAAACCGGATCTATATATACATATACTATATATTTAAGGTATATTTACAACTTAAAACATTCCATCTAATGCGGTTTTATTACTCAAAAATGTGGATAAAGCTTGTGTGCAGGCAAGTTTTCTATTACATACAAAATATATACAATGTACTGAAGCCCATGGCAGATGATTTTGTGGTGTGTAATATGTTGACCGTTTCATACTCTATACCGTTTGGAGATAAATCCTTATATGAGGAGGGATTCTAAAAATGGTCCGACCCGATCCACTTTAAACCAATACATGGCCTTGTGCGACCTGTAGTTTGTGCACAAATTTACACGGACACACAGACGGACAAATGGACATGTTTAAATCCATTCAAATTTTGATTCTGAATCGATCTGTATAACTAAAGGTGGGTGTGGCATTTGTCGTTTGGGAGTTTCAAACAACCGCACAAACTTAATATACCCTCTGCCACAAGTGGTGCAGGGTATAATGATTTTTATGTTATTTATTAACTTATACACGGCGCCCCGTTTTAAGAACTACTTCGTTAAATCATCAATGTATTGATTATATATTGAAATAAAAATTTACTTGCAGTAAATAAAGAACATAAAGTGTCGTAATACTTTGATATTTAACAAACAATGCAATGGAAGTTCAGTATATTTAAAACATGCGTATTCAATTTATCAAAAATAATATCTATTAGGATCACAAATCATTGCATTTAAAATATATTTCAATTTCCTTTGTCCTAGGAAGCAAGAACTTTTGCCTTGCATTACCAAACGCAAACAAAAAAATGAGATGAAAAATTGAATTTAGCGACAACTTCTAATCTACCCACAATACACAACATAGCACAGTTGTACACACCAGGAAAGTAATATAGCATTCTGCTTAATGGTACGCATAAGTTACCCAACAAATTTCAATTCTATGCCTGCCATTGTTGTGTATAATGCATGTAAAATATTACATGTACATGTATACTTATGTATGTGAAGCTTCAACGGTGTCCTTGTAATGCCAATTCTTGACCAAAACAGGAATTGGGCAATGCCACGTACATAATTGAATATTTCTCATTACAAATTCTTCAAGTGCTTGTACACAAGATGACATGTACGATTTTTTATAAAATATTTGCCATATTTGCTACATTTTATTCTCCTTCAGACCTAAGAACAAAACTAGTGCAGTTTTTGCATCGCCCAAAATGAAATAATTTTACCAACTCGACGTTCAATACTTGTAAATATACTTAAAAGCATGTAAACAGAACATAAGCAACGCAAGGTGTGTGTGTCTGATGGTTTTCTTCTTCTACACAGAAAATATACAGATAGTGTATATATCGTAAAAAATCTCTCAATACTTTTTATACCCTACACTAAACAATTTGTTGTGCCTCTCTCTGGATACTAAAAAAAATTACTAAACCAATTCCTGGAGGTAGAGTATCGAGTTTGACCTATTACAACATGTGGCTTAATCGTAAACGAGAAACATTCCTTCTATTTCGAATGATTAAATTTACATGTAAATGATCAATTGAAAGATATTATACTTGTCCTTGTATTTAATACACACATTATTTAATATTAAATTGGGTTAAACGAGTGGAAAAAAGTGACAATTATTTAGAAATGAATAAAAACAAGTCCAAGGGAAAAATTTTGGCTTTGGCCACAGTTATGTGTAAAATGTGGGCAAGACGTATATACGGCTGTGCTCTCTACAACGTCTACAATAAGTCAAATTCTGTACCCAATAGGGCTTTTGTACATTATGTCTTTAACTATATCTGAAGTCACCCATTCTTATACCCACCATTGCATGTGCATGGGGCTATAGATCACGTTGTCAAAACGTTTGCAATGCCAAGAATTCGACGTCGGCGTATGTGTGCGTTCTGTGGCAATTACAAATTTGGCAGTATTTGGCAGGTAGAGCTCATACGCAGGTTAGAGAGTTTTGAAATTGGGAAAAATCGTTCTAGTGTTACGCCCACAGTGTAAAAAACTGAAAAAGAAATATTTTCTAAATTAATCATTAAACTCATTATATACTCATTAGAGAGCTTCAGAGTATATTCGGAGCCTTCAAGAGGTGGCCTCAGTCAAATGTAGCTTTTCTACTTGTTTATAGAAAAGGCAAATATACTCTTATACGTACTTTCAACTTTGTAGAACTATTTTTGGAAGCGTGGGAGTTCTTTGACAATTAATGGCGTGGTTGTTAATCAATTTTGGTTATTTTAACGACAAGTAAGAAAAGAAAAAATTTGGCTTGAGCCAAATATTAAATGCCGTGGCAAGTAACCTATAAATATATTTGAAAAAAAAAAAATTTGAAAATTTCCGCTCAAAATCTCAAAATTTGCAACCGTGAGAATGCCAATAACAGACAGACACACGGACATACAGCTTTTGATGCTGATCAAGAAATGGAATGGAAAACTTAGCGTACTCCCTATCTTATGTGGAGGAATGCAGTTGATGACAACAATGAATATAATGGATTTTAAAGGAATTCTTCTATTTCTGTCTACACGAGGCTACACAAGTGACCTTTTCCTATTAATAAATTAAACTTAAATTAAATTATGCTGATCTTAAGATATCTCTATTGAGTGCCGTAAAGCAATGTTATCGAGACGTTAGGAGCTATGTCATGGTAATGATCAGTTAAGAAATGAAGGCAAATAAAATTTAAACGCAGAGATAATTAGATAGGACGAAAGAAATGTCAATAAGGAACATAATATATAAATGTGCATGTAAGTAAAACGCAAATAATTGTATGCTCATTAACAAGGGAAGTACTCCTGAACCAACAGACCTAGGCACCCGATATAGTTAATATATTATTAAATGGGT